>JARHVA010002961.1:1465000-2040000 GCA_037957365.1 Torreya grandis
AACTTGGTCTATCTTTGCTACATGGGCATCATCTTTGCATTTTAAATAGGCATAAAATAAGATGATTGTAGTAGGAAACATTGAAACAAGTCTATTTAATACCCCATTGATCTCTCATAGGTAAAATAAGATCCATTTTCATTATTACACATTATCATCAGGTTTAATGGACATAAGAAGTTTTGAAACCCTCATACCTCTTATTTTCTTAAGTATTTGAACTAGACCATCACAACTGAGATCAAACTAGTCTTGTATAGGCATCAAAAAGATCTTAAACACTTAAATAAATACTAAAGTAATTTTATAATTCATCCAAAGTGACCAATAGCTCCATACATCTAATCATGTTACTCATGTTTGTCAAAAACATAGACACTTGAGCACAATCTTCTTTTAATGAGATTCTCATACACATAGGCATACTTTTAAAACTTCCTCAAAGTGTGGAACAATCCTATAATTAAGTGAAAACATCATCAAATTATTAAAACATCAAATTAAGGTAAATATAGAGGTTCTAAATACACTTTAGGCCTCTCAACTTTTTTGAGTAATAACATAGTCAACAAAATCTAACTTTGATCTATAGTAAATGTACCTATACAAACTTTCAAAGCAAACTATCATCTAGGGAATGATCACCATAGAATATAATACACATTTTCCTCTTAAACCATCTTTACATAACCTCTTTCATGACTTATACAAGTTATTATTTGCTCTCAAGTCCTTATTTTATTCATAATTAGTTTTAAATTTTTGAATTCCAATCGTTATTTCTTGTTCATACTTCCATGAATTCAAATGACTATTTTTCTTCTCTTAACAAGAATAGATCATCTTATTCAATCCAAATGATCATTAAAAAAATAATACCCTCACCAAAACATCTAAGACACCCTCAAAATATTTTCTATCACCTCAATGGCATGTAAACATCCATTTTACATCTTTATACCTCATGAGGGCTAAAATAGACTTGAAATAGTTCTCATCAACATACTCAAGATTCTAATCAATCCACTGCATATCTATGACAAATTTAAATAATCAACTCAATTTCTCTAATTTGATGACAAACTCATCCTTTAGTTTTATATCTCTTTGTGATGGTACATGTCACTTCATAACATCTTCTATCAAGGCCAAAACAAAATTATTTAAACCTCAATTTAGATTGAACACCTAAACCAAGAAACATATTCCTTCTACCATGATAGCTTACCAAGTAGACCACCTTGGAATGTCTTGAATTTTACCTTTCTCTCAATATATCTTTAGAGTCCTATATTTTCAAACTTAGGTTTGATCTATGACTTAGCTTCTAAATATTCCTTCTACACTTCCAAATGATAACTTTGACATTATTTCAACTCATTAGACAATACTTCAAGTACCATCATAGAAAACAAGATAAACACTATCCTCATCACACTTTATGCTACTTAGGATCACTTGTAGGCTATAAAACATCCTCTAAAGGTCCAGGTTAAATAAATTTTATAACAATATCTATTGAATTCCACTCATCATTCTAAGAAGCATTCATTCACATAAAGATCAAAGCATACATAAATAACCTCATGAGCATATCACAAGAGAACACAAGAGATATGTGGGAAAAAATATTAGGGAATAAAATCCACTAAACCATATATATTGACTAAAATCATATAATTTCAAGATCTAAAGTTTAGTGAAGCACCAACTTCACAAGGAGATCCAAACCCTACCAAGTTAAGCACCCACTCAACTAGTCTTCTATAAGCTCAATCTTGAAAGGAGAATCCAAACCCCTAGGTAACTTATCACCAACCAAGTCACCTCTGATCTCTTTATCACCTTAGAATACCTATTACTAATCTTCAATTGATGATGACCTCATTTATTTTCACTCTTTGCCCTTCAACTTACTCAAATAGCCTCTTAGGCCTTCTTACTTAACATGTCTCTTCTAGGATCATTAGGTCCATTGACCTATTCATCCACCTACAACAACTATTCTAGATAAACATGTCTTATCCTCTTATCCCTATGATGGTACTTAACGACATATTCCTCCTCTTTTAAAGGCTCTCTCCTTTGCTTTTATTCTCACACTTATAACTAGTCCAACTAGGCCTTTTAAGCCTTGCCTTTATACAACCCTACAGACCTATGACAACAATATGGAGTATTATTTCAATTCCAAATCTCTCATGCATCTTCTAAGATATTCAAAACCTCATTTATTGATGGGACATTCTTCCAATTCCATATATTCAATGGAATACTTGACAAGATTAAGAAATAACTCTTATTTCCCTTTGCAATGTGATTGTTAACCCAAAATAGGGTATAAATAGGGTTTATTTGTTTTAGAGGACCATATGTTGATTCTTTAAAATTATATTTTATATAAACAATAATTAACCTTCCACCTTAATGATCATTAACAATATATATATATATATATATATATATCATTATCTACACTAAAGTCATACTCCTTTCATGGGAAATAACCATTTACTTTCATATTGGATTGTCATAGGCAAAATAGATTCTATGGGTATAGGTAACCCTTTTTGCTCAGTTCTCCATGTAGAAATGTCTTAATCATTTCTATATATGTTTGTGTAGGTTCAACATGTTTAAAAATAATAACATGATTACTCATAACTTACCATCCTAGTGGAATCACTCCAAGATCCCTTCCTTGATTATGACCTATAGTCACTTATTGGTTACCACCTACAATCATCCATCTACATACAACCTTACACAAATGACAACATATTCATGGCCTAAAGGATCTTCAAGGATAACATCAAACTAATGCAATCACATACACTAAATGGAGAATCCACAACAAGTCACTTTCTAGGTTAATAGGTCAATAGGTCAATTACTCAATACCACATAATAGATCAATAGGTTAATTACTACCTAATAGGTTAATAGGTAAATTAAGTTTCTACCACCACCTAATAGGTCAATAGGTCAATTAAGTTTTTACCACCACCTAAAAGGTCAATAGGTCAATAGGTCAATTACTCATTAAGTTTCTAGGTCTCTAGTTTGAGTTGTCAAAATTGTCAAAATTATCAAATTTGTTAAAGTTGTCAAAGTTTTCATTTGTCAAAGTTTCCAATAGGTTAATAGGTCAATTATTCATTAAGTTTTTACGTCTTTAGTTTAAGTTGTCAAAGTTGTCAAAATTGAAGTTGTGGTTAAAAAAATCTAGTTGTGGTGCTTCTTGAGTGAAAAATAACACTAAAAACATATCCAAGGGGGAAGATAATGTATAATACTAGGTTCTTGGCCTCCCATCAGGCCTGATTGATAATCCCACCACCCATTCTAGCCTTAAGAGCACCCTTCCCAATACAATACAAATGTAATTTTCTAGCCTACATTCAAACATGTGTAAAACAAAAATTATAAGTAATTTTCATGAAAAATTAGATCCCTTCACTACTTATTTAATATATCTAATTTCACCCTAAATCACTCAAGTGAAATATTTGAGATCAATCCATTAGACAAGTTGTAATGACGAGTCCAAAAATGTAACTTTTTATCGATGAACAAGCAACTTCTTGAGCTCCAACTAGAATTTCTACCTCCTATACCTCCACCTACGAATATGTCTCTTTAATCACATCCATATAGTCAAATTAAATTTTATCACACTTCCATGACTTTTAAATCCACCCAAAAGTACATTTTCACTACCATTCTAGAGAGTAGAAATACTAATAATAAATGTTATCAAAATTTAAGTTATGGTTGCAGAACTTTGGTTTTGATGATTCCTAACTAAAAAATAACACTTATAACACATAAATTGGGGTGGATAATGCCTAGTAACATGTTATTTTCCTCATATTAGGGTTGATTGACAAACCCACCACCCATTCTAGCCTCAAGAACACCCTTCCCAATACAAGAAAAATAAAAAAATTTAGCCTAAGTTTAAACATGCCTAAAACAAAAAATGTAAGTCATTTATATGAAACATAAGAAAAATTTTATATATATTTAATCCCTCTAATTTCATCTCAGATCACTCATGTAGAATCTTTGAGATCAATCTGTTAGACAAGTTGTAGTGACAGGTCCAAAAATACAACTTTTTATTAGTAAACAAATGACTTCTTAAGCTCCAACTAGAATTTCTACCTCTGAGACCTCCACCTAAGAACATATCACTTTTATAATGTCCAAATAGGAAAATTGAATGTTATCAAACTACCATAATGTTCAAATACACCCATAAGTGCTTTTTTACTACTGTTTTAGAAAGCAAAAACATTGACAACAAATGTTGTCAAAGTTTAAGTTATGGTTAAAGAACTCTAGTTTTGATGCTTCCTGAATAAAACATGACACTACGAACATGTTAAAGGATTAAGATAATTTATATTAATAGTTTCTTATCCTCCCATCAATCCCAATTGATAAACTCACCACCCATTTTGGCCTCAAGAATACCCTTCCCAATACAAGAAAAATGCAAATTTTTATCCTAAGTTCAAACATGCGTAAAATGAAAACTGTAAGTTATTTCCATAAACCATTAGACATCTACATACATATTTAATCCCTATAATATCAACCTATATTACTCAAGTGGAATCTTTGAGATCAATCTATTAGACAAGTTGCAGTGATGGATCCAAAAATGTAACTTTTTATGAGTGAATAAGCAAATTCTTGAACTCCAACTAGAATTTATACCTCTGGGACCTCCAAATAAAAATATATCACTTAATAACATATATATATGAAAATTACATGTTATCACATCACCATAATTTTAAAATCCACCTACAAGTGCATTTTCACTACTATTCTAGAGAGCGAAAACACTGACAACAAATGTTATTAAAGTTTAAGTTGTGGTTACATAACTCCAGTTTTGATGCTTCCTGACTAAGAATAACACTAAAAAAATGTTAAATTGGGTGGATAGCATCTATTAATAGGTTATTGGCCTCCCATCAGGCCTGATTGATAAATCCACCACCCATTTTAGCCTCAAGAACACCCTTCCCAATACAAAAAAAATGGATTTTTTAGCCTAAGTTAAAATACCCATAAAAAACAATTGTAAGTCATTTATGTGAAATATAAAATCCATATAATACCTATTTAATCCCTCTAATCTCACCATAAAACACTTGGGTGGAATCTTTGAGGTCAACCTGTTAGACAAGTTGTAGTGATGGGTCCAAAAATGTAACTTTTTATCAGTGAATAAGTAACTTCTTGAGCTCCAACTGGCATTTCTACCTTCAAGACCTCCACCTATGAATATATCACTTTGATCACATATAGATAGGAAAATTACATTTTATCACATTACAATGATGTTCAAATTCACTTGAAATTACATTTTTACTACCATTCTAGAGAGAGGAAACATTGACAATAAATGTTATCAAAGTTTAAGTTGTGGTTATAGAACTATAGCTATGATGCTTCCTAAATAAAAATTGATACTTATAACACATTTTTTGGGGAGGATAATATATAGGACTAGGTTATTGGCCTACCATTAGGCCTGATTGATAAACCCACCACCCATTCTGGCCTCAAGAACAACCTTCTTAATACAAGAAAAATGCAATTTTTTAGCCTAAGTTCAAACATGCATAAAATGAAAACTATAAGTAATTTACTTGAACAATAAGATCCATACCTTAAATATTTAAGACCTCTAATTTAACCCAAGATCACTCAGGTGGAATCTTTGAGATCAATCTATTAGACAAGTTGTAGTGATGGGTCTAAAATGCAACTTTTTGTCAGTGAAAAAGCAACTTCTTAAGCTCTAACTGCCATTTCTACATCTAAGACCTCCACCTATGAATATATCACATTGATCACATATAGATAGAAAAATTACATGTTATAACACTACCATAATGTTCAAGTCCACTCAAAAGTGCATTTTCACTACCATTCTAAAGAGTAGAAATACTGATAACAAATGTTGTCAACATTTAGGTTATGGTTAAAAAACTATAGTTTTGATGCTCGTTGAGTGAAAACTAACACTTCCAACACATCCAAGTGTGTGGATAACATCTAGGACAATATTATTGGCCTCCCATTAGTCCTGATCGATAAACCCACCACCCATTTCAACCTCAAAAACACCCTTCCCAATACAAGAAAATGCATTTTTTTAGCCTAAGTTCAAATACCCATAAAATGAAACATTTAAGTCATTTCCTGAGCTTGGATCATGTCCAAAATAAATTTCAATTATGTACAACCTAATATTTTCTTATCTTTAATAATATAGAATATTTACTGACAATGACAACCACATGAAGATGGAAGCTTATCTAGCACCACTAATGTATAAAAAATTGTTAGGAAGTAATTAAAAATGAAATTTATATGTACTACCTAGAAAATAAAAAACATTTGGTAAAATTTATTACATCTACATTTGAAAATTCAACATACCTATCTATTTCAATCCAATGAACCATTAGGATCTGCTCTAACCTTGATAATATCAAGAATAGCTTCATGGTCTGACTCCTAAACTTTCCATAGTTTCCTATTTAATGGCCTCCCATGATATTTTTTAAAATTAAATATTCATTGAAAGAATCAAATTTGAATAGTGTGGTATATTCTTGTACATTTCAAACTCTTCAAATAACCATTGACCTAAATATTTTATAGGATATCATTGAAACCAAGTTTTAGTGATGACCACTGACCTAGTGGGATAGTCAATGTTTTCTCCATCTATAACTAGGGAAGTGAGTTTTTTCTTTCTCTCTACACACCAACACAAGTATTAATCAATGCCTTCTTCATTATTCTCATCTTCAATAAATTCAAAAACATGCCCTACGTCACATAAAATCATTTTTAGAAATAATATGAAGATATATAATGAGAATAAGTTATACATAATGATAAATATTCTACTTGGTTGTACTAAATTAGATACATGGTTAAAGTCATCTGATGGTGTCATATTTGTAAGTTATAATGCTATTAAAAATTGATATGTGTTGATTGGAATTAGAGATTTAGAATTCCAATCATCCATCCACTCTTGTGACTCACACTAATTCCAAATAGAGTTTATGCATGTAGAATAGAAACATGCCAAGTGTCTCATATGGACAATCTAAGAACTTGCATTTGAGATACAAAATGAGTGGAGGTCACTTGAACCTATTAGAGTCATACAATCCTCATACTTTGACAAGTGTTCTTCCTCCATTAATTAGAAATGTCTACAGACAATAGAATTTGGCTGAGCACCATGACACATGTTCTCATTACACCATTCAACCATAGTTTTTACATATATAAAATGAATACCCTCTTTAAATTTCAACTCATCCCTTGAAATAGATATTTTTACACATGTTCTAGCACACCTTGGTCAAACTCTAAATGTGTTCCACACTAGTGGTAATATGCATCCTACTCAACCAATAAGAGATTCATTCATTTTTGAATTGTGATGTGTAATTGTCTGACTAAATGTAATGTTGATTGAAAGTAATTTTCTTCTGTCTCAACTATTCATAGAACTTCTAATAGCAACCTTGCACATACTCTAAACAATGTGATCTATTATCATTGATATAGAAATGGTATTCCCTTAATATTTTCCATTATTTCTTTGTACTATCAAGTGCATGCATGAATGTTATATGCATGAATATGGTAAGTTGTGATGAGTTGTAATACTGTGATTAAACTTCTATTTGGGGTTTGAATGTGTAATTTTCAACAAAATAAACTTCTGAAACAATCATACCAAGTGGGAATGTATTCTTTATTATCTTGTAATATTCATCCAACCATCTATCACTATGTGTGCCTTGCATACTCATAAATAATATTCTCCATAAATTTGACCAAAAATTCATAAATAGTATATTTTTTGTAACAAGCTCACACCTTTTAGATTTTTTTTCATCTTTTACTTGATAAGTCACTAATTTATATTTTTTAAAACCATCTAATTCTAGTCCAATTGCACTTGTAATCTCATCATGGATACATTTTTTTAATTTTGGCAATCCATCACAAATGTTGTAATTTCCATTTAAACATGATTTTTTGCAAAATAATTGTCCATTTGATCTTTTGCAAAAGATAGCTGGAATAAATTCCATGGCTAATTTTGGTGGAAATTCAATGCCACACTCATTCAAAATGTTGTTATTATGAAAAGTATAATGAATATGGTGAAAAACATGATAGTGATTTGAAAATTCAACATGTTACTATAATAAGTGGTGCATGTGTGATTTATTTTCACATAACAAGGTTTTGCCATCTCAAAATATCATTGAAAAAAATAGAATTTTGTGGATTTTTTTCCAAAAATTTAGAGTGTAATTGTATTTTATTCGTATCTAATAATTTTTTTGGATGCAGTTCATGGTTATGATAATCAACTCTTCTTTTCACGACATTTCTTGTATTGGGCAAAACTCTTGTGTTGTCTTTCCAAAATTGAGCAACTCTTTGAGAGTATCGGCTATAGCCTTGTCCTTTCATGGAATTCTACCAGAGAATTCCCAAAGCTCATTGGTATTAGGTTTATTAATTATTTCATGTCTTTCAATTGATTTCATTATTATTTTTCTATTAATATAAAGTTTTCAGCTTGTTTTTAAAACCATTCATTTTTTCCATGTTTTGTCACTTACTACACAAGTTATAAGTATAAGCCCAGTAGCATTACAATATTTGGTTCATGATTTTGGGCCTATAGTATGATATGAATCATGTATATTTTCAATAATTTAATTGTTTTCATCATCAATGTTAGATGTTCTTAGTCTTAATGTGTACATTATAGGTCATATCTTAATCAATTTTATCAATGAAATAAATAATTGACATCTTTGACAATTAGCTCCAAATTATGAAAAAAAGTGTCCTAAATTTATTGAACCAATATTCTTAAATGGTGATTAGACATTTTATTATGCATTGGTTCTAAAATATTTTTATCGACTTCAATTAAGTACTTATCTTTTCTACACACAATTCTTGGAGGTGTTGGTAATGGTGGGATTTATTGAGAAGTTATTTCAAAATCATTATTAATTTTAGTGTTTAGAGGTGGGATGACATTTTGTTCATTGTTAATTTTTTCATTATATGTTTCCATGAATTTTTATTGTTAGTAAATTTCATCATTAATATTTTAAAATCAATTTTTTTCATTCATGGGGGGGCGGGGGTGAAGCATCATACATAGACTCATCCTCAACAAAATAAAAAACTTGGAACTCTGAATGTAAACTTTCAACATTAACTAATTCATTATTTTCAATTTCATTATGGTCAATTTCATCATCATTCAATTGATTATGGTCAATTTTATCATTGTTTAATTCATTATTATCAATTGGCTCATTATCATGGCATTTGGTTCATCAGGATTAGAGTTTGTACCTTGTCTACCATGAATTTTTTGAATTCATACCTTACATTTCTCTCAAATATTTTAATTCCTCTGGTGTTTTATTCTTCAACATCTTCCTCTTCATTAAACATGATCTTTCATCCATCATAAGGGATAATTGACATCTTTTCAAAGGTGGGGTCAAGTACACATATACCATAGATCTCACAGAAGTATGTAGAGAATGTTTTTGGGGATAGAATTCTTGATTTGGGTTTAAAATAGTTATTAAAAAGTGATATTAGTCTAAAATAATCATAATTTGATCATGTTATGTGATGTATAAGGTTTTTCTCCATCTAACACATTGAGAAGCTTATATTAACAATAATGTGATCTCATTATGTAATAACGTGATCATGTTATTGTTAATATAATCTTTGGGGGTTAGTAATTGGTAATGAAAACTAAGTGTTGCCTATATTAAGAATAACACTATAACATTATTAAATAATGTGATTGTGTTATACTTAATATAGATAAGGGATTAAGGATTAAGGATTAAGGCATTAGTGTATAGGGTCTATGTATTAGGGATTATAATTTATGTTTTAGGGATTAGGGATTAAAATTTATGTTTTAGGGTTTATGGTTTAGGGATTAGGGTATGTAGGGTTTGGGTTTAAGGGTGTATATAAGGTCTAATCACTCTATGCCATGTGTGAACCTAATTTTTACTATAAAGGACATTAATTGGAACTAAATCAATTAGTAAATAGGGAAAGTTTTTGGTATACAATTTAGGGTATAGTGTTTAGGTCTTAGGTTTAGGGTACATAAGGTCAATCAAAAAGATAATTCTTAGTCTAAATGATGTTAATTTGGGATAAAATGATTGGTTTAACATTTAAAGAGTTTATATTTATAGTTCAAAGTTTAGGATAAGGAACTTTAAGCATTAGGGCTTGGGGTATAGGTTTTAGGATATATAAGGTATAATCATGATGAAGATTATGGTAAATTGGAGATTATCAACCCCAAAATCACATTTTATAGTCATGAAATTAGGTTGAAGGGGCTTGAAAGACCCTGAATTTACTTCAGATGCACAACTAGATTGGTACTCCAAAGGCTAAGTTTTGGCCATGGGTTGAAAAAATAAATTTTATGACATCTTGTGATAAAATTAGTTATATCATAAGACATGTATGTTTTTATCATGTAGTGGGAATTAGGGCTTAGGGCTTACAATTTATGTTTTAGGGATTAGGGATTAGGGCATAGGGTTTAGGTTTAAGGACATGTATATAATTTTTCTAATCACTTTATACCATGTGAACCTAATTTTTACTACAAAGGATGTTAATTGGGACTAAATCAATTGGTAAATAGGGAAAGTTTATGGTTTACAATTTAGGGTATAGTGTTTAG
This sequence comes from Torreya grandis, assembly GCA_037957365.1. NCBI lineage: Eukaryota > Viridiplantae > Streptophyta > Pinopsida > Cupressales > Taxaceae > Torreya > Torreya grandis. Next base: position 1,475,826 of record JARHVA010002961.1, read on the forward strand.
GGTTTATGGTTTAGGGCTTAGGTTATAATGTATATATAGTTTAGGGTACACAAGGTCAATCAAAAAGATAATTGAGGATAATTTAAATCACTTGGACCCATTTGTGACTATAGAATGTGTTTTTGGGTTATCATTATACCCTAGACGTCATCATGCAAATTGAGTGAATTAGTCAAATGGAGTAATCAGTCATGTGATTTAAGCCAAACTAAGCCATATGAACTTAATTCTTTGTCTAAATGATGTCAATCAGGGCTAAAATGATTGGTTGAATGGGTAAATAGTTTATATTTATGGTTTATATTTTAGGGATTAATAAATTTAAGGATTATGGCTTAGCATATAGGTTTTAGGTTATATAAGGTACAGTCATGAAGTAAATTAGGGAAATTTTGAGCTACTTGAACCTATATGTATGAGTAAAGAATGTGATTTTGATCTCAATTATCCCCAACATCATCACATATTGAGCTAATTAAGTCAATTGTGGTTTAATGAGTGATGCAATTTTGACCAAGTTCATCCCTATGAACCTATTCTTACTATACATATAAAAGATGTTAATTGGGGCTAAATTTATTGGTTTAGGGTTTAGGGTATATAATTTAAAGGGTTTGTGGATTAGAGATTATGGATTAAGGTTTAATGTAAATGATATAGGATTTAGGGTTAAAGTTTTATGGTATAGGGTTTAATATATAAGATATAAGGTCCAATCACTAAGGTGATTGAAGAACATTTGAGCTATTTATTCACCTATTTATGACTTGATTACCTTCATGTTTGCATTTTTGATAAAATTAGGGTCCATTATGACATGTACATGTTGCATACATGTTATACAATTGATTGAGCCATATATTTGGTTTAGGGGCTCAATTTCACTGAGATCACATAGGGAATTTCACAAATTGACTAATTAGATCAATTCATGATAGAAGATCAATCTTTTGTTTATGCCTCAAATGTCTCCTTAATTAAAATAATCAGCTAGCTCCTCCTCTTTGGTTAATTAGGTTGAAGGGGCTCAAAATATCCCCAATTTACTTGAGATGCATATCTAGACTGGTAATCCAAAGGCTAAGTTTTGGCTATAGGTTTAAAAAGTGCATTTTATGACATCTCATGTTAAAATCAGTTATATCATAAGGCGTGTATGTTTGTGGCATGTAGTGGGCATTAGGGCATAGGGCTTACAATTTATGTTTTAGGGATTAGGGATTAGGGCATAGGGTTTAGGTTTAAGAACATATATATTAATGTCTAATCAATCTATGCCATGTTCAAACCTAATTCTCACCACAAAGGATGTTAATTAGGACTAAGTTGAAATTGGTAAATGGCGAAAGTTTATGTTTTACAATTTAGGGTATAGTGTAAATAGGCTTTATGGTTTGTGACTTAGGTTTTAATGTATATATAATTTAGGGTACACAAGGTCAATAACAAATATATTTAAGGACAATTTCAATCACTTGGACCCATTTGTGACTATAGAATGTGTTTTTGGGTTTTAATTATACCATGGATGACATCATGTAAATTGAGTGAATTAGTCAAATGGGGCAAGCAGTCATGTGATTTAGGACAAAATGAGCCTTATGAACTCAATTATTAGTTTAAATGATGTTAATTTGGGCTAAAATGATTGGTTTAAGGTTTAAAGAGTTTATTTTATGGTTTAGAGATTAGGGATTAGGGCTTAGGGTATAGATTTTAGGGTATATACGGTACATTTGTGAAGGTGATTAGTGAAATTTGAACTCATTAACCTAGATATATGAGTAAAAAATGTGAATTATCCCCCACATCATCATAGATTGAGCCTACAAATTTAATTATGGTAATGAGGGATGAAATTTTAACCAAGTTCATCCTTGTGAACCTAATTCTTACTATATATAAAGGATGTTAATTGGGGTTAAATTTATCCCAAGGGCATACTTAGCCTCAATGTAAGGAATTTCATCCATATGATATCAATTGGGGATCCAAGTGCTCACCATATTTAAAAAATAAGTATTTTTTCAATTTGATATGCAATTCAGTCTAAAGGAGCCATGTGCAAGGAATTACATTCATATATAATGGAAAATGGGGATTTTGTGGCCTTGATTACATACCATATTGAACTAATTAAGTATTCAATTCCAGATGATACATAATTGGGGCCAATTAAAGCTTTCCCAAGGAAGTGTGTCAAAATAATTTTAATTAGGGCCCTAATTACATACCTTATTCAAATAATTGAGTATTTGATTTAATATGATATGAAATCAAGACCAAATGAACCCTCTGTAAGTAATTACATCTATATGGTAATAATTGGGATTCTAATTGTGCACCAAATTTAACTAAAATAATATTTGGTTTAATATGATATGAAGTTTAGTCCAAACAAGCCTTGTGTAAGAAATTTCATCCTTCTCCTATCAATATGGGGCTCTATTGGTCCTAAATACATAACATATTTAATTAACCAATTATTTAGTTTAGTTTAATATGCAATTATGGCCAACCAAGGATCATGTAAGTAAATAGATACATCTAATGTCATTTATGACTTCATTGGCCCCAATTGTAAACTATATTCAACTAATCATGTATTTGGTTTTATCTTATACATAAGTGGGGCCAATTAAGCCCCATGAAAGTAATTTCATCCATATAATGTTGGTTGGGTTCCATTATCCCTAATTTCACACCATATTCAACCAATTTAGTATTTGGTTGTAATATGATATGAAATTGGGGCCACTCAATCCCCAATCAAGGAATTACATCCATCTAATGTCATTTGGGTCTCTAATTACACCATGTTAAATGAATTGATAATTTTTTCAATACTGTACAGGGGACAACCAAGTCCTATGTAATTAACTACTTCCACCTAATATCAATTGAGGCATTTTTCACCCCATGTAAGGAATTATGTCCATCTAATGTCCATTATGATTTTTTTTTCCTTAATTACACATCATGTTTAACCAAAAGAGTATTTTCTTCAATAAAATTTGTAATTAAGAGTAATAAGTCCCCGTGCAAGTAATTCCTTCAACATAATGTCAATTAGGGTTTTGATATCACACCATATTAAAATAATTAAATATTTAGTTTAATCTAATACACAATTGGGGTTAAATGAGCCCTGAGAAAGAAATTATATCCATATGATGCCAATTGGGTCTCTAATTTCACACCATATTATAAAAAACAAAGTATTTAGTTTAGTTTGATATGTAATTTGGGCCAACCAATCTCCATCCAAGGAAATATGTCCATTTAATGTCAATGTGGGATCTATTGGCCTAATTACACACCATATTGGGATAAAAGGAAAAATAAATTGATTCATAGTTAATACATATCCAATTATCATTCAATTCTATCAATTATTGACAAGAACATTAGTCTCAAACAACAATCTTAATAAACCAATATTTGATATGAAGTCTACTAGGCCTAATGGCTCCTATTTGAGTTTTAGGGTATTGAGAATATATAATGTGACCATGTTATTAAGTAATATGATTACATTACTAACGTAGTTAATAAGTAATGTGATTGGATTATTAACGTGATTGTGGTATTTTATTTTAAATTCAATTCTTGCACCTTTTAGCTTAGGAATGGCTTAGATTCTTAAGCTAAAGGCTTAGACTGTCAATGTACAGCCAAGTTTTGAGAGGTATTATAAAAAATAAAATTTCAAATTTGATTGTCAAATACACTAAGAATCTCAACATTAAAATTCAAAAACTTAATAACGTCATGATGATCACTCTCTCCTCTTTCCAAAAATATGATTTTTATAATTTTGGGACTAATTTAAGGTTTCAAACTATGTTGATTTCTAGCTATGCCTTTTTTAGGACACTACATGTTGTAAACATACACACCTATACATGTTCATGTAATTTATCTTTCATTGATCTAAGTGAAAAACAAGTTATATGGTCACAAATTAGGCCTAATTCCACACACATTCAAAAAATTTGATTTTCATTTTTCTGAAGTAGTTAGGTGTGCTGCACAGATGACTATCCATTTTTTGTCAAATTTTAAGATCTATTTACTTACAAAATTCATAAAAAAGCTATTAATTTAAATAATATAAAAATATATAGGTCACAAACTAGAATATCTTATCTAAATTTTCCCCAAAGTATTTTAAATAATATTAAACGTTGCTTAATAAACAATGCATCGCATGACTGTCTATCTATTTTTTTTTTGTAAAAAAATAGGAGTTGATTTTAAAATTTTAGATATTTGACCTAATTATACTTAACCATTTTTAAAAAACAATAGTGTTCTGGAAACTATACTCTAAATGCTACATTTCATGCTCTTACACCATCTTCAAATTTGGAGTGTAGATATCTCAAATTATCTATAGAAGTTCAAATTTATGAAATTTCAAGAAAATCATGTCCATGGGTAGGTCACCTTTATCCCCCAAATTTTTGCACTTACCCAAAATTATCCTCCCTTTAGTAATGGGAAGATACAAGTATGTATATATATATATATATATATATATATATATATATATATATATAATATTAAGATGTGAAAGGTCTCATCTCTCAAGTGAACTCTAAAAATACATATCCAAAAATATCATTGTATGACAATTTACATGTAAAGCATGCATGTGCAATAATGATTACTCAAAATATAACTATTGGTATAAAATATAATATATATGTGTTAAATGAATTATTAACTAATAATTGCTTCTCAAGTAGAACATGTGAATACATAGGTATATTTATAAAGGCACATATGTGGCATTGCTAGAAGAAGAAAATTATATCATAGCCATTATAGAAACTAAATTAAGTGGAAATGGAGTTATAAATTGAGTTATAATTAGAATGGGCACTAGAACTCTCATTATTCTATAAGTGGTTTCCAATGTAGTTATGGTAGTAATTTTTGGAAGTGGCATATAGGTAGGCCTAGTCTTTATATGTACTAGTGTGTATCTAATAAAATGAATAACTTGAGGTAGATTAGGCATGACCCATACTTATGATGAAGTTATTTACTTATTTTATTCCATATGTAGCTATAGTGCATGGATTAATTGGAAGTCACTGTTTATGGTTTCAAAATTAAACAAAGCTATCTTGAACAACTATGGGAGTTTGTCCATCAACTTCTTTTGCATGCCCAATAGAGTTATGAACTTATCATGTAGTGCCTCATGACCTATGATATTATATTTTAAAAAATTCAAAAGTTTCATTATTTCATCATTGATTATATAAATAGTGCCATCAATCTCATCTCTAAAGCTATCAAGTGTTACTCGTATGATATTTTCAAAAATGGGTCTAGGTAATAATTGAACCTATGGAGTGCTTACCTAAGTGACTCTTATATATGTTAGGATAAATAATTATTCTCTTTATTAATTTTTAAATTTCTGATAGAGCTCACATCTCTTTATGTGACTCAAATAAGTTATCCATTTTGGTAGAAACACAGTTATGTGCCAATGCATTCTCATATGCTATTATTAAATTCAAATGGGCATAAGCCTTATTCCTAGTTTCTTGGCTTATGAATCAAATTTTTCCATCAATGTCCTTTATTTTATTAAATAATTGAAGAATATCTCCCCACTTGGGTTGGGATGTAACCTTTTCATATCTTATTGAACCAATAGTATCAAATAACTTCTTAGCTATCCCCTATAAATTATCCATAATTTCCTTAAGATCTTTGATAGTTCTCCTTTTTGGTGGCCTCTATTGATCAAAATTTTTAAAAATCTTTTTTATAACCCCTCTAGTATCATATACTACCATTTAGGTATCCTCTCTATATCTATCTAGGTCTGAGGGTTTACTTTTATTATTTTGTCAAATATAATATGTCTTCTCTTTGTTACAATTGAACATGTTGACCTTCAAAAACAATAACTTTCCTCTCAACCTTTATCAAGGTGTTATTCTATCTATTGAAATGAAAATTTACCATGGATTTATTGATAATCACTAAATAATGTCTTTCTACTTCTTCCTATTGTAACTGATGAATCCATGAAGGAATGTTTAGTGTAACTTATTGCTTTATTTTATCTACTTACCCTATTTTTTTTGTTTATTTTTTAGGAGTAGATTGAGGATATTTCCTTGGAGGAATCATGTCCATGGGGGAACATGTCCATACTAAAATAAAAAGAGGTATAACTTTTATCCATATAGTAATCTACCTTTGGACTGGTGTATTAATTACATATTTAGTCTTCCTTACTACTTTATGAATTAAATTATAGGTGAATCAATTTGAACAACTTGAACAATGGTCATCTCTAACTATGTAATCAAATTAAGAAGGGTGGATAGTCTAACAAAAATTGAGTTAGACACTAGGTTTTCAAAATGTAACTTTTTACTTAGTGTTGTCACTTGGATGTCTACCCCTTGAGGAGATGTCTCATCTATCCTCATCCAAGTGGCCAATGGAAACATCTCACTTGTTGTGGGTAATCAATTGGCGAGATGAATCTCTAGAAGGGCTAGTTCCCTTGATGCACTCTCTCACTTATCCACTTTGCATGAAAAGGGTTAAAAAGACAAACTTATAAAGCTAAAAGGTGATGCACCAATATTTAATTTCTTCCAATTTATTTAACTTATACTACTTATAGAAAATTAAATCTTTTTTCACACAAAACTCATAACTCAAGACATATTGTTACATCGATGTTTCATATACTAAGTTTAATAGGTATATTTGATTTCTAAGAGGAATAATTAATGATCCTTTGAAAGAATACAATAATATACCACTTATAAAATTATCATACACTAATAAATAAGACTAAAAAAGACCTGTAATAATTACTCTTTTACATACTAGGTGGACAATCAAAGACAACATGCTAGAAAAGACCACCTTTTACTAGATAGGATCAACAAAATTTGGAACCAAACTAAATTATGTAGCATGTAAGTAGGAAATTTCACTTGTTTATTTCTTCAAGAGTCATTAGAATACAAAATGGGCTAGAGTTTCAACATTAAATAATGGATACTTATCAAAAGAGCCAAAAAAGTCACTACTTATAGCATTTGGGAGAGGGGTGAGACAAGGGAAGTCCAAAGGTCACTTAGACACTTGTCAAGATAATAAAAGAGGTTAAATATGCATGATAAATATATTTTAAATGGACCATACAAGGTTATTAAGTACAAGTGTCCAAATAAGGCATGAAACTCTTGGAAAGTGGCATGAAATTCCTTGTGTTGGCTCAGAAAAATACCTTCATGATTTAGCCATCTTTGAACATTCCAAAAATTACTAGGGATAGGTATGATGATTGGAATGAGAGGGAAGGTTTTGATACATGCCTCTCCATGTATTGGTTGTATTCTTAGTCATATGTAAACTTTTTGAAATGAGTCATTACCATTTGTAGTCTAAGAAAACTCCTTTTCCACACACCTTGCACACTTAGCTTCCAAAAAGCATAATTTTTCCATGAAATTTCATACATAATATTAAATTACACTTTTAAATACCTTATATTTCCTTTGATGCATTAGTCACACCTTCAAAGGACATCCATTTGAAGTTTTCATACTTCTCACCATCATCTTCATTATGCTAGTTTTGACTAGCTGAGATGAGAGCTATTTTTTGAAAAATTAAGAGTTTTTCCAAGGCATGAAATAACCATATTGATTTATTAAAATTTTATATCTTCCTCCCAAAATTTATTACATCTATTGATTGTTACGAGAACCTACAATATGTAGAAAATAGTTAAAAATACCTTGTTTTGTACTTTATCCTTACAATTATATATAGTCCAAAAGTATGGGGAGGATAAAAATAGAGTATTATAAAAGTTATAATCACTTTCATGGACAAAATATGTCATTGGAGCATCTTTATAACTTCATTTCCTTCATCGGGTTTTCATTAAGGGTTTTAGGCAATTTTCACTCTTAAGCTTTGTTCATAAAGTTCTGACATTTTAAATGCAAAATTTTTTCACAAGATCACTATTAAATACCCTTTATAACACTTAAAACCTTCTTGGATTCCCATGCACAACCTCAAAAAAGATGTGAGCATTTGAAATCACCTTATTGAGTTTGTTTTCATAATTCCTGCATGCTTGAACTATCTCTAAGCTAATAGTAGCTTTCTTATGGATCTATATGCATACCATAAGCTAAAAAATGTAAAATAAATATAATGAAAATGTTATAAATATATATAACACTCAATAGGATCTATAATTGAATTTGGACCCCTAAATGGCTCTAGGTCACTTCAAGGCCTAATAGGCTTAGCATGCATCCTACTAGTTTTGGCTATTTAGACTAATCCCTCATGGATGGGATGGTGTATCATGATTTTTAATACTATATTTGAGATAAAAAATTCATCACAAAAATTTCCAAACACTCTTTTTCTTTTCTTCTTCTAATTCACCAACTAGGCCTAATTGGATCTTGTCTAGTTGAACTGTGTGCAAGAGTATTTTTATCATTTTGAAAGGTATGAGATTGAATTAGTGTTACCTAGAACTTATTAAACTTTTATATACTTAAAAATATGTTATTTTATGTTCCCAAATATTTTTATTAAGTTTCTCACCCTCCTTGGCTTCATTTGTTTATTTTACCAAACCCTAATTTTTCTTGACTAGCTGACCTCTGAGACAAAATAGTGAGATATATCCCTCTATTTAAAGGTAAGGTAAAGGTTTTATGAGTTTTATTTGGTCATAATTAATATTTTTACCAAATTTATAGTCTATATTTCTCTGTTTAATCACCTAACCAACTCAATTTTCCCCAAAAAGGCCTCCAAAAGGACTATTTTCTTACATCTTTCACTTCTACCTAAGAATGACCTATCCAGGGTAAGTCCAATGTGCTTAGGTTTATTAATAATGTTATCCACATGAAATTAATTCTTGATAATATTTTAATTCACCCAAAAATTCTCTTCTCCCTTAGATTCCTCATTCTTACCCATTGAGCAAAGAGTCCCTTAGTGCAATTATACAGATTGCTACCTTTGGGCTAATAGGAAGAGTAGATGGTCAAATTGAAAGGAATATTAGAGATTATGAAAAAAAATTATGAATAAATAATTAACCATTTCAATTTTTTATCAAACATTTCTCCTCCTAATCATATTCATCTCCTTACCTTCTCTGAGATTGCATACTCAGATGTAGGTGCGTACAGGGCCTTATGAGGTCTATGTAAGCTTACTTCACATTGCCAAGAGTTCGTGGAGGTAATCATGATCATAATAGAGGTGTTAATAGTATAATTTATATTTTAAAATTTAATTTCACCCTTTATATAAACTTTGAGCTCACCAAACTGAGTTTTCCCTCTCTTAACTGTGATACCCTACTCTTTGATTCTTGTAGGTGTATATTAGCTGTAATTTGAGCTTGGTCATGGTGTTTAAATAACATAATTGAATATTTAAAATAAACTATCATATTCTCATACTTGGATTCAACTTTAATAGGCTAAAACACCACCAAGACACCCTTTTTAGGTCATTATTTCCATACTTAGTTGTAGGTGTTCATATTCCTGTAGAGGGGTACCTGTAGGTGTCCATGAAGCTTGAAATACCATACATCATCATAATACCAATGAAATTCATGATATTTTTTATACCATTCAATAAATATGACCATGATAACATGGGAGTGTGTCTTTTTTTCTCTTTTGGATATCAAAGACCATTCAAAACTCAAAACTTGTAGATATCAATGCAAAATTTTAGTGCTTTTAAAGGCATCTTTGAGGCCTTTAACTTCTATCTTATACTCACTTTCTAACCTATTTATTTTCCATGGATCCTCTTTATGCTAGGGGATATAATTTATACCTATTTATATGATTTAAAATTATTTTAAACCATGTTATATGATATTCACAACATGCCCTTGGACCTCTATTTTTGCCTTTTTGGGAAAGTTTCCCTAAACTCAGTTCCTGCTTCTTGCAATATGATTTACCTTTCTAATTGTTAATTAGACACCTCAAGTATGTCTAAAATGGTCAAAAAATATTATATAAACCAGAATATGGTTTTTACATGTCACTAATTCCCCATACAAATATCTCCAAAGCTCTATGGTACCACTTATAAGTGGTGATTCTTATGCACAAGCAGTAAGCATGAAATTTTGGGTAGTATGTAAAATGGATGGGTTTATGGTCACTTATATGTTTTCACCAAATGTCTCAATGAATTATTGGAAATATTAAAATATTAAAACACCTAACTAACTTTCAATTCTCAACATGATGTCATCAAGGAGGCTATTGTAGGGGTGTATGGGCTATATGTAGGTAGTGAGCATGGAATGGAGAAAGATATGTTGATGAATGGCCTTATAAACAACTAAAAATTATTTTTAATGATTCAAATACATGATTTTAATTGATTATAATCTAATAAAATCTTCATGAAATTTATTCCAACATGAAAACCTCTTGAAAACATCTAGAATAGAGGAGGTAGGGGTGTCTAATGACTGGTTGGTGTGGTGAATGAGTTTGTAACAAAACTTGCACTGAACCAAAAATCCAAATGAAAAATCCTCATATAATAATGGATTGAATAATATGATACACCCTCATTACCATTTCATGAATAAGATTAAAAATCTCCATACATGTGACTGCAAGTGGGATTGAGTGAAGAGTTGACTATGTGGAATGATAGGATTAAAATTTGCCCAAAGCATGATATGGTGAAACCAAACATATAATGAGGTGATAATATGGATTAGAGACCTATGGAACACCATATTATATTCACATGATACCTATATAGAAGACCAAAATCCTGGAATAAGAAAGAACTTGACTAAAGTTTCATAATGGTGACACCTTCCTACAACATGAGACAACTTGCTCATGAAAACACCATGAAATATGAAACAAATCATGAAGATAATTTGAGAAGGTATCCAAAATCCCATAGAGTTAGTCTTACCAATTGGATTTAATGTACTTTCCCAAATTGGAGCAAAACCTATATGATTCAATAAATAGTGAGCAGAAAAACATAGTCAACTTGTTAGATATGGTTCATAAATCATGGTTGACCAATACTTTAAATATTGTTTTGTAAATGAAGTTATTTGATTTTAATACTACCTCCCAAAATAATTTAACCTATAACCTCTTCTTCTAAGTGTAATAAGCACAAACTTTTTGGTCACTTCTATTTTGTCTAGAAGGGCAAAGAAAGAGAAGAATGGTTTTAGCTCAAAAATGACATTTCTAGGGAATGTCAAGTGTGTAAATAAACTTAAGGAAGATGAATAGATGTTACATGAACTTCTCCCATGTGCCAACTTCCCTCATAGGCCGTACAAGTGCCAAACTCACATTTTTCAATTGATTTCTTGAATTTTAATTAGATAACCTTCAAGATTCTGATTGAAATAACACTATGATGTGAGTCTTGAGATTCAGACCATCATCAAAACCCAAATATTTTTCCTTTAACATTGGTACTTTATTCATTCAAACAATCTCATGAATGTATGTTGTTTGTACACTACATGAACATCTTATAATTGGATTGAAAATAAATAAATACATAAGGAGGCTATATACAATGATTACCAACCTAGTCAAATCTAAAAAATCAATCTATATTAGCTACACCTAACTGGGCAGTGTTAAATGATCAAAACACATAGTTAAGGCCATACTAGGTTAGTAGACAACTCAATGCTTGTAGACTTTTTTTTAACTAAGTTTTCCTTATATTTTCCACTATAACCCTTATGTTTTAGACTAAATAATTGATCTGAGTACCCATTAAGGATCTTGTCAACATATGTGATAATGGGGTATGGTTCCTTTGTATGGATTTGTCCTACTATGGATTGTGATAGGTCTAATTAGGCCTCCAAGTGCCCTGTTTAGGAGGGTATAGAGATGATGAGGTGGATTAAAGGGTTAAGATTCACCAAACCAATATTAAATGACATAATAATATGATTCAGTAAGAAAGATAGCCACTCTTTATTCAAAATCATGACAAAAGACCTTTATCTCAGTCCTCTTAGGTCTACAAGGGCTAAAATATGGACAGTGCTTAGAAAGTGGTCTTAACATTTGATTTAGACCCTAAAATTTTGAAAAATAGTCCTACCCATAGATAAAAATAAGATTAAAAAGAATTATTATTTTCCACTAAACCATTTTTGAGAACAGTGAAGCCCTAACATGGGCCTAGTAGACCTTCAAATGAATCCACAGGGTGAACCAGGAGGAGTTAAGACTCCAAATAAATTGCATTAGTCTTATTTTCATCCGATCTATCTATATAATCACACATAGTGAATGTATGGACCCTCTAACCCTATACTATCAACTTTCACCCTGTTGCCCCTATTTCTTGTAGTCACAGTCTTGAGTGAAAACTACCAAAAACTCAATTTTTTTTATCTCTTCAATGCTCCATCTTATCATTTTACATCTAAAAAACAATATTAAATTTGTACATGTTGAAATAATCACCTACCATAACCAAAAATACTAACTTAGACACCTAAATATTCATTTTAGACCTCTACAATAAACTCCAAAATTGGAGTTAACCACTTTCCTAACCAAACAAGATGCTAAATGCCCTAGATCACATACAAAAAACCTGAGATCACATAAAATATGATATTTAAAGTTATTTTTGATTCAAATCTTGTAAAATCTTGACCTTAATACAAATTTTAACCTTATTACAATCTTATTGAACACTTATTCAAATTTTGACAAATTTGAATGAGTTTTTCAAATAGAAACACTATAACCACACTTAAGTCACCTAAGACATTAACCTGGTATGACAAACATGCATATATAAACATATGTATGATCCTACATCATACTACCAATGATAAAAAAGAGTCATCCATCATTTTTTTTTATTCATAAACTTTTCCATGCTTGTGTCCAACTTGAGGATGTCATTCTCAGTCAACCAAGTGGTATCTTTAGCTAGTAAGTTCTTCCATTTGATAAGGTACTAATAATATTTTTTTATCTTTGGTCCTCTTTGTCACCTTCTTATCCAAAATGGTTTCAATTTCCTTTAGTGCTTCCTTGGGTAGTTGTTTTTCCCATTGGACAATTTCATCAACCCCTATTTCATACCCTTCAATTGGTTGTTCTTCACCTTTATAGGGATATAGATATACAATATTTAAGATTGGAGAGATTCCAATCCCCTTTGGTATTAAATTTCATAGGCATTATTTGAAAACTTCCTCACTACCTTGCATGGACTAATATTCTTTACTTTCAACTTGTTATACTCTCTCTTAGGGAGAATTTCCTTTCTAAGTTGGGCAAGGACAAGGCCTCCAATACTGAAACTAACTTCTATCCTTTTCTAATCTACCCTTTTCTTATACTTGATGGTATTTTTTTCAAGTTTTCTCTTCACTTGTTTATGTAGATTTTGCATTGCATTGGTAAACTCTTCTGCATCAACACTCCTTGCTTGCATACTTACCAAACTCCTCAAGATGTTGCCAAGGCTCCTATTGATAACTTTATTCTAACCATCAGTTTGTGGATGGTAGGATGAGATAAAGATCAAATGTGTTCCCAACTTATTCCATAAGATCCTCCAAAAGTTCCCAACAAATTTAGTGTCCCTGTAAGAAATAATGCTCCTAGGGAGCCCATGCAATCTCACAATCTCTTGAAAGAATATATTGGTTATGTTAGTAACATCACTTGTTTTTTAACATGTAATGAAGTGAGCCATCTTTTATAACCTATCAACCAATAAAAATATATAATCATGACCTTTTTGAGTTCTTGGTAAACCAAGTGCAAAGTCCATACTTACTGAATCCCAAGGCCTATTGGAATGGGTAGTGGATAGTACAAACCTATGTTTTGGATACTCCCCTTGGAATTTTGGAATGTATTGTACCTCTCAACAAAATTATTGAAATCAAAATTCATCCTTGGCCAATATTAATGAGCACTTAATTTTGCTAGTGTCTTATTTTGCCCAAAATGTCATACTAAGCTACCACTATGTTTCTCCTTCAAAAAATTCTTCCTCATGGAACTATTGGGTATGAAAAGTTGGATGCCATTGAAAAATAGTCATTGGATCATGAATTATATCCAAAGACTCCTATCATCCCCTACTTGATTCATGCAAGCTTCATATGGTTCCTTGAAGTTTGGATCTTCTTTTTACATCTCCTTCCTCTCTTCAAATCCAAATATGCTTACTTGAGATTCCTGCATGATTAGATTCCTCCTAATTAAAGAATTTAAAACCTTGTTATATTGTCATTTCTTATTATTAATATTGAATGTGAAACTTTTCAATAATTCAATCCATTTAACATGATTTTGACTTAGCTTATTTTGATTGCTAATGAACTATAAAGCATAATTGTCAATGAATAAAATAAAATCTTTAGGAAAAAGATAGTGCCTCAATTTATTTAAGGCTTTTACAAGAGATTATAACTCCTAATCATAGGAAGAATATATCTTATTAGCATCACTTATTTTCTCACTAAATTATGCTATGGGTTTTCCATCTCAACTTAAAATAGCACCTATGGTAGTCCCACTAGCATCACATTCCACTTGAAATAGTTTATTGAAATCAGGTATGGTTAGGATTGATTATTTAGTTACCTTATTTTTTAAAAATATAAAAATCTTATCAGTAGCCTTATTCCAACAAAAACTTCTCTTATCACCCTTGATTTTGTCTATTATTAGAGCAACAATCCCACTAAAATTCCTTATGAATTTTCTATAAAAGCTAGCCAAACCATGAAAGATTATTACCTCAAAGGTGCTCATAGGTTTAGGCCAATAAATTATGGATTTTATCTTCTCCTTATCCATATTCAAACCTTCCTTTGAAATCTCACATCCTAAGTAGATCAATTCTACCCTCATGAAGCTACACTTTTTCACATTGCTTAGTAATTTTTCTTCATGTAGTTTAATCAATATCATCTTAAAATTTTTCAAATGCTCTTCCTTAGTTTTAATAAACAAAAAAATATCATCCAAGTATACTATAAAAAATTTACCAATGGATTCTTTGATTACTTCATTCATTAGCCTCATGAAGGTGCTTGGTGCATTGGTTATCCCAAATGGCATGACTAACCACTCATAGAGTCCATAATTAGTCTTAAATGTTATTTTTCATTCATCACCTTCTCTTATCCTAATCTTATGGTAGCCAATTTTCAATTCTATCTTGGAAAAATATGCAGCTCCACTTAAACAATCAAGTAAATCATCAATTCTAGGCAATGAGAATCTATACCTGATAGTGATCTTGTTGATTGCTATGGAGCCTATACACATACTCTAACTCCCATCTTTATTAGGAATAGAAAATATGGGTAAATCACAAGGACTTATAATCTCTCTTACTAATATTTTGTTTATCACTTCTTGGACTTGGTGTTTGATCTCTTCATTTTCCTTTGGTGTCAACTTGTATGCAGCCTTGTTTGGAAGATTTGCTCTTTGAATCAAGTCTATGTGACGGTTGATGATTATTAATGGTGGTAAATAATTAATAAAAACATATAAAACAATATCAATGTACTCATTCAACATATGTATTTCTAGAGGCAAATCAATCAACTTAGTACTAGTGACTACACTTCTTGGCTTACCAATCAGAACAAAGTTTACCTCTTCCTTCTTCATTTTATGTAGAAAATCTTTACCATTTACGATAAAAACTTTATAATTTATCCTACAGAAACATTATCCTCTTCTCTCAATGGTGTAAGTGTGTGTTTGGTCCTATCCTACTCAAATGTGTATGTATTATGCCTTCCATCATGCATGGCCTTCCTATCAAACTAACAAGGCCTTCCAAGTAATATATGGCATACATCCATGGGAATAACATCAAAAAAAATATGATATCTATATTTTCCTATCTGAAAATCCACTTTAAATTGTTCACTTACCAATATTTTGTGTCCTTTTTGTAGCCAATAGACTTGATAAGGTGTAGGATGCACCTCCGTGAAGCCTAGTTTCTCCACCATCTCAGTAGACAAAAGATTGTCTATACTTCCACTATCTATGATGACCTTTCAAAACTTTTCCTTGATCTTAAATGCAGTCCTAAATAAAGTCTTTCTTTGTGGTGGTTCCATAGTTTCCTTGTTAGGTTTCAACAAAATTCTCTTTATTAAGAGAGACTCACCTTCTTGTGGTACATCTTCATGAATTGTTGTTGGTCCTTCTTCTTCTTCTTCTTCACCTTGGGCTACATTTAATCCTCTCTCATGTATTTTAGAAGTGTTCTCTAGACACTCATATGCTCTATGTCCTACATACTTATTGCACATGAAGCATTTGCCAATGAATCTTCATCTTCCTCTTTGATATCCTTGATATGGCCTCCTTCCTCTTAGTGTTTAGATGCATCTTAAAATTTTTGAGCGGATAGACTCCTCTTGTGATTTTTTTATCTTCCTTCTACCTCCTTGTGATCTTCTTCCTCTAATAGATATACCTCTTCCCATTGTAAAAAAAGTTTGTTTCCTTACAATTTTCTCCTCAACTTTTAAAGCAAATTGGTATGCTTCTTCAATTATCCTGGGTATGAGAAGGCTAATCTCATCTTGGATGACAAACTTCAAACCATTAGTGTATCTTGGTAATTTTTCCATATCATCCTCAATGTGTGTTGATATTATAGTTAGACTACAGAACTCTTCAGTGTATTATTTTATAGTCATGTCCTTGTGTTTCAAATGTTTGCTACCATTCTATCCCAACTCCTAATCTTTGGCTTGCCTTTCCTCCTTTCTTCTTGTACTCTATCCCACCATAGGTATGCATGGCTCTTCAACTTGGTCATGGCATATTTAACCTTCTTGTCATATTTTTCTATACCTTCATACTCAAAGTACTTGTCTAATCCACTGATCCAATCAATCAATTCTTCCACATATAGATTTACTTCATACATTAGAACCTCCATCTTTGGCTTTTCATTTACCTTCATAATGGATCTGATCAACCTATCTTCAACTATCTCATCTTATACCACCAATTCATCCTCTGGTGGCTCTTATTCTCCTTCAGTAACTTCTCCCATGCCAGTGCCTCTCCTTTGATCCATCTCTAGGTCTTGAAATCTAGCTTGTATATTCCTAATCTCTTCTACTATTATCATTCATCTTATTGGTCTCCTTCCACTAGCTCTACCTATATTCCTTACTCTCATGGCCATCTTGAAGTCTTGCTTCTTTTTCATAAATAACTTTCTTCTTTTGCTTGGATCTTGGACTATGCATAGTCTCTTAGCTCTAACACCAAAATTGATGTGAGTCTTGAAATTTAGACCATCATCAAAAACCAAAATATTTTTCTTTTAACATTGGTGCTTTATTCATTTAAATAATCTCATGAAATTATGTTGTTTATATACTACATGAACATCTTATAATTGTATTGACCACATGTAAATACATAAGGAGTCTATATATAATGATTACCCACCTAGTCACATATAAATAATCAAATTATACTAGTTAAACCTAACTAGGCAGTGCCAAATGATCAAAACAAATAGTTAAGGCCATAATGCCATACTAGGTGAGTAGACAACTCAAGGCTTGTAGCCTTTTGTTTCGATTGATTTTTCCTTATATTTTAAACTATACCCCTTATGTTATAGAATAAATAATTTATTTTAGTACCCATTAATGATCTTGTCAACATATGTGAGAATGGGGTATGGCTCCTTTATTGGATTTATCCTACTGTGGACTGTGACAGGGCTAATTAGGTATCCAAGTGCCTTGTTTAGGAGGGTATAGAGATGATGAGGTGGATTAAAGGGATAATATTCACCAAAATATTCCTAAATTACATAACAATACTATTCAATAAGAAATATAACAACTTTTTATTCAAAATCATGACAAAAGACCTCTATCTCAATCCTCTCAAGTCTAAAAAGGCTAAAATATGGATAGTGATTAGAAAGTTATATTAATATTTGAGTTATACCATAAGATTTTTAAAATTATTCCTACCCATAGATAAAAATAAGATTACAAAGAATAAATATTTTTTGCTATACCATTTTTGAGAACAATGAAGCCCTAGTTTGGGCCTATTAAACCTTCAAATGAATCCATAGGGTGAACCAGGAGGATTTAAGACTCAAAATAAATTAAATTGGTCTTATTTTCATCCGTTATGACTATATAAACACTCATAGTGAATTTATGGACCCTTTAACCCTCTACTATCAACTTTCACCCTACTACCCCTATTTCCTATAGTTAGAGTCTTGAGTGAAAACTAGAAAAAACTCAATTTTTTATCTCTTCAATGCTCCATATTATCATCTTTAAAGTTATTTTGTACTAAAATATCATAAAATATTGAACTTAATACAATTTTTGGCCTTATTACAACCTTATTGAACACTTATTCATTTTTTTACAAATTTGAATGAGTGTTTTGGAGGGAAACACTATAACCACACCTAAGTCACCTAAGACATTAACCAAGTATGATAAACATGCATATATAAACATATTTATTCTCTTGAATAAAATTATTAATATGGAATCTAACCTCTTAGATGTTTTAAAGGAAAATAGGAAACCTATACACCTTGGAAACTATGCCACTTGCATTTATGACCCCTAAAAGCACACTAAATGACCTAAAATGGCAAATAAAATTATTAGACCATGATTAAGGATTATAATGAATTAAATAACATCAAATGTATTATATCATACCCTATGAAAAAGTAATATACCCTTAAACATCTAAAAAATCAAGTTATTTACCTATAAGGAGTCCAAATTTATCTTTGAAGTCAAATTTGGTTGACAAATTGGTGACTCATAGGGGTAGTATGCCTGCTATACTAAAGACTATTAGCTTTTTAAATTAATATGAAAAGGGATTCAATGAATTATTTAATAAAAATAGAAAGGAATTTCTTAAAACACACACAAAACAACCACAACACACCAAGTAAACACAAAACAAATCAAGACACCTACAACACTCACACATGTGCATATGCACTTAGGGAAAACAAGAAAAATAAAAGTTATGTATAAAGAGAGAGGAGAACCTTAGTAAATTTTTTTAAGATATATCCCATTTATTGGGATATGAAGCTTCTCCCTAGCCAAATTTGAGAGTTAGAAAGCATTGTGTTGCTTACATTGAGTGATGACATAAGGGCCACTCCACAAAGCATCAAACTTTATGTGTTTTAAAATATTAGCCCTATATTCATCATACTTTAGAACAATTTACCCCTCTTGGAATATTTTTGGCATGGATTTATTGTCAATGTATCTCTTTGTTTGATCTTGGTGAGTTCTCATAGTTTGCATAGCTTGATACCTTGTTTCTTCAATCTCCATCAACTCACACAACTTGACCTCCATGCTTTCATTTTTCATCAACTCTAACTAGTAATTGAGATCCAAATCTAGTAACTCAAGTGAAATAGGTATTCTATATTCTCTCCCATAAACAATTATATATTGTGAGTTTCTAATGTCTCTTTTGGGGGTGATTCCATTAGTCCAAAGAGCTATCTTCAACTTGGAGTGACAAGTTCATTGGTTTTCCTCCATTGTCCTCTTGATGATCCTCATTAGATTCTTCTTAGTGGACTCATCTAGTCCATTACCTTATGGATAATAGTTGGATGAAGTAATAAAATAAATACCATGTTTTAAATCCCACTCACTTGTCTTCATTCCAAGGAAAGACAATGCATTATCTGAAATTATTATTGAAGGAACCCCAAATCTTCTCACTATGCCTTCATAAAAGTCTAAAAATTAAATTTAATTTACTTCCTTGAGAGAAATATACTCCATCCATTTTATAAAGTAATCTATGGCAGTCAACACCCATTTGTGATTAACACTAGAAGGTGGATTGATTAAGCCTATTAAATCTAGACCCCATTGCAAAAGGGTTGGTCAACTTGTATTGGATGAAGAAGTAGAGGGCACATTTATGACATTTCCTTACCTGATCATGAGTATCCTTAAAAAAACTAGGCCAAAAATATCTAGCTCTCATAATCTTAGCCACTGTGGTTCTTGGAGTAAAGTTACCACCAGCTGTTTCATCATGAAACTCAAAAAATATCTTCTCAACCTGATCTCATTCAACACATCTCAATAATATACCTAATAAATATTTCCTAAAAAACAATCCATAAACAAGTACATAAGGAATAGATTGTAATTTGAAGTACTTTCTTTTGGATCTATCTAGGCCTTGTGGACACTCATCGATTTGAAGAAAATGGATAATTTCTTACGTCTAACTCCTCATTGATGAATATGTAGCCATCATAAGATCATCATGAAGGGATAAAACAACTTATTTTTTTCTTTAAAATATAAATCAAGGTGACCACATAATCCTTTCCCTTTCACTATCTTGGTTGTCTTGTTTTCTAAATCATATTCCATCACTTTTGTGATCCAACCAACTCTTTTTTCATTCAAATCTCTAATGAAAAGGAAGTATTTGACACTAGGATGAGATACCAATATATGAATATTTTTTGTTTGAAAACATATTCCTAAACTTATTTATACTTATAATAACTAAAATTACTTGCTTCTCTACATAAGTATACCTTACCTCATAACCTTCCAATCCTTGACTAAAGAAGGCAATACATTGCTCCAAGTTTTCTTCATTTGATTAAGTGATCATGGAAAATATTACTTCTTCATTTACAAAGGTATACAAGTTGAAGTATTTTGAACAATTAGGACTTGCAAGAGTTGGAGCTCGAGTAACAGCTTGCTTGATCTCTTCAAAACTCTCCTTGCTTCTTCTTTTCCAAGTAAACACTTCATCTTTCCTTAGCATAGAGGTTAGAATATTTACTAAGTTATCAAAATTATGAATAAACATATTTATGAAATTGATTTTTCCAAAGAAACTTTTCAAACCATTCTTATGTTTGGGCAAAGTCAATGCCAAGATTGCACTCACACTTTTAGGATCTATGGATAGGCCAATCTTTGAAATAATGTGTCCCAAGAGTTTGCCTTCATGGAAAAAAAAACACACACTTATTTATATTGAGAGAGATTCCAAAATCTCTACATCTTTCAAAAATATTATTAAGATGAGTCAAGTGATCTTTTACATCCTTAGAGAAAAATTTGATATCATCAAGATACATCAACACTATATCATTTATTAGACCTTGAAAATTCATGTCCATTACACATTGAAAGGTTACACCAGCATTAAACAAACCAAAAGGAATTTGTATATAAGCATATGTTCCCCATTTAGTAGTAAAGGTTGTCTTGTATTGATCTCCTTCCTTTACCAAAATCTGATTATAACTAGAATATCCATCAAGGAGTGAGAACCTTTCACTACCTGCCATAACTTGTAAAATCTACTCCATGGAAGGAAGAGGATAATGGTCCTTCATGAAAACTCTATTCAAATCTCTAAATTAAACACATAACATAATTTCCCCATTCTTATTCCGTACTAGGATTAAGTTTTCCAACCAAGATGAATGCTTAGTAGGAAAAATTATCTTAGACTCAATCAACCTTGTAATCTCTTTTCTCATGAGAAGCTAAATGTTAGGATTGATTGGAATTTGCCTTTTCTTAATAGGATTATAATTCTCATCTAGCTCTATGGTATGTTGAGTTAATTTTGGATCAAATCTTTTTAAATAACTATAATCCCATGTAAAGACTTCAAAAAATTCCTTGCATAATTCAATGAAAGCATGTCTTGCTTATTTAATACATACTTTCCCAAGAGAAAGAAACTTATCTTTGAATATTTGTACTCTCTCATAGTTTTCTTGATTATTATACATGATTACTTTTTCCTTCTTAAACTAATCATCATCATTGAAGATACTCACAAGTATGACTAAGCCTTAGGGAGCTTGTTTGTCTTCAATTGTACAATCTACCCTCCATATTTTTGCTATAGTTTGGACTGATTCTTTGAAAAAAACTTATCCTCCTCTTGCATAAAAATATCTATTTTTTGGTCACTATCAAATAGTTTCTAATTAGTGACATTATTAAGTATAGAGGGCCTTACAATCACTTTGAAATGAGGTTGGTTCTTATCTTGTCTTATCCCCTTTGAAACATCAAACTGAGCTCTAATTGCTACCAACCTATCAACATGTTTATTATCTTCTCTTGGTATATATTGGATGTTGAAGGCTTGGAAATATTCCACAAGATCCCACACTCTATTCTTTTAGGACTTAAGCAAGGAGTTCTTAGTCATATTTTAATCTCACTTGATTCATAACCAACTCACTATCACCTTAAACTTGTAACTCTTTCACACCTCTCTTTCTAGCCAAATTAAGGCCATGCATGAGTGATTCATATTATATCACATTAAAATTACAACTTAAGTGAAATTTGAAAGTAGAGTAATACCTTTCCTTGGATGGAGAAACTAACATTGCTCTACCACCTGATCCAACCTTGATTCTTGATCCATAAAAAAATAGCTGCCATAAA
This sequence comes from Torreya grandis, assembly GCA_037957365.1. Taxonomy (NCBI): domain Eukaryota; kingdom Viridiplantae; phylum Streptophyta; class Pinopsida; order Cupressales; family Taxaceae; genus Torreya; species Torreya grandis. The sequence goes on from JARHVA010002961.1 coordinate 1,498,414, forward strand.
CCATCCATAGTTTCATTTGACTTCATCAAATTTGTCATGAAAGAGTCCTCCTCATGAAGGAAATAAAATCTAATACCAACTTCCTCTATGAATTTTTAAGTATCATGTTCATAGTGCTCAACTCCGCATTCATCTAGATGTATATCATCAAGTCCTTCAAGAGAAGAAGTTAGAGATTGTTCCATGTGAAGATCTTCCTCATCAAGAGTAGCATTATTGAAATTTGAAATATTGGGCATGTAAGTATCTAAATTATTTATATGAATAGGTTCCAATTCAATCTTCACCTTGGTACCAAACTTTGTTGTAAAAACCATATATGACTAATTGGCTGCCAAATATCTTCCTATCTTGGTTGTAAACTCTCTTGACAAACAAAAAGCAAAGTATGGAGGTAAATATAAAAAAAACACTACATGAGGGATAGAAAAATTAGTACAATAATTTGAAATCAAATTCAAATCCTTGACTACTCCCAAGGTCTTTGTAGGTAACCCATCCAATTTTAGAACTCCTTTAGCCATTGGTTCATACTTGAGGCCTAGTTTATCTACTATTGACTTGGGCATAATTGAAGTACTAACCCCACTATATATGATAAAATTATGAACTAAATAATCACCAATGATCAAGGATAGATAAAAATGAAGATTATTATCAATTTTATTCACTTAATTATCAATGGGCTGAGTTCCATTCATCAAAACAACATTTTTAGTCCTAGCTAATCCAACTTGTTTACCTATCCAGATAATTATTTTTGAAGGATATATTTTTGTCTCATTATTTTAAATGAATACCATAATTAAATATTCATGTGTAACTTATTAATTTTATCTACAATATTAATATAAGTATTTTTCATCTTGAATTTCTCTTTGGAAGCACTAGTACCTTGTGGTGTAGCATGTGAAGATGGATGTGTAGGAGCTAGCCTTACATTTTGAAACTTCTAATTTTATTTTACCTTAGGAGCTGATTTATAACCACCTACTATTGGAGGTTATTTATGAGTAAAAATAGGTCCTTGAGTTACCACTTGTGTCTCTTTAACAACCCTCTTTTTAGATCAAGTGTTTGAGGTTACACTAGAATTCACATTGTTTGAACTTCCCAAATGATTCATGGAAAAAAATTCCTCCTCTAAGTGATTCATAAGAGTAAAATCAGATTTTTATTGTCCATTTTCCATTCCATTTTTCATTGGCATCTCAAAAGTGGAAACTTGAGGTGCTTGACTACCTTGTATTGCCATGGCTTGACTAGGCATTTCATTGACATATGCAACTTGGCCTTGATTTTGGTCATAGGAATGATAACATGGTTGTTACTGAACAAAGTTGTTTTGAGTGGGAATATGAGATTTAGAAGATTATGGGGCATTTGGATTGAAACTTTGGTAAGGTCTAGCTTGAATTATTTAACCTTATCCTTGAACATTACTTTGAGAATGAGACCTACTTGCTTGTCTAAACTAATTATAGGATTGATAAGGCCTATAATTTTGATATTTTTTCCTTTTAAGAGTAACCAATTTATTATTAACACTTTGAATCAAACTCTTGACTTCATGAATCTCATTGGTAGGGGCAAGGGCTGAATTTTCTTGACTATTAGGCAAAGGAGCCAAGGTAGGTAATGTAACTTGACTAAGAGGTTGTAAATCAAATAACAATGGCATTGGTGGTCTAAGATAAATATTTCCTTCTTGAAAAATATAATTCTCAACATTAATAGCTATCTCATAGGCAGTAGGTAGTGTATTCCCACCCATGGATTGGATCATCATAGCTATATCACTATTCAATGTTCTTAGGTAATATAAGAAGTCATAATTTGGAGTAGGTCTCACAAGGGTTGGGATCATATCCCATGCCTTTTGAAAATTAGAATTAAAATCTTACATAAACTCTTACAGATCCCTCTTGATATTATTCAATTGCTAAGCTAGTGATAGATAATCACTCCTCTCTTCAAACCTCTTAGACAATAGATTCGCTAGTTCATCCCATGAATAAATGGAAGCATGAGGTAGAGTTTCATACCAATATAAAGCTTTCCCTTTGAAAGTCAATGCCAATAGCCATATATCCAAATTCTCTTAAGTGATATTATGGATGTTGTATAAGTTTTCCATGCTTCTAAAGTTTTCCATGCTTCTAATATGTTCAATGGGAGTAGTAGGAATTTCTCCATTAAAATATGGAACACTCTTAAGGTCTTCTCCAAGAATTTGGTCATATTGGGAAAGATTCAAAGGAGATTATCCATTAAAGTCTAAAAAAGGAAGGTTTATATCCATATTGGAATGTATACTATGTGTATTATGGGTTGAACTATGTACAAACTTGGACTTTTTAAACACCAACTCCCTTAAATAAGGATGAGTATTCTCAAATCTAAATATTTTGATAGAATATAAAGGCATTTGCATAATATCAAAAGGTATACCTTTAGAAACAAACCTAATGGTCACATTTGGCATGGAAATTAAGGACTGATCAACAACCAAAGAGTTGAAAACTTAGTGGATTTGCTAGGAATTGAATGTAGATGTTCTTGTAACTATAAATATGCCAAGACTAGCACCAATCTTGGACAATATTCTAGGACTTAGAGTCTTAACAGGCATCCAAAAAATTATTGTGACTTGTATTTGCACCCTTAAGAATATGTCTTAGCTCTCCTTATCTAAGTGGCATAATGGAATCATCTCACTTGTTTTGGGTAATCAACTGGTGAGATTAATCTCTAAAAGGGCTAGTTCTCTTGATGCACTCTTTGAAACACTCTCTCACTTATCAACTTTGCATGAAAAGGGTTAAGAAGACAAAATTAGAAAGCCAAAAGGTGATGCACCAATATTGAATTTCCTATAATTTACTAAACTTATACTACTTAGAGCAAATTAAATCTTATTTTACACAAAACTCACAACTCAAGATAGATTTTTACGTCAATGTTTCATATGCTAGGTTCAAGAGGCATATTTGATGTTCAGGAGGGATAATGAATAATATTTTTAAATAATACAATCATATACCACTTATAAAACTCTCTTATACTAAGAAATAAAACTAAAGAAGACCTAAAACAATTAATCTTCTACATACTTGGTGGATAATCAAAGACAACATGCTAGAAAAGACCATCTTTTACGAGACACGATTATAAAGATTTGAAACCAAAATAAATTATACATAATGTAATTAGAAAAATTCCCTTGATTAATGATTTAAGATTCATTAAAATACAAAATTGTCTAGGGTTTCACCATTAACCAATGGAGGCTACTCAAAAGAGCCAAAAAAGTCACTACTTATAGCATTTGGGAGAGGGGTAAGACAATAGAAGTCCATAGGTCACTTGGAAACTTTTAAAGTTGATAAAAGAGGTTAAATATGTATGATAAAGAGATTTTAAATTTATCATGAAAGGTTAGGAAGTATAAGTGTCCAAACAAGGCATGAAACTCTATGAAAGTGGCATGAAATTCCTTGTGTTGGCTCAAAAAAATGCCTTCATGATTTATCCAAATTTGAACATACCAAAATTTAATAGGTACATGTATAATAATTATAATTAGAGGGAATGTTTTCATACATGCTTTTCCATGCATTAGTTGTAGTCTTGGTCATCTAGAAACTTCTAGAAATGAGCCATTATGATTTGTAGTCTAAGAAAACACCTCTTCCACACACCTTTCACACTTGGATTCTAAAAATAATTATTTTTACATGAAAATTAATATTATAGAGTGTATGAAAATTTTAAATACTCTCAATGGCCTTAGATGCATTAGGAACACCTTAAAAGGACATCTATTTAAAGTTTTCAAACTTCTCACCATCATGTTCACTGTGCCAGTTTTGACTGGTTGAGATGAGAGCTATTTTTTGAAAAATTATGAGTTTTTAAAAGAAATTAAATGACCAAATTGAGTTATTAAAACTCTATATATTCCTTCCAAACTTGATTTCATCTCTTGAATTTTCCTAGAACCTGTACAATGTAAAAAATAGTCAAAAGTACCCTATTTTATACTCCATCCAATTCCATACAATCTAAAAGTATAGGAAGGATCTTGAGAGAGTCTTATGCAAGTTAAAATAGCTTTCATGTGAAAAATATCTCATTATAGAAGATTTATAAGTTCATTTCCTTCATAATGTTTTGACTAAGGGTTTGTAAAGGTTTTAGGTAGTTTCCACTCATACGCTTTATTCATAAAGTTATAACATTAGAAATTCAAAAAAATATCACAAGATCATTGTTAAAGACCATTTATAACACCTCAAACCTTCTTGTATTCCCATGCATAGCCTCAAGAAAGATGTGAGCATTTGAAATCCCCTTATCGAGCTTATTTTTACAATTCCTTCTTGCTTGGACTATCTTTGAGATAAAATTAGGTTTACTATGGGTTTCTATACATATCATAATCTCAAACATGTATAAATAAATCTAATGAAAATTTTATAGATATATCAAATACTCACCAAGATCTATAAGTTAAGTTGGACCCCTAATTACCTCTAGGTCTTTTCAAGGCCTAATAGGCTTAACATGCATCCTACTAGTTTTGGCTATTTGGACTAATCCCTCATGGATAGATTGGTGTATCATGATTTTTAATACTAAATTAAAGCTCAAAAATTAATCACATAAATTTCCAATCACTCCTTTTCATTTCTTCCTCTCATTCACCAACTAAGCCTAATTGGAGCTTTTCTAGTTGAACTATGTGCAAGAGTGTTTTGATCATTTTTAGAGGTCTGACATTTAATTAGTATTACATAAAACATATTCACTTTTTATATACCTCAAGATATGTTCCTTTATGTTCCAAAGTCTTTCTATCAATTTTCTCATCCTCCTTGGCTTTATTTGTTTGTTTTGCCAAACCTTGATTTTTCTTGATTGGCTAACCTTTGAGACAAAACAATGAGATATATCCCTCCATTTTAAGGCAAGTTAAATGTTTAAATAGTTTTATTAGTCATAATTAATATTTTTACCAAATTTATAAGCTATATTTCTCCATTTAGGCACCTAACCAACTCAATTTGCCCAAAAAAGACCTCTAAAAGGACTATTTTCTTGCACCTTTCACTTCTACCTAAGAATGACCTCTCCAAGGTAAGTCAAATCTGATTATGTTTCTTAAACATGTTATAAACCTTCAATTCATGCTCAAAAATCTTGTAATTCACACAAAAATGCTCTTCTCCTATAGATTCCATATTCTTACCTATTGAGCAAAGAATACCTTAATGTAACTATACAGACTGCTACTTTTGGGCTAATAGGAAGAGTAGATGGTCAACTTAAAAGGAGATTTATATCTTGTGAAAAAAAATTATTAATCAATCATTAACCATTATATTTTTTTAATCAAACCTTCATTCTCCTCCTAATCATATTCATCTCCTTACCTTCACCAAGACCACACACTCAGTTGTAGGTGTATATAGGGCCTTAAGAGGTCTATGTAATCTTATTTCACATTTAAAAGAGTTCATGGAGCTCATAATGATCATAAGGGAGGGTTTCATATGCTCATTTCATCATTTAAACTTTACTTGTACCCTTTATATGCACTTTGAGTTCACCAAACTGAGTTCTCCCTCTCTTGACTATGATACCCTACTCTTTGATTCCTGTAGGTGTATATTAGATATAATTTGAGCTTGGTCATGGTGTTTTAAGACCCTAATTTAAGATTAAAACCCACATATCATCTTCTCATACCTAAATTCACATTAAATAGGCTAAAACACCACCAAGACACCCTATTTAGGTCACTATTTCCGTACTTAGTTGTAGGTATTCATATTCCTATAGAGGGGCACCTATAGGTGCTCATGAAGCTTTAAATACCATACATCATCATCATACCAATGACCTTCATTATATTTTTTATATTATTAAATCAATATGACTATGCTAACATTATATTGTGTCTTGTTTTCTCTTTAGGATATCAAAGATCATTGAAAACTCAAAACTTGTAGATATGAACGCAAGATTTTAGTGATTTTTAAAGCATCTTTGAGGCCTTAAACTTCTATATTCTACTCACTTTCTGAGCTTCATATTTGTCATGTCTCCTATCTATGCTATGATATACAAGGTATACCTATTTATATGCTTTAAATTTTTTTTCACCATGTTATATGATATTCACAACATGCCCTTGGACCTCTATTTTCACCTTTTTGGGAAAGTTTCTCTGAACTCAATCCCTGCTTCTTGTAATATGGTTTACCTTTCCAATTATCAATTAGACACCTCAATTAGGTTTTAAATGGTCAACTCATATGATATAAACCAAAATAGGTTTTTTCCATGTCTCTAATTCCCCATATAAATATTTTCAAAGCTATATGGTACCACCTATGGGTGGCCATTCTTACACAGGCAATAAGCACAAAATTTTGGGTAGCATGTAAGATGGATAGGTTTATGGTCACTTCTATGTTTTCACCAAATGTTTCATTGCATTCTTGGCAATCTTGAAAGATTGAAACACCTATCCAACTTTCACTTCTCATCATTATGTCATCAAGGAAGGTGTTGTAGGTGTGTATGGGTTGTATGTAAGTAGTGAGCATGGAATGGAGCAAGATATGTTAATGAATTGCCTCATAAACAACTCAAACTCATTTTTAATCCTTAAAATGCATTATTTTCATTTATGAGACTCTAAGACAAGCTTCATAACATTTATTCCAATGTGAAAACCTCTTGAAAACATCTAGAACAAAGTAGACAAGGGTGTCTAATGACTGGTTGGTATGGTGAATGAGATTGTAAAGAAACTTACACTTCCATAAACATCTAAATGAAAAATACTCAACTCCTAATTAATTGAACAAGCTGATACACCCTCATTACCATTTCATGAACAATCTAAACAAGCTCCATACATGTGAGTACAAGTGGAATTGAGTGAAGAGTTGACTATGAGGAATGACAAGATTGAAAGTTTCTTAAAGCATGATATGGTGAAACCAAACATGTAAGGAGGTGATCATATGTATTTGAGACCTATGTAACATCATATTATATTCACATTAGACTTTTCTATAATACCAACATTCTATAACAAGGAAGAACTTGACTAAATTTTCATAATGGTGAAACCTTCCTGCATCATGAGACACTTACCCATTAAAAACCATGAAACATGAAAACAAGCATGAATACTATTTGAGAAGGTATCCAAAATCCTTTAGATTAAAACTCACCAATTGGATTGTATGTGTTTCCAACAAGTTTTCACTTTTCCACATTCAAAAGAAGTAAGAAATTGAGATAAATGGTCAAGGGTTAGATGATACCTGAATGAAGTTTGCGCACCGTATCCAGACATTGAAGGGACTCCTCTTTGGCTGTGGAGGATGACACCTATAGAAGAAAGAGACTTAAACAAAGAGATTGTTAGATAGAGATAAGGTGGACTGCCAAGCAAAGCTTGATCCCAGAAGTGTAAAGACTTCCTTGAGGGATGACAGTCCACTTTTGATAAAAGAGAATGTTGCTAACAAGAGAAACAATGAAAGACTAAACAAAAGAAATAAAGGTAATGCGTACCTATATTGTGCTATCTGCCTTCCACAGTCATCGACATCAGTTGTTCTATCGATGTCAGTTTGGTTAAAGTTGCTGACGTCAGTTAGTCTACCGATGTTGGTAGGGGCAATGGGCCTGGAGGCTGACATCGGTCGGGGAAATGGGGCTTTGGATGAGTCTCAGGGCTATTTTGTGGTCGATAGAATGGTTTGAGAGGTAAAAGGGTCTGTGCAGGGGATGCAAGATAGTGGACAGGGTCTTTAGGAGGGACAAAGGTAGGGGATAGGTTGTCAAGATGGGTCAGGATAGAAGGCAGGATTTTTAGCCTCTCAAAAAGAAGTTTGGTCAGGTCTGGTCTAGTTGATAGCTGGGTCTGGTTGATAATATGGCTTAGAAGCAATAAATAGAAAATTGATTACAAATACATTCTAAGCTACTAAAATGACATAAAAGAATAATACTTAGCTCTTTAACAAAGAACCAGAAGTGTAGAAGCCCTGTTGCTGATGCAGAAGAGTCCTTGCAAAGAGGTAGAGTGACTAATGCAGAGTCCCTATGGCCTGTGATGCTTGATGTTAGTCTGGGAGAGAGAGAGAGAGAGAGAAGTTGGATTCAAAGGAAGAGAGTTAGCATTCACGTTCATGGTCTATGGTTGATTGATTCAGCGTCCCAGGGAGGAAGAGAATTTGGATTCTAGGTTACTTTAAGTGACCGACATCAGCAATCCTGTCGATGTCGACTGACTTGTAACCGATGTCGATAGCTAGAAGAATGGGTGAAAAGGCTAAAAATAGCCTTTTACCCATTCTCCATCTGCTGAGTTCAATGGTCATGGTTAAACAGTTAAAGTCAGGTTTAATAGGCATGGGGATTAGTGGGAGGAGTTGGAATAGGTCATAGGGTAATGAATGAGGGCATACAAGGGGATGTATCCAAGGTGGGGTGAGGTGTCATGGGTGATGTGTCAAAGGGTGTGTTATTTATTTTAAAATAAGTTAATCTTTTAAATTAATAAGTGTGTGGGTTAGGAATGTGTAGAAGTGGACCAAGGGGACCAAGGGGGAGAGTCAACCAAGGAGTAGACATGATTTTGGTGTCTACATTTGCCCCTTTTTGTCTTGTTGGTTGTTCTAGATGAACTGCAAGACAAAAATAGGAGTAATTTGCCCTAAGTATGGAATAAGGTTGTTTTTGTCTTGTTGGTTGTTCTGGTGAATCGCAAGACAAAAAAGAATGTTGGTTGCCCCAATTATGGGATGAGGTATTCCCCCTCAAAGCGGGAGTTGAGGGAAGGGAACCTGAAATTGGGTGTCGGTTTGATAGATAGTGGATGGATATGGTGAAGTTGGAGTGTGAATGCTGCAAAAGTTGAGATTGCGTGCATACCACTTCATGTGATGATCAAGTCAAATTGTCATAGGTCAAGGGTTGAGGAGTGCCAAAATTGAAATAACTGGGCCCCAGCATTTAGTCATAGCTGATTGGGTTATTTGATCCAAGCTGTAGCTCCAATGGTCATCATGTTCCAAGTATCCTAGGCTCAGGAAGTGCTTCTTGGAAAACACAAAAATGTCACAAGTAGTGGGGATCAACTTGCTTGAGATCCAGTACTTGTGAGGGTCGTAATGTGGGTTGCATACAATTTTGCTAACCATTCGTGAGGTAGCATACATGCAATCAAAACAACCAAGGTAGAGTTGTCTCGAAAATGGTCGTGGTCTAAGGAGATAGTCATGATCTCCAAGGTTGTTGGTCGAGTCAAGTCGAGATAGATAGTTGGTCCATAAGATGGACAGATGAAGGAATGGCCAAGCTAACCTCAGAGGACCCCATGTCAACTAAGTGCTACCTAGATAGCCCCTGTCATTAGGGCCTCAAGCCAATGTAGTTCTCCCTAAAAGGGAGGAAGAGGGTCGGTTATGGATGGGGTCAGATGAGGTTAAGTCATGGTCAAAGGTAAGATAGTTTGTCCATCAAGTAGACAAACAAATAGATGTGGCCAAGCTAACCCCAAAAGATGTCATGTCATCTGAGTGCTGCCTACATAGCCCCTGTTAGAAGGGCCTCAGACCAATGTAGTTCAGGCTAAGAGGCAAAATGGTTAATGAATGGGTTGATGGTTGATAATAGTTGTAAATATGTTAGGAAGAGGGTCGATTATGGATGGGGTCAGATGAGGTTAAGTCATGGTCAAAGGTAAGATGGTTTGCCCATCAGATAGACGAATAAATGGATGTGGCTGAGCTAACCCTAGAAGACATCATGTCATCTGAGTGCTGCTTACATAGCCCCTGTTGGAAGGGCCTCATGCCAATGTAGTTTAGGCTAAGACGAAAAATGGTTGATGATTGGTTTGGACTAGGTTAAGTCATGGTCAAAGGTAAGATAGTTTGTCCATCAAGTAGATGAACAAATGGATGTGGCCGAGCTAACCCCAGAACATGTCATGTCATCTGAGTGCTGCCTACATAGCCCCTATTGGAAGGGCCTCAAACCAATGTAGTTTTCCCAAAAAGGGAGGAAGGGTCGAAGTGGTTGATGTGACTGGCTATGAGAATGATTTAGCACATCCCATATGTCTGATGGGACATGCTTGAAATGATGAGGGGTAGGATGATGCTACAGTGTTTTCCATATTATGTGATGGTGTATTCTGTAACATCAGTTATGTGGTCTTTCATCCCTAGCAATTTTCCATATTAGTGATTGTGTATGATAAGAATGAAATGAGTCTATTTATGCTTCAGCAAGTAATGGTTTATGCTTGACATAAATTATATGGTCGATAGTTTCCAAGTGTATTGTTGTCCATAGAAACTAGGTGAAATGGACTATGTCATGTTGGTGGTCTGAAAATGTTTTGGGTTGGTTTGGTGTGGTTGGCAAATGATTTGGTTGAATGTGACCAAAGGTATGGAGGAAGTGAAAGGCATTTTTTCCTTTCATTGACAAGGACCATAATGATAGCATAGGTAGGGGGTTTTAGAAACAAAAGCTCCGTTCATGCATTACGTCTTTGACCACTGGTTGTGTTAGAGAAGTAATCAAATCACTTTGACATTAAAATGAGCTCGAAGTCCCTTGAGTAGGTGATGTGATATGTTAGGATATGGTAACCCCGTTTAGTAGGGATAACTTTGCCCCTTTTTATAGGAGACCCTGAGAATGACTACAAGTCAAGTCCATGACCTCCCTTTTTTTTTTGGGCAGACTGATCAATGCGAGAAGTCTACATAGAGATGTCATTTTGTTTTGTGGTCATTTGTGAAGCTGATCGATGCGGGAAGCTTCTACGAAAGTGTTATTTGTAGCAATATTTTAGTCATAGCCATCCTTCAAGGGAGTGGTCTATATTTTTGCTTTTTATATATTTGAGGGCTTTGAATAGCTATCCTTTGAGGGAGCAGTCTATTAGCTACAGCAATGGTAGTACAGCTTTCCTTCGAGGGAGCAGTCTACATTTAGAGTCCATGACCTTGGATATTTTAACATCTCAATTTATTTTTGACAAAATTTTGAGTCATGGACAAGACTATAAAAGTTTAAGGACTCCCTTTTATTAGGACAAAGCATGCATACTTTATAAAAGGGTTACATAGGGTTTGTTTAGGGGAATAGGGTTGAAAGGAGTGAGGATTAAGATGACAGGGATTGCTCAAGGGATGAGCTCAAGTTAAATGTCAAGTGAACAAGTACTCGACCAATAGTAGAATGGTCACAGATGCAAGGCATTAAGAGGCTCAAGTTCTGGTCAGCCTTCGAGAGAAGACAGATGATAAGTCCCTAATCCATACTTGTGCATTATGATGTAAGGTCTGAGCCAATTAGGAGCAAACTTGCCTCATTTGCTTCTTTCCATATTGGTCACGTGTTGGTCGATGTTGGACATGAAGTTGGTTGATATGTTGTTGGCATGTTTGGTTGGATGATGTTTGGTCAATGCTTGGTTGGTTGATGCTTGATCAATGCTTGGTCAAGGCTTGGTCGAAGCTTGGTCGAGGCTTGGTCAATGCTTGGTCAAGGCTTGGTCGAGGCTTAGTCGATGCTTGGTCAATGCTTGGTCGAGGCTTGGTCAAGGCTTGGTCAAGGTCATGATTAAAAGGTTGGTTGATGTTTGGTCGAGGCTTGGTTGAGGCTTGGTTAATGCTTGGTCGAGGCATGGTTGATGCTTGGTTGAGGACATGATAGTCAGGATAAAGTCAAATTCCCCCAGTCACTTATGTGACAGGGAGAATGTCTGACAGACTTAGTTTGAGAGGGCAAGATCCTGATCTTCAATGTTGGAGGTTGGAATCTCAGAAAGACTGAAAGTGATGGAGGCAATGACTAAAGCAGCTAGTGGTTTGGGGTCTTCGGGTTGGACCTTCACTGCTTGTAAGGATTTGATCAAAGTTAGACAATGTTGCGGAGAGTTTTGTATGAGGTCATACAAAGATGTCTTCACAGAGGTTTGACGATGTTGTTTCACCATGGGGTCATTAATTAGGTTTGAATATGTGGGTCGAGGTGTGCCCAAGACAATAATCTTGGGTTTTGGTTGTGGTGAGGGCTTGACGAATGGATATGTTTGGGGGAGAGAAACCTTCTCTTTCCCTTTATCTTGCATGATTTATGACCTGGTAGCCACATTGATAGTGATGATTTCAAATAAAGGGGTTGGAGGTGATAAAGGGACCACAGTCTTGTGTTGAGATCCTGATGTAGGTGATGATGTTTGAGAGGTATGTGATGGTGTCGATGGTTTGGTTAAAGGATGGTCAAGAGGATCCTTAGTGAGAAGGGTGTCCTTTTTGAAGTGTTGATGAATGACAGCCTTAAGAGCACAACAATGCTCAGTGTCATGTCCAGGTGTGTGATGATACACACAAAATTTAGTGTCGTCAAACCAAGATGGTCTTGATCCGAGAGTTGATGAGTGTGAAGGTGAAGAGGTTTGGGAGGCATGAGATAGTGTTGGAGATGTGTCAAAGGGGTCCTTAATGAGAAGAGTGCCCTTTTTCAAGTGTTGATAGATGACAACCTTTAGAGCATAGCAATGCTCAGTGTCATGCCCAGGTGTGTGATGATATTGGCAAATTTTAGTGTCATCGAACCAAGATGGTTTTGGTCTGAGAGGTTGAAAAGGTTTAATAGGCGGAAGAGTGATGTTAGAGGATTTCAAAAGTTGGCGTAGCAGCAAGGCATAAGAACCTACTAATGGGTCTGCATGTTGTGTTGCAGTAAAAGTTGACAACTTCTATTTAGAAGCTATTGGGGGAGTGTTTCGTATCATCTTTTTGTTTGGTGGTGTGGCCAGACGTGTAGATGACACTTTCATGGTAGGGGGTGTTGGATGTTTTGAAGGAGGTATGTTTTTTTTAGGTGTTGGTCGTAATGGAGGTGATTTGTTTTTTTGGGTAAAGGGAGTAATGGAGGCAACTTGTTGGTGATAGGTGTTGGAGTAGGCAGCACTCCTTTTAAGGTGGATGGATGAGGGCCCAAAATGGAGGGTAATGATGATGGTGGAGGAGGAGTTCTTTGATGTGGTTTAGTAGCCTTCTTTGGTTTGGTTTGAGGGCCACTATTGTGTGGGGTCAAGTTCAAGTCTACCCTCACCGAATCTTCTTCGACCGAAGTAGGTGAGGTGGCGAGTTCCTCTCTCGACGGAGAAGAGATTAGAGATTGTGGCTTTTCAAGAGGGCAGAGTGTAGGGATGGTGATGGCTTCAGTGTGTGGTCGAGGCATAGGAAAAGTGTGATCCCCCATTGATGATGAGGAGGACGAAGGTGAGGCAGCCAGTGCTGGTATGGTCAAGGCATCCTCCAATATAAGAGAGGTCGATGGAAAACTAATAGGAGAAGATAGTTCATCCACCTGTGGAAGAGAAGTGGGAGAAGAAGGTTCTTTTACCTATGAAGGACCAATGGGTGGGCTAACCTCTTTAGACTATGAGAGAGGTTGGCTAGGCATAAGAGGTGAGACCGTGTTGACTGTGCATATATTATGCTCTTGGGAGTCATAGATCATGGTCTACATGTTGTTTTGGCTAGGGGGATGGTTAGGAAAAGGTTGTCTAAAGATGTCAATGTTTTGATTTGGTGGCACGTTTGGGTTATCCAAAACAAGATCACCCTTGTCTATCATGTCTTAGACAATGTTCTTGAAAGTTTTGTAGTTGTTTATATCATGGCCCTAGACATGGTGATAATGACAAAAGTCATTTTCCCTATACCATGTAGGGATAGGTTTTGAGGGGTCGAATTGAGGTGGTTGAATTTGAGGGAGATTGAGGACCCCCTGCTTGACAAGTTTTTCCAACATGGAAGTTTATGATTCTCCAATTAGAATGTACTGACGCTGTATATACCATTGTTGGAATTGTTTGGTGATGCTTTGTGATGTGGAGGGTTGAGATTGGTTGGTTATGGTTGATGATGGTGGCCTAAGGACCACAACATTTGTCGATCCTTTGGTATTGATGTTGAAAGAAGGTTTAGATGAAGAAGGGTCATTTGACTTGGTGTTGGGGTTTTTACTCTACAATTTGACTTTGTTTTCCTCAACGACACGTAGTTCAAGCTTCCTAGCCATTGTGAAAGCTTCGTCAAAGGTGCAGAATGTTTGGACCCATAGAGTAGATGAAATATGTTTGGAACATGCCTATGGAAAGAGCTCAATGAGCTCAGATTGAGGTAAAGAAAAGGAAAGTTGGTTGATTAAGCCTCTCCAATGGGCAATAAAATTGGCTATGGATTCATCGTCAAACTGTCTGATAGAGTATAGGTCCGTGATGGAGACCTTTTTAGTGATGTTGATCAAAAAGTGGTCAAGGAAAAGTTTAGCTAGCTGGGTGAATGTGAAAAGAGAGTGACTGGTGAGAGAGCTGTACCAATCAAGGGCAGCACCAAAAAGTGACATGGGGAATGTGCGTAGCAGTAATGCATCATCATGTGCTATCAGGTAACAAGCATGTCTGAATGCTTGTAGATGCTGCTGTGGGTCTTCCTTACTCTAGAAGTGAGTAGACTTAGGAAGTTCCCATTGGCTAGGATACGACCAGATTAGGACTGAGGGATGGATGGGTTCATTACAAATTTGTTCATATGAAAGAACATTGCTTGAACCGGAAATGGATGTCTTAAGATTAGACATCTTGATTAGATCAGTTGATAGATTTGTAGGTGGGGCACCCCCTAAGTTGTAAGGTGCTTGGAAGGTGCTAGAAGGGGAATATGATGTAGTTGGTTGCACTTGTATAGGTGCAACATATTGGTAACTAGTCATAGGGACTAATGTGGAAGCCAAGGGTGGTTGTGTCATGAAGGTAGAAGGCACAACTTGGCTAGGTGCCGCCAAAGATGGTTGAATTGTGGCATTGATAAAAGGATAGGTAGTCACTCCTGCATTTATAGGCACAAGAGTGTGTGGAGTCGAGACAATCAAGTTCTAAAAATGTGATGAACTTGGTTAAATTGAAGAGTCTCACATTTGGCTCTTAGTGAGATAGTGTTGGAGAGCCTTGATGTTATAGTCAAGGAATCTTTCAAAATTTTGATCCCCTTTGGGAACAATTGGAGATTGACCAGAGGTTGATTGGATAGGAGAATATTTAGTGTCTAAAGTACACTCCATTAGGGGACTTGTTATGGAGGGCGAAGGCAGAAGTGGTTCTTGCCTCACATGGTCAACAAGAGTCTTGGTTTGACTACGTGTCAAAATCATTCAAGGCAAGAGGTTCAGGTTCCAAAAACTGTGTTTTTTTAGTTTTAGAAATTCAGAATGCATGTCTAACAGCAAGAAAGTTAGGTTTTAAGCTTTCTATTTTGGAAGAAGTTTTGTTGACAGTGAACGATGTCGGTAGAAAAAATGATGTCGGTGAAAAAAAGTTGCCAACGTCGGTCGTAAAACTGATGTCGGTTACTGTGTTGTTAGTAAGGAAGAAGAAAAAAAGGTTTTGAGTTGTTTGAAGCTCAGAAAAATGCATCCTCACGAGCTCAAAAAACTAGATGGAGACAAAAAAATAGATGAAGACAAGCAGACCCTAAACGTTAATTCCTAAGAATAAGTTTTAGAGTCTTGTTGGCTTTTGCCTTAGAGGAGTGTGTGGGAGGTTGGCTTTTAGAACGGCTCCTAGAAGTAGTATAAGGTTGGTTTCGGGTTAGTTTTGGCACTCAAAAGTCTGTATTAGGTTCTATACGTGGCCTAGTGCTAAGGAGTGAGATCCCCTCACTTCACGAGCCCAAAGATAAGCTAGGTCTCTTAGCCAGTATATACTTCCCCTAGAGTTTATACTCTGCCAGAGAATAGAGTGGGCTCTCCCCTTGGTAGTGAAGTCCAAGTGGGATTACCAGGAAGGGTAAGGTATCTGCTAGGTGATGAAATCCTAGTCAGACCTTGTCTCGGGTATGTTTAGATGTTTGATTTGTGATAGTGGTTTGGTCGTGTAACATAAGTGTGCTATGATTTATTCATAATACGTTTTAAGTTACTAGGTGAGCTAAAAATGCAAACAAGTAGAAATGAAATGCAATAGATTTTAAGCCCAAATTGAAATCTGTGTTCGGATGCAGATAAGTGGAGAAAAGGTTGAAGAGTATGAATTTCACTACTCTAGATGCAGGAAAGAAAGAAAAAGAAGGATTCTTTTTAACTTTGCTGATAGTGTCTTTTGGAAGAGATAGAGGAAATGGATGCAAGAAGAGATCTAATGCACCTATATGAAAAGTTTGTTTTTAGAAGAAAAAGTATGAACCCAAGGAAAAGTCCTAGGGTCCTACCAAGCATGCCAGAATGTTTCCAACAAGTTTTCACTTTTCCACATTCAAAAGAAGTAAGAAACTAAGATAAATGGTCAAGGGTTAGATGATAACCGGATGAAGTTTGCACACCATATCCAGATGTTGAAGGGACTCCTCTTTGGTTATGAAGGATGACACCTGTAGAAGAAAGAGACTCAAACAAAGAGATTGTTAGATAGAGATAAGGTGGACTGCCAAGCAAAGCTTGATCCCAGAAGTGCAAAGACTTCCTTGAGGGATGACAATCCACTTTTGATAAAAGAGAATGTTGCTAACAAGAAAAACAATGAAAGACTAAATAAAAGAAATAAAGGTAATGCGTACCTGTATTGTGCTATCTGCCTTCCATAGTCACCGATGTCAGTTATTTTATCGGCGTTAGTTTGGTTAAAGTTGTCAACATTAATTAGTCTACCGACATTAGTAGGGGCAATGGGCCTAAAGGCCGACATCAGTCGGGGCAATGGGGCTTTGGATGAGTCTCAGGGCTATTTTGTGGTCGACAAAATGGTCTGAGAGGTAAAAGGGTCTATGCAGGGGATGCAGGACAGTGGACAGGGTCTTTAGGAGGGACAAAGGTAAGGGATAGGTTGTCAAGATGGGTCAGGATAGAAGGCAGGCTTTTTAGCCTCTTAGGAAGAAGTTTGATCAGGTCTGGTCTAGTTGATAGCTAGGTCTGGTTGATAATATGGCTTAGAAGCAATAAATAAAAAATTGATTACAAATACATTCTAGGCTATTGAAATGACATAAAAGAAGAATACTTAGCTCCTTAGTAGAGAACTAGAAGTGTAGAAGCCCTGTTGCTAATGTAGAAGACTCCCTGTAAAGAGGTAGAGTGACTGGTGTAGAGTCCCTGTGGCCTGTGATGCTTGATGTGCATCTGGGAGAGAGAGAGAGAGAAGTTGGATTCAAAGGAAGAGAGTTAGCATTCGCATTTGTGGTATGTGGTTGATTGATTCAGTGTCCCAAGGAGGAAGAGAATTTGGATTTTGGGTTGCTTTAAGCGACCAATGTCAACGATCCCGCCAGTGTCGGCCGACTTGTAATCGACATCGGCAGCTAGAAGAATGGGTAAAAAGGCTAAAAATAGCCTTTTACCCATTCTCCATTTGTCGAGTTCAATGGTCATGGTTAAACAGTTGAAGGTAGGTTTAATAGGCATGGGGATTAGTGGGAGGAGTTGGAGTAGGTCATAGGGTAATGAATGAGGGTATCCAAGGGGAGGCATCCAAGGTGGGGTGAGGTGTCATGGGTGATGTGTCAAGGGGGGTCTTATTAATTTAAAATAAGTTATTATTTTAAATTAATAAGTGTGTGGGTTAGGAATGTGTAGAAGTGGACCAAGGGGACCAAGGGGGAGAGTCAACCAAGGAGTAGACACGATTTTGGTGTCTACGGTATGGACTTCCCCAAATTAGAGCAAAACCTATAAGGTGTAGAAAATAGTGAGCAAAAAAACATAGTCAACTTATTAGAGATAGTTCATAAAGCATGATTGACCAATCCTTGCACTCTTGTTATCAAATTAAAGGACTCTAAGTTTGATACCACCTCCCAAATTATTTTGAACTAGAACCTCTTGTACTGACCGTACTAAGCACAAACTTATTGGTCACTTCTATATGTCTATAAGGGCAAAGGAGTAGAATGGAATTAGCTCAAAAATGACACTTCTGAGGCATGTAAAACATGCATATAAACTTGATGAAGATGAATATATGTTCCATGACCTTATACCATGTTACACCTTCCCTCATAGGCCGTATAAGTGCCAACTCACCTTTTTTAGTTGATTTCCTTAATTTTAGTTAGATAACCTACAAGATTATAATTAAGCTAACATTATTGAAAGGGAATATAACCTCTTGGATGTTTTAAAAGAAAATAGAACACTTGGACACCTTTGGAACCATGACACTTGTAATTATGACCCCTAAAATCACACTAAATGACCCAAAATGACAAATAAACTTATTAGACAATGACTAAGGCTAAAAAGACATTAAATAACATCAAATGGATTATAACATACCCTATGACAAAAGAAATGAAGAGATGATTCATAAAGCATGATTGACCAATCCTTGCACTCTTGTTATGTAAATCAAGGTTTTTGAGTGTCATAACACCTCCCAAAAGAGTTTGACCTAGAACCTCTTCTATCGACCGTACTAAGCATAAACTTGTTGGTCACTTCTATGTGTCTAGAAGAGGGAAAAAGGAGTAGAATGGTTTTATCTCAAAAATAACACTTCTAGGGCATGTAAAAGATGGAAATAAACCTAATTAAAATGAAGATATGTTCGATGACCTTCTCCGATGTGCCACCTTCCCTCATAGGCTGTATAAGTGCCAAACTCACCTTTTTTAGTTGATTTCCTTAATTTTAGTTAGATAACCTACAAGATTCTAATTGGATTGGCATTATTGATAGGGAATCTAACCTCTTAGATGTTTGAAAGGAAAATAGGACACTTTGAAACATTTGGAAATGTGCCACTTGCATTTATGACCCCTAAAAGCACACTAGATGCCCCAAAATGATAAATAAATTTATTAAACCATGACTAAGGCTAAAAAGGCATTAAATAACATAAAATGGATTATAACATACCCTATGACAAATGAAATTAAGAGATGGTTCATTAAACATGGTTAACCAATCCTTTCACTCTTGTTATGGAAATGAATGTCTCTAAGTGTAATACCACCTCCCAAAATATTTTGACCTAGAACCTCTTCTACTGACTGTACTAAGCACAAAATTATTGGTCACTTATGTGTGTCTAGAAGGGTAAAGGAGTAGAATTGTTTTAGCTCAAAAATGACACTTCCAAGGCATGTAAATCATGGAAACACACTTGAGTAAGATGAATATATGTTTCATGAACTTCTCCCATGTGTCACATTCCCTCATACGCTGTACAAGTGCCAAACTCACCTTTTTTAGTTGATTTCTTTAATTTTAGCTAGATAACTTACAAGATTATAATTAAACTAACATTATTGATAGATAATCTAACCTTTTGGATGTTTTAAATGAAAATATGACACTTGGACACCTTTGTAATCATGCCACTTACATTTATGATCCTTAAAATCATACTTAATGACCCAAAATGACAAATAAACTTATTAGACCATGACGAAGGATAAAAATTCATTAAATAACATAAAATGGATTATAACATACCCTATGAAAAAATAATATACACCTAAACATCTAAAAAAATAAAGTTTTTTAATTATAGGGGTCCAAATTTGACCTTGAAGTCAAATTTGGTCAACACTTAGTTTAGGGGACTGAGGACTAGTTCTACTCAAGAATGAATAGGTATTTGGAGTGCTTAATAGTTTTTTAAAATAATCAATGATATAATTTTATGCATCCCCATTAGTCATAATATTATTATTAGGTCCCATAATAGTAATTTGGGATGTGGTAGGAAAACTTAACATTGAAATTACTTGAGACTAGTTTATTTGAATTAAAGAGTGAAAATAATGCAAAGAATCTACTCCACCAATTATAGTTGCATTAGCTAAGAGAGTTTATAAATAATGAGGACTTGGATGAATTATAGCATAAGGTGAGATAACTGGGGCACTGGTTATTGTAGTTGCCTAAGGTGGAGATTTTAGAGGTGGAGTTGGGGATGGACCCTACGTTGTAATGTGCAATTTTGAATTTTAATATATTTCTTCGTCTCCTTATGTATCTGATAATAATTTAATATCCATAAATATACCATCTCCCTAGTTGACTTATTTATATTCTTTTATTAGTTATGTTCATCCTAACTAGGTTCTTTCCTCAGTCATCCAATCATCTCCTTTAGATATTTGTGTTGTCTCATCAAATGACTATATTTATTTTGTTAGTCTTGGACACCAATTATTCTTCATCTCCCCATATTTTATCCTATTCCTCACTATAATAAATTTGAATAGGGTTTTAACCTAGTTTATCCTTTCTTCTTTCTTCCCTTTCTTTTAGAAATTCTACTTTTTTGTCATCCAATTCCACCCTTTAAAGTGAAATATGATGCGTCTTGTGCTTCCTTGTATATGTCGTTATTGGTTTGGGAGAAATAGAGGTTATCCCTATAAAAGGTGTAATGCGAAATGAAGGGGCTATAGTGGTAGTAGATGGTGAGGGAATGGGAGGAGTGGTGATTGTTGACCAAATTTGACTTTTAAGTCAAATTGGGGAACCCCTAATAAAAATCTTAACTTTCTAGGTCTATAATGGGGTATAATATATTGTCATGAGGTGTTTTATAGGTTAATTAATGTCAACTAATACTATATTAGCTTTGGTTAATTAATTTTTATGTCCTTATATCATTTTTGGGTCATTTGAGGGGTTAAAAGGGTGTATTTAATTCTTTGTACAAGTTTATTAGGAAATTTGCAAATTTTAAAACATGATGTCATGCCCCATGTGTAATTAAAGGCCTTAGATAACTTACACTATTGAAAATATGGTAGCTTGTATGAATTATTTAGGAAGTGTTCCATTTGGAAAAGATGGAAATATGACTCTTTAGCTTCCCCACACTCATATACATGCTTAAATTGATCTATAAGTATCATTTCTTGTTTAAAATCATTTTGCTCCATTTTCACCCTTCTTGGCAGACTGAAGTGACACTCAATGTTTTGCTCAATATTAACAACACAAGTTGTTTCAAGACAAATGCTTTTGGGAGATGATAGTAAACTAAGAGACCATTTTCGTATCAAGAATTTCGATAATGATCAACTATGCTTTATGAACCATCTCTAACAAGTTGGCCTTTCAAATCTACCTGCTCATTTATGCACCCTATAGGTTTTGCTCCATTTTGGTCAAATCCATATGAAGCAATTGGTGATGTTAGATCCAGAGCATTTTTAATTCCTTATCACATGTTATAAATTATTTTTTTAGGTCCCATGGGTTTGGATGAGTAAATTAGTTTATGTTATAAGAGGGTGTTACCATGAGCAATTTCAATTGAGGTACTTCTTTTTTGCTGAGTGTTTTCTCTTATAGGGGTCTCATATAGATGGTCAATTGTGTTACACAATTTATTAAGTCATATTAACACTTCATCTCATGTTTTTTTCTCACCATGGCATTCTTTGAGTAGCTTGCAAGCTTGTCTTTCTCCATTTATCAGCTTCATGCCTAATTTTACTTACAATCACATGTATGGGCTTACTCAAATTATTCTTGGAGTTGTATTCATGGTATATCAGTTGTTTATACAATTAGGAGTTGTAAAAATTTAATTTATATGCTTGGAAAAGGTGTAATTTTAGTCGCATGCTTAATTCACCATGCTAGATAGTCATTTGATGCCCTTGCTCTCTATATTTCATGTGCATACAAGTGATTCTCAAGATGAAAAGGGTGTATTGAAGTTGGTTTAAAGGTGTCAAATCATGGAGATAATGAATTTGAGGATTTTAAGTGAATTTAATTTTTCTTGAGGTGATTCAACACCATGTTTTACTGTATTTCATACCCTACCTACATAACACAGTCAAAGCATTCACCTACAAGGTCTTGTTGGCATCATACCAATATGTGCAAAGGTGAATGCATGTTCCAAATTCCTAAGACTGATAAAAGTGTATTGGCATGATTTAGTAAAGCATAAAGTGTCATATTCATGATAGTTTCCATATTGCTCATACTGTAATTCACTACCTATGCACCAAAATATCCACCTACAGGTGGCCTAAATAGGGGATTAAGATATTCATTTTAGTGTTAAAGTTTGGTGGGACCTCACTTGGAGATAATTCATATTTAAAGGACCATGTTAGATAAACCTAAAGTGTTACATGTCTATTTGGATTTGAAGGTCACTCCAATGAGATGAAGACAGTGATTTCATGCCTATTTTCCCTAAATAGGCAAAACATAGGCCTTAAGGTTTTGTGGATAACATTTACTATGGTAAATGAGTTGTGGATGAATCATAATAAACTTAGTTATAATTAATTATATATGAAAATACTTATGCAATAATATGAGGGTCAAAAAGTGAAGAGAGTGTGGAGGTTTAGAGCCTTGAAGTGACCTACAAAAAAATTGTTTCTAGGCAGTGTTATCTACAGGTGTTTAAGTCTGAGCAAATTTTATGTCAAATTGGAATTTTACCATGCCATCAAGGTGAATTATTCACAAATATAATAAATTGGAATGATATTTGGTGTTTATATCCCTATGCCTTATCTTCAGTCTGTACATTGAGCCCATGTGTACCTATAACCAATCAATAAGCAGTAACTTAAATGAGCATTGTTTGAACATTGAAAATACATTTAGAGTGGTTTATTTTAATTAAAAAAATCATATGTAAATTTTATGACACCTCAAAAAAATCCAATTAAGTCTCCTAAGAACTATAACCCAAGCCTCAAAGCCCTAAGTGCACCTACAGTCATATGTGTGACTGTGTAAGACAATGAGCTCGTTTTATATGCTTAAAAGTTATTGTAGCCATTCATGATGAGTAAAAAGTGAAATTAGGTGAGATGTGATTGTAAATTTTATAGGAAATTATTTTCACAATCATGAATAGGTTTTAATAAGCTAAAACAACCTACAGGCAGGGATAAAAGGGATATCTCAGTCAATAGAGGCAGTGGAGAACCCATTTTGGAGTAATTATGTAGAATTAGAGTGTAAAATGAGTTTTAAATACTTAATAATAGTTTTAATAGAATAAATATATCCTAATACACCATTAATAATTTAAAAATATCTCAATACTACCTATAGGTGTCCAAAATCAAGGTGTCACAGTCAGGTAGAGTATCTCATGAAGGACAGTGACTAGATATCATGACTAAAGTAGTGTCCTAGGATTTACAAAGGAGGAAAATAGTTTAAAAAACATAATTTTTTACCTTATGGGATCAATTATAGGTCAAATAAATCCATTATCAACCTCATATGAGGTAGGGTAACCTATAGGACCTCCTAAAATGAGAAACATAGCCTATGCTAGAACACAGTCTTGATTAAGTCAAAGTGGAGGAGTATGTGATGGGTTGGAGAGATAAGGAGAGAGATAATAAAAATTTAATCATGGTAATATAAACCTTAAAAAAATATCATGATGAATAAATCAAGAAATGATAGGGTCCCAAACATCGAAAACACAGTCAGCTTGAGGGAATCCTCCACAATATACATTGTTGAGGGTCTATCTTCAATATGAAGAGAGTTATAAGGTATATAATTGGATTTAAGTCATAAATTTTTGTAAAAATAATAATTTAAATTTTTTTAACCCTCTATAATTCCTATTTTTGATGAGAAAATAAGGGAAGTGCCCCCTATTTTATCTCAGATACAGGGCACTTTCCCATGCATAAACCTTAGCAGTCTTGGGGAAATAAGTGAAAAGTGGTTACTAGAAGATTGGAGGAAATTGTATGAGGGTTATATAAGTTGAAAAAAATTCATAAAAACATAAAAAAATAATTAATAAACATGGAAACCAAACAGGGCACCCTACACTCCTAAGGTTATAGTCATGCATGATGGGCATTTCTAGACCTAGAAGCCAAATTGACAGTCACTATCACTTATCACATGAATTAAGATTTATAGTGGATCGAAAAATGTTTGAGGGAATTATCTATTTATATGTATGGGAACCTATAAAATCTCACCTTGAGCTTCAAAATTAAAATAGGCTTATGAGGTATGGTGAAACCTAGTGCCCAAGTGGGGAGTCCATAAAAAAATTTCATGAAGTGAGACTTAAAACATATTGTAACATGTTAAAAAGGTTAATAAATGTATTATAAAACATATAACTTTTATGGGAAGTCATAAAAATCCATTCTTGATCCCAAAAATCTCTCAAACATGTAGAAATGGTGAAAACAAGATCGATAAGAGGATTTCCAATGCTCATATCTTGCATGATGATTTAAATGGAGGATAGAAACTTTTATAGGAGTTAGAGGAGGTAATTAAAAACTATAGTTTTAAATTTTTTATCATATTGGACATCAAGGTTTTATTAACCAAGCTTAATACTCAAAACAAGCCTAAAACCCTACTAAACCCTCAGCCAGGACTCGATGGAGAAGATGAACTTGGAAATCTAGTCAAATGGAATAGTTGAACTATGAAACCTATTGGAAGTTTAAGAGGAATAAATAAATCCACATCCCATACAAAATATCTTTATGTACTTATATGGATGGGGTGCAAAGTAGGCTCTTTTTGACCATTTTTTATGTTTTGCAAGTTCTAGAAGGAGTCTAGATATGAAAATAATTTTGGGTGAAATATTAAGACTTAAGATAGATACAGATATTAATTTAATTATTTTAATCAACTTATAAGCTCCAAAAATAGGTGTTTCAACTCGGCCAGTCAAAATTGACATATTGCACAAGCTAGGGAGAAGTGTGAAAACTTCAAGTGGATGGAATTTTAAGGTGTCCCTAATGATTCCAAGGAAATGGAGGGTCTTGAAACATTTCATAGACTTAATTTTATATATTTTCATGGAAATATAAAGGCATTTTTGAGGTCAAGTGTGCAAGGTGCATAGAAGAGTAGTTTTCTGGATAACATATGATGATGGCTCACTTTTAGAGGTTTCTCAAGAATTAGACATAAAATCAATGCATGAAGAGGAATGTATGAGAGCCTCCCCTTCCATTATAATCATTATACCTGATCCTAATCAGTTATGGGAAGTCCAAATAGGTCTAATCATGTAGGCATATTTTTTGAGATAGAATGAGGAATTTTATGCCACTTTTGCAAGACTTTGATGACTTGGATTGAAATTTATATTTCATGACCTTTCATGGTTCAACCCATATTCTCTTCTCATACATAGATATATGATTTTCTCAGATTTACAAGTTTCCTTGTATCCCTTGGACTTCTCTCTCTCTCTCTCTCTCTCTCTCTCTCTCTCTCAAGCTCTATAAGAGATATCCATTTTGGCCATTGTATGGGATGCTCCACCTAAGTATGGTGAAGCAATAATAATTTTTATAAATTTTGATAAATAAAATAACTAAGTGTTACCTCTTCGATGACTGTTCGTAGTGTGCTTTACTTGAATGTTGAGTTTGATTTGTAAATACTATGGATTCCATAGTAAGTTGTCACATTATCTCACCTATTTTTAGCTTCTTCTTGTAGGTCATGTTAAGTGTTCCAAGAGATGTCCATGTTTAAGTGATTTTGTATTTTCATCAGTGCCATTCAAGGCCTCTTGTCTAGTCCTCCTAGCCTAAGACATTCTTCCATAACCTCATAATGTAACATTGATGCAAGAAGATTTAGATTGGAGAAGTGTATTTTTTGGTTAGTTTCTTGATCTCAAGTATGGCATACATATGGTTGGAAGTCATCATTAAATTTGGTGTATTAACTCCTTTATATTGGTTTATTTTTAGTTATCTTTCTCCCTTTTCACCACCCAAGTTTACTTGTAGTTTCAATCCTAAGTGGCACATCAAGGGAGATATCCCTATCTAGAGACTCATATCATTCCTTAGGCTTGCCACAAGCCTAGAGGTGATTCCATTGTGCCCCTTGGATGAGGATATATTTTCATCTCCTCAAAGGGTTCAAATCCAAGTGACAATAGTGAACACCAGAGGAATGATGGGTGGTGAAGATTCAAATCCAATGGATTGAAACATTACTAATGGTGGTTTTCTTGTCATAGTAGTTGGTGACATATGGAGAGTAATAAGAGAAACATTTTATAAGTAATCATTAAGACTTATTGTAATTTGGTCAATGGAGGTAGAGGAAGAATGGATAAAATTCCAACTGATGTTTTGGGACTTCTATGTCTATGATTTTTAACTATGCATTGGGAAGGAACAACAATAAATTTGTACACAGGGGAACTTGGAGGTGTTCTATGTTTTTATTCAACATAAACTTCCTCAAATGGGCAAACTTGATCTTGTATTTCTAATTCTTCCTAAGGATGGGATCCATGAATATGTCTATAAACCCATTCTTTCTTATCATTTATTATGGCATCCTCTTTAGTGATAATATGATCATGTTGCATCCCATGTGCAACAATGATAGACATGTTTACCCTATGCATCCTTATATACTTAAATATCATATTATAAAATCATGAACACACTTTCATGATCATAAGAATAATTTATATATGTGATTTTCACTTTTATTTCATATATTTTGATATGTTCTCTAGCATTTTCCCTAAGGCCCCAGTGTTTGAAGGGTGTAGATTTAAGCTCATAATGTGTTCCAACATTTACAATAATTTAGAGGTGTACCACCTTATGTACTACATTCTAACCTAAGAGGGGTTGGATGGACATATTCCTTCTTAACCCTCCTTAATTTAGTGTCAATGTTATTAGCCAATTGATAAATAATTTCCTACTCAGTTAATTTATTATGCACAATCCTTGGTAGGTATAAAGGGTGTGCTCTAGTGCCTTCAATCTTGATTATAGTGTACTCAGGCTATAACTAGTAATCACCCATATTTTAAATGGTTTTATTTATAGGGTCAAAGAGCATGGGAATGTTATTCTCATAGATTAATTGATATAAAATGGGGTATAAGCTCTCAATTAAACTTTTCATGTTCTTTTTGAATATATACACATGAAGAACATTAGAATCATTACATATCCTATTCTTGGGGTAGACTGGAGATGGTTTCCAAGGTTGATCATAAGATAAATGCATAGTTTTCATCACAACATCTACCACGTAGGACATCATGTAAAATTTATCATCTGGTAAACTTACAAGATTTGTGATTCTCAAAATCAAGTTGGATTTTATAATCTCTCTTAAGGTTATGATCTTGTTGGAAGCCAAAATTATGTCCAACAAAGGGAACCATACGTCATTAATGTAAGTAATGGTTATGCTGACATCAAATCTAGGCTAGTAAGATAATGGTATGTGGATATCTATCTCTACTCTAATTTCTTAGGAATTTCCATATCAAGGGATATACTAACATCACTTTTGGGATAACAAGATTATGAGACATGGATTAATCTCACTGCTCTTCTTGATTGATACTCTTCGTATAAAGGGTTATGCTAATGTCACCTCTAGGTGACATGCATTTTTTAATTAGGATCTAAATTAGTGAATTGATGTTGAGTGGTAAGGGAAAATAAATTCCAAGAATGCCCAAGAAGCAACCAAGTATGAAATAGCCTACTAAAGATGTATGTAAACAAACAACACACTAAAAGCATAACATGTTAGCCTAGTTATATATTAAGTCATAAATCAAGTCTACATGTAAGCATAATTTAAATAAAAATTAAAGGTGAAAAGTAAATGATTTAGTATGGCTTATACATAGCTTTGATTCTTCCATAAATTTTTAAAACAGTTTATAAACTTCTTAGTAAATCCCATTGATCGAGTCAATAAAATAATCAAGATCAAAAGAGGAAAACAAATTTATTTTAGTGTTAGATAAACTCCTTAAGTTTTCACCTTTCAAATTATTTGTGATAGACTTCTTTTTTAGAAGACCTTGAATAACAATATTCGATTATAAGTGGGCCCCTATTTGAATTTTGAAAATGGGGTGTGTGTGTGTGTTAGGGAAAAATGCACACTTTACTTTGATTGAGCCCACTTTGAGTAATTTTATGATGTATAACATATAACCAAGAGCATTTTATATTTTAAATTAGTGTATGTAATCTATAATATGAAATAATGGAAATGCTTAGAAGGAAAGATAATAAGGAAAGAGTACACATGTGTGTTGATGCAACCATGTTTCCCTTTGAAGCTTTGACTTAGTAAAGATGATTCCTTATGAGGCATTGGTTCTAGAATAATTTCAGACCTGAACCTTAAGTAATTCATGATGCATATTGGAAGGTATTAGTCCC
This sequence comes from Torreya grandis, assembly GCA_037957365.1. Lineage (NCBI taxonomy): Eukaryota > Viridiplantae > Streptophyta > Pinopsida > Cupressales > Taxaceae > Torreya > Torreya grandis. Next base: position 1,526,676 of record JARHVA010002961.1, read on the forward strand.
CCAATCTATTACAAGGATGAGTTGTGACATAACGATTGATATCATTATATCTTAATCACATAGCTTAATGTGAATATATAATATGGTGAGGGTGAATGATTTAGTCAACTCATCCTATAAATATGGTGAGATTAGATGATTTAATCACTCCAACCTATGAAACTAGTGAGGTTTAATGAATTAATCCTTTCAACATATAAATTTCATTCAATTATTGCAATAGAAAAGTCTTAATAATAGTACATCCTGGTGTAATATGTGTATCTTAGTGATTAGAATAATTGGTAAATTTGTAAGTTTTTTGGGGAAATAACATGGCATTTACACCTATGATATGTATTATTTAGAGTATATGTGTTATAAATTGAAATAATCTATGAAAAATTGATTAAATGTATAGGATTTTGACCCAAGTGCATATATGAATCATGAAACTAAACTAGAGTTATGCAAGTGTGGAGGACATGTATTTGTGAGATGTCCCCACTGAAATATATAGATACTAAGAAATAATTTAAGTGTGGAGGTCATGCCTTTATGATATTTCCCCACTGAAATATGAAAACTTTGAAAATGTGGAGGTCATGCTTTTATGACATGCACCCATTGATATGCCCTCATTTTTAGGTGAGAGGGATAGAATCTAGTAGGTACCTTACTTGATAAAAGAGAAATTAACTATATAAAATGTGTAATAATCATGTAGCATATGAGTAACATATATATATATATATATATATATATATATATATATATATATATATATCAATGAATTTCATAGTATGTGATCATATCAGTTATTAACATGCATGATATAGATCATGGTAACTTCTAGAGAGTAATATTACAACCTCAACAAACAATCAAGCACACACTCAATGTAATTCAAAAGAATGGTCTAAGGATGACACATACAAGAGGCATGTTACAATGACACAATAACAATAAATTTCATATTAAAATTCCCAACCAACATATAATGACATATTCACATGTTCAATCAACACATAATGGCATAGGAATTAACAATTAAGGCATGCATTCAAATGTTACCTAGAAAAATCAATTAAAAAAATAAAATACACTCAAGGAAGTGAAAATGTGAATAGATGGAGTATAAGAAAAAACATGTTGGAGAGTTTTTAGTGGTGTAATATTGATGTTGTGGAGGTGTCTTGGTGAGTGGATGAAGTGCTTTTATAGGCTAGGTAACAATGACAAAGTGTGCAATGTGCTTGTCTTAGTGTGCTTAAAGGAGGCTTGGTTGATCTTCAATTTTGGCATGATTAGAGATATTTAGGGATGAGTATGGTGATTATAACATTTTTAAGAGGTCCCTAATATTTTATCTATTCTTTTAGATCTTATGTGTATAATTGGAATTCATTTGGTTGTCCATAGTTTTCATTTAGATAGTTTGGGTCTAGAGGTAGAAAATCTGAGTAGGCAGTTTGATGACATCACCATTGCCACATGGGAATGAGTTAAGGGGAGTTGGTCATATGGTTGTGATCACATTAGTACCTACTTAAAATGTGCTAAATATAAAGTCATGCATCAAAGTGTAGTCAAATATATGAGGGTGAAAAGTTAGCTTCTCAATCAAAATTCATTATTTTCCCATACTTAGCCAAATTTGCATGTGGCCAAAAAAATTCAAGTAAAAATGTTGATGATGTCATAATTTACATGAGTGAAAGTTTAAAGACAAAATTATCATATGGGTTTGTTTATTTTTATGCCTATTTTCTATGCACTAATTTTTAGATCATGCAACCAAGCATGACAAAAGATATGCATGTGAAAAGTTGGGCTTCTAAGTAGTTTGACTGTGTTTTCCCATACTTAACCAAATTTTCATGTATAAATAAGAGCCGAGTAAGTATTTTTATGAAGTAATATCTTTCACATGTGGATTTCTAGGGAAAAGGTGATCATATGGGTTTATTCAGTTTTATGCATAGTTGATTTGTGCTAAATTTGAGAATATGCACTAAAGCCTGACAAAAGTTATGAAGGAGAAAAGTTGGTCTCCCAAAAAAATTCTAAGCATAGTTGGCTCTATGATAGAATATTTTGAGAATGAATTTTAATGGAATTATATCTCACATGTGTGAAGGTTTCAGGAGTAGTTTATCACATGGTTGGATTTTCCTATGTGAGGAGATCATATGGTCCAAATTCAAGAAAATGAGAGTGACCGAGGAAAAAATTATGACTATGAAAATATGGCCTTCTAGGCATATTTCAAAGGTTACCATAGTCATTTCTACACAATTTAAAGTTTGAGCAAGATCAACGGTGTGTATTGTTCCAAAAAGTTAGGAAGTAGTGAGATGATGATAGGTGTATGATGTTTAATGACTAAAAAAAGATAAAGGATAATGATCTAATGGTGAGTGGGTGTTCATAAAAATTAATTAAATGGTGAGAATTGATAGTTAAAGACCTATTTGATCCATAGAGATTGATAGAGTGCATGGAGTTAACATTACAAGATTACACAAGATGAGGTCAAAGTGATTGAGGTTTAAAATTTGAGAATTGTAACCTAGGGATTTAAAGTTTATACAAGATCAATCATGTGTAATTGATATAAATTTGAGAATACATGAGATGTTAACATAGTATTTGAAATTTAACTATGACCATTTTCATTTGAATACTTGAATTTGTAAAAGAAAGACCAGTGTCTAGTTTTTAGGCTATAAATTTTGATCCAGGATGAATTTCTCATGATATAAAAATAAAAGATGAATAAAAATCCATGATGCATATAATGAACCTAATTTAAATATATATAAGTGTGTATAGTGAAATATATTGAGCTCAAAATTTTACTATGTGTTCATGCATGTTTTGCAAGTAACATTAGAAGGGTAATTGAGCTCATTTTGATGTTGTTTCAATGTATCATAATGTTCCTATGCACTAGGTCAGTGATTGAGTTGTTTAAGCATATGTAAAGGTGAGCATTAGTGACTATGATAATTTAAGGATGTCATAGGGGATATAAATAGTGGACCTATGTATTTTTAAGTGGTATTGTTTTTATTTATTTTCTTGATGAAGTGATAAATGGGTGAATAGGTCTCCATGAGACCTATAAGGGTTACAAGGGCCTTATTAAAAGGTGTAGTTGCTTAAGGGTGAACCATAGGTACTATATCCAACCTATCTATTTTGTATTAAGATATGTATTTATGTGAGAGATGCCTTAATGGAAAAGGCATGCCTAATGGCCAACCAAGGTGTTGATTATCAAGAATGATCTATAAATGTAAATCAAAGATGGTGATTTCTAGATTTAGTGAGTGAGAGACTTGGAAGAGATTTGAGATAGACTTGTATGCAAGAGAGTTGGAGAGTGAAGGAAAGGAGATGAGAGTAAGAGTGCCTAGCTATTAGGTTAATGATTAGAGGAGATTAAGGACTATGTGTATGATATGTAGGTCATGTTTATGATGATAGTATAGTGTTCTTGTAATTTGAAGTTGTGCGAAGAGATTTGAGTGTGCATATGAAGACTATTTGAGTGAAGAAGAAGAGAGATTGTGGCATGCCTATGTGATAGGTTGGTATGAGTTAGAGAGAGTTTGTGTAGTTAAATAATCATAGGTCTATTATCAAGTGTTGAAGACATTAGTTCTAAGGTGGGAGTGTTCTTTTCAAGGAAGGTCTAAAGGACTTGATCTTACTTAGGGGCATTTACTCCTTGTGAAAAAAGGTTTCACTAAAGACCTTTGGTCAAAAGGACTTGATCAAGGTTGTAAGTGATAAGGAATTGACTGAATAGGTGGTCAGAAGGACTTGATTATCTTAGGGGAAGGTGTTCCTTGTAAAACTACTATTTCACTAAAGGCCTTAGGTTAGAAGGACTTGATCAGTCTCTTGTTTATGATCAATTTATAAGATAGTAGTCCATGTGTTTGTAAGCTTGAGAGTGGGTTTTATTTCCCAAGAGGCTTTCCCACATAGATCTTTTTTTGTGTATGTGATATTACACTATGTTCATTGTTCACTGCTATGAATGATTTGTATGATTCATGAATGATTTTATTGAATGCTTACATATATTGAAGGGTTTGGAAATTGAATTGGATTATTTTCCACCACTAATTCACCTCCCCTTAGTGTATTGTAACTTTAAAAATTGGTATCAGTGCAAGATACTTTGGTAAAGGCTTGACAACTTGAAGGTTATCCAAAGTATAATGACTAATTAGAATGTGAAAGGTGGTTTCTCTACTAAGCAGGCACTGATGTTCAATGGACTCAATTATGTATTTTGAAGTGATAAGATGAAGACATACATTATGTCCCTAGGGTTTGACATATGTTAATCTATTTTGTATGGTTATGTTTCTCCTGTTATTCCTCCATCTAGTGTTGTAGATAAGAATTTATTTGATAACAACTCTAAGGAAATTAATGCCATCACTTGTGGTCTTACAAAAACTAAGTTCAAGAAAGTAATTCATTACACATCTACCAAGGAAATATGGGATAAATTGAAGACTATTTTTGAAGAAGATTCAAAGGTTAAGTTGGCAAAGTTATAGATTCATCAAAGACAATTTGAGAGCCTCAAAATTAAAGAATAAGATTTTATGGCATCCTTTATGTAGAGATTTGATGAGAATGGAAACACCATTAGAGGTCTTGGAGAGAACCTTGAAGAGGGTATTGTAGTTCAAAATGTATTAATGTATTTATCCCTCAAATTTGATCCAAAAGTATTTTCTATAGAAGAAATTCATGATATTTCTCAGTTGAAGATGGATCAATTGCATGTCACCCTTACTACATATGGGATGAGAGTAAATGATGATATAACACCAAAGAAAGAAGCAACATTCAAAACATAGATGAAGCCAAAAAAGGAGTTCCAAAATAAGAAACCCGAGGAAGATGACATTTCTGATATTGATGAGGATGAACTAATTGTTGATGTATAGTGTGTAAACATTATTCATTGTAAATACTATAATTATTAATATTATATTAATAGAGTTTAGTATTTATCTAAATGTATTGTTATAACAATATATTCAAATATAGTGGGTTGTTGGGAGTTTAGTTGTATGATATTTTGGAGGATATTTGATCTCCCTAAATATAGGAAATACTTTTCCTATATATATTTATAATATTCCCATATGTTTTTGATATGAAACAATAACAAAAATAATATATTATGTTTTAATTTATTTATCTAGTCTATGTGGAGCATGATGATCCTTTGTTAATCTAAAGTAGATCCATTATCTGATATCAGAGTCTGTCTATTTAAACTATGATATCTATTGCATTTCTCAATGAAATTGAGAAATTCAGGATCTACAACTCACATCTTCACTTCAACATTGCGTTATTCCAATATTCTTTTAAAAAGCTCAAAATATGCAATGCATCTACTAATATTTTTAGCCAAAGATCTGATCATACATTTAAATCACCATTGAAACCTATTTTTATCATGGTTCCTATCATCAAAAGCTTCTAAAGACTCTATTTAGCTCGATGGAACATAAAAATCATTTAGTTTCCAACTATCAATTCCATGGCTTAAGTTCATCATAATTATAGGCATGTTCCAAAATATTTTCACTACTTGGTAAGCTATTCCCCATAGAGCATTAAAAATATAAATTACCATGGCCACATACTTAATTTCAATTCTTCATCAATGTTTTTAGCAAAATAGGTCAGTTGAGTAATGGTTGAATTTTCTTCTAGTTTAATGAAGTCTAGATAATTTTTATGTATCTTTTAAAATTGGTATGTATAAATGTCATATATTTGTGGCTCACCATATTCATAAAACTTGTTCAAAAAGTTCTACCCTGTGTCCTAGGTTTGAGTTTATTTGAATGTTGATATTACATTTTAAAAAAAAGAAGGTCAAAAAGAGTCATGGGCTTATAGTCATTCAATTTTATAGAGTCAAATTTGATTAGTTATTATGAGTCTTATCATTGAGTCATATTTAGGTGAATGATTAGGGGCTTATTGAGGTGACTATTAGGTAATTTTTTTTTTCTCAAATTATTTATATAGATGCATTATCAGTGGAAATTGACATCCTTTGTTAGTCCAAATCATAATGGATATTTATTTATAAAATTTCACCAACCTAAATTTCTACACATGGAAAGTCAAAATCTAGATGCAATTAATGAACAAAAATTTATGGAGGATAGTGAATGTAAATGAAGTGGCACCAAAAAATGTGGAAAAGTTAGTAGAGTGTAAAAACAGGAATGATAAAGCCAAAGCCATTATTGGACTGGCTCTTTCCAACTCTAAGTTACATTATGTATATCTTGAAAAATCATCAAATGTAATGTGGGAAACTTTGAACAAACTATTTAGAGTAAAATCAGTCAATGCAAAGTTTTATTTAGAAATCTAGTTGTTTCAATTTAAAATGAATGATGGGGTCAACATGTGTAGTCACTTTAATGATAAAGATCACTTCTGAGATAACTAGCTGAAGTTCAATCTCTAATAGAAGATGAAGATGTAAAAGCCATATCATTAAATAGCTTGCCCTCTAAATATAGTAATGTTGTTTTCACTCTTGGATAGATGCATTCACAATCACTTGAAGATATGATTTCACCTCTTCTAGATGAAGAAAAAATGACTAAAGAAGATGTAAAAGAAGAGACTGCATTGTACTTAAAAAAGAAACTTAAGAATTTCTCCAAAAATAAGGAGGAAATTGAATGCTTCTACTGCAAGAAAAAGGGACATAGAAGTTCATATTGTAGAGTTTGATCTAAATACTTTCTCAATGGAAAACTAAAAATAAATGAAGCTAATATCATCAATGAAGAAGAATTAGATGTTGAGAATGAACCAAGTGAGAGAAATGGATATGCTTATGAAGATTTTATATTCCAAGTAAGTAGCTTCATAAACTAGAGGAAGGAGGAAATGGAGGCTAGAGGTTTCATAGCCTCTCATTAGTCACTAGAGATGGGGCCAGTTTATAATTTAGTAGAATTTTTCATTTTAGTTGTGTGGTGTGCTTGTTTTTAGCATAGTGTGGTGTGAATAAGAACAAAAGTTGTATGCATATTCACATTTTTCATAAGTGAATTGTATATTCCTATGTAACCTTTATGAAATGTGAAAATGATGAGAGATAAAATTTATATTGCACATCATGATGTGGTTTATGATAAGCCACTTGTAAACCATATTTTGTGGTTTCTAGTTAGCCACTTGTAAAACTACTAGTTTGGTTGTTGGTTAGCCATCTATAAAACCATGAGGTATTGTTTTTGGTTTTTAGTTATCAACTTGTAAAACCATTATTTTGGTTTTTAGTCAACCATTTTTAAAACCATCATGTAAGGTCTATGATTATACTCTAGAAATAACCAATTCATGAATCTAGGTGTAGATATGGGATAGTTGTTTTCCCCATGTTCACATTAAGGGGGTGTAGGATAGGATTAATAATGTTCACAAGGGGGTGAATGCTAAGGTATAGTGTGTAAACATTATTAATTATAAATAATGTAATTATTAATATTATGTTAATAGAGTTTATTAGTTATCTAAATCTATTGTAATAATAATATGTTCATATAAAGTGGGTTGTTAGGAATTTGGTTGTATGAGATTTTGGTGGAGATTTTATCTCCCCAAATATAGGAAATGATTTTCATATATATTTTTAATACTCTCATATGTTTTTGATATGAAGCAATAGCATAAATAATATATTATGTTTTAATTTGTTTATCTGGTCTATGTGAAGCATGATGATCCTCTACTAATCTAAACTAGATCCATTACTAATTGCTTTGTTTACTAGGAAATTAAAAATACGTTTAGGCAAGTATAAGGGTAAGCTACCTTTAAAATGCTTCAATTATGGAGAGTTAGGACATTTTGATAATAAGTGCCCTCATAAGTAAAAGAAGGATATTGATGAAGAACATGATCAAGGTCATGATGATGGCAAGAGATCATTCAGGTATGATAAAAACAAAAAGGGGTTCAGAAGGTTTGATAATAAGAAGTATTCCAAAGACAAGAAGAGTCTCTACACCAAAGGAGATTGTAGCTCATCAGATGAGAATGAATATAGTGACTTATAATATGATCAAGAAGATGATGGTCATGTTAAAGATGAAGCTCTATTCATGGATGAGTAAGGAATTTGATCACATCAGAAGGAGTCTACTTAGAGTGATTTAGATAATGATGAATATGAGGTGGACTGTGAGACTGTATTGATGAATGTTCTTGAAGAACTAAATATTGAGAAGAAGATCAATAAGAAAATGAAATCTAAATTCAAGGACTATGAGGAGCAATTTAGTGTCTAGGAGGAAAGAATGAATGAAGACACCAAAGAGCATGAAGATATGATCAAGCATCTCAGTTGTCAATTAGAAATTCTATCTACAAGCCTAAAATCTAAAGAAGATGAATGCTTAAGGTATGTTTCTAAAAATGAATCTTTAAAATATAATTTATATAAAATATCTAGTAAGGTGAAGTCATTTGTGATATTTGAAAATATCTCATGTGATTTAGACAACATTTTGAGTGGTCAAAAGCATGCTAGTGATAGAACTAGTCTTGGATATAAAGAAGAACAAAATAATGTAACTCAAGACAAGATGAAGACTACTATGAACAAGGATGATCGGTCTTTGAAGATGAATCATCAGATTTGGAATGAAGGTGCTGGCAGATTAAATACAAAATAAATCAAATAACCAAATGCCATGAAGTATGAAAATTTCAATGGTTATTGTTATACTTGTAATCAATTTGGTCATAGGGATAGAGAATGCAAGAGATATATTAGAAATGAATTTTATTGGAACTATGATGGGAGTCATTAGTCAAAAGCTGTGAGTAAGGTTAAGTGTTTCAATTGTCATGCTGTGGGACACTTTGTAAAACATTTTTCTTTTAAGGTAAGACAAGCTGAGTTTATTTTAAGAAATGTTGAGTGATACAATTGTTATGACATAGGACACATTGCAATATTTTTTCCAAATCTAAAAAGGCAAAAATATCTTCTTACAAAAAATATGGTATATGCTTCAATTGTGAATAGAGAGGTCACATTTCTAAGTTATGCAAGTAAATGACTACAAGTCAAAAAAGGTTCAATCAAGCTCCAAAAATGCTTGGAAGAAGGAAAGTTAACTCATGGAAACCAAAGGTGATAAGTATGAATCATGATGAGTCTGCAGGTCCAAGTAATCTATTTGATATGGTGGAGAATGCTCTAGAAGTTGAAGAATGCCAAGGGCTATGATTGTCTACTCATGTTGAGAATAAAGAGATCAAGCTCAAAGAGAATACCAAGGTGCTAGTTAAGGCTACTTTTGAGGTAAGAATGGATACAAGTGAGCATCTTTTTTTTGGTGAGAAAGTATCATGCAAAGAACATCAATTGTTAACACTTAGTGATAAGGCTCCAAGCTGCAAGGAAGATTTTATAGATGAAAAGTTATGTCATGAATATATGTTGTCTCCATGTATTATCAATTCAATCATAGAAGAAAAGGAGAATGATATAGTGGTTGAGGAATTTGTTTCTTTTAAGCCAAATAATAATAATAAGAAGAAAAACTACAAGTATTAGATGACTAAGGAACATAAGGAATATGAGGAGTTATGGGAAACTCCTGGTTTCACACCATGGTAGAGAATTGTGGTGTAGAGGAGGTCTTTGTCTATTCTTCTTAAGAGACTCCTTTCAATGGAGAATAAAGTGTTGTTGTGGTGTTCTTGAGATGGTCCTAGAAGACTAGAATTGAGTGTTCTCAATTGGAATATGTATGTCTAGATGGAAAATATGCTAAGGTAATGTCATGATGTTGATAACTATATATGGAAGTAGTCTATAGGGTCAAATTGAAGGTTCCCATATGTAAAATGAGGATTTTTGATTTATTAATATGATATTTTTTCATATAAAGGTCCGTTGACTTTATTCGAGTATGCTCCAAGTGGTTTTTTGATCTAAAGGTATGTTGAAGTCAATTTGGATATTTTTGTTAACTCTTGGGTTTCTCAGTTTGTGCTTAAGAGTTTACAAGTCCTAAAATGTGTTCTAGGAAGTCAATGATCATAATGGTTTGAAAGCTCAAATATTGGTCAAAAAGTGTGTAATGGTTATCTCCAGGTGTATAAGAAGATTCAAAGGTGGAAATTGATTGAAAGGTGATGTGTTGACTTTGTTTGTTTTAAGATTCTAGCGTTTTGGGATCTGCTATAAAAGTGGTCTACCTTATGAGCTAAGGTATCAAGATTTTTATTATGTTTAACAAGTCAAATGGATTTTAAAATAAAGGTTCGTAGAGATATGAAGGTTTGTGGTTCTTAAGTTATTCAAGTTTATATCAAGTTGGAGGCCTAATTAGTTAGTTGGTTTATGAAAGAAGTATATTGCAGAAGATGAGATAGTTGTTTCAAATTGGTGTCCTTGAGGGGGAATATGAGAGTACTCTAGATATGAATTTTTAGGTCTTGAATATGTATCTACTGAAAGGTGTGGGCTCTTCAAATTCTAGGTAGGGCTACAAGGAGTCTAAGATAGGCCTAGTGTGAAGAAGAGTGTTGTTTGCTCAAATACTCTAAAAATAACATGGAATGTTTATTTCATGGAGATTACCTAGGTTGATTGAGAGAGTTTTTATTATTTGGTGAGTGGCATGAAGTTCTATTGATGCTCCTTATGAAATCTTAAGAGAGAAGGCTAGTAAGCTTGTATGTTGGTTCCTCATGGTGTACAAAGATTTGAAGATGCTCAAGTGGTGAAATCACTCAAAAATCTTAGGTGGAGTCCCTCTCAGATGTATCTTGGTAATTTCCATTATATTTTAGTGTTTTTTGTGTTATTTATTCATTGGTTTTAGTCCTTGGTTGAAGGGAGTGTTGACATGGATCAAGAGGCAGTTATCAAGACAAGCACAAGTAGGCTCAAGGTAAGGGGGAGCTTGTATCATCTTTTTAAGATGGTCCTTTCCTATTTATGTTATTTTTAGGTCCTCAAAATTAGTTGGTTCCCACTTGTCATTATGTCAAAGAGGGAGAAAGTTTTTGTTGTGGGAGTGCTTGAAAGGAGAGAAGTTGAGTTGTATTTATGATGTTTGTTGACATCAATGATAAAGGGGGATATTGTTGGAGAGTTGTCAGTGATGTCATGTTTATGTCATGGAGGTGTCCTAGTGAGTGGATGAAGTGATTTTATATCCTAAGTAACAATGATAAAGTGTGCAATATGATTGTTCTAGTGTTCTTAAAGGAGGCTTGGTTGATCTTTAGTTTTAACATGATTAGAGATGTTCAAGGATGAGTATGGTGATTGGATCATGTGAAAGAGGTCCCTAAGATATTATGTATGGTTTGAGAGCTTATGTGCATAAGTGGAATTCATATGGTTTCACATAGTTTTCATCTAGATAGTTTGGGTCTAGTGGTAGAAAATTTGAGTAGGCAATTTGATAGCATCACCATTACCACATGGAAATGATTCAAGGGGAGTTGGTCATATGGTTGTGATCAAATTACTCCCTAGTTGATATGTGATAAATATAAAGTCATATATCAAAGTGTGGTAAAATATATGAGGGTGAAAAGTTGTCTTATTATTTATAATTTGTTATTTTCCCATGCTTAGCCAAATTTGCATGTGGCTAGAAAGAGCCAAGTAAACATGTTGATGAGGTCAGAATTCACATGAGTGAAGGTGTTAGGAGAAAATGATCATATGAGTTTATTTATTTTTGTGCCTAGTTTCTATGAACTAATTATTAAATCATGCTATTAAGTGTGAAAAAATATATGCATGTGCAAATTTGGGCTTCTAGTCAATTTAATTGTGTTTTCTCATAGCCAAATTTTCATATGGCAAGAAAAGCCTAGTAAGCATTTCGATGAAGACATATCTTGCACATGTAAGTGTTTCAAGAGAAGGTGATAATATGGGTTTATTTAGTTTTATGCATAGTTGATTTGTGCTAAATTTGATATCATGCACTAAAGCATGACAAAAGTATTGCAGGAGAAAAGTTGGTCTTGTAGACAAATTCTAAGCATAGTTGGCTCTATGATAGAATATTTTGAGAAGGAAATTTAATGGCACTATATCTCACATGCACAAAGGTTTTAGGAGTATTTTATCACATGGTTTGATTTTCCTATGTGAGGAGATTATGTGGTCCAAATTTGAGAACATGAAAGTGAGAAAGGTAGAAATTATGAATGAGTTGGCCTTCTAGGCATATTTCAAAAGTTCCGGTACTTAGTCATTTATACACAAGTTAAAGTTTGATAAAGATCAATGATGCATGTTTCTCCAAGAAGTCAAGAAGTAATGAGATGAGGATAGGTAAAAAAAATTTAATGATTAATAAGATGTAAAGGATAAGGATCTAATGGTGAGTGGGTGTTTGTATAAATTGATCAAATGGTGAGCATTGATAGTTAAAGACCTAGTTGATCTATAGAGATCGACGGAATGTGTGGACTCAACTTTAAAAGATTACATGAGATGAGGTCAAAGTGACTGAGATTTAATTTATGAGCATTGGAACCTATAAATTGAATTTTGGACAAGATCAATAGTGCATAATTTATCTAAAGATGAGAGGACATGAGATGCAAACATAGTGTTCAAAGTATAACTGTGACTGTTTGCATTTGAATTTTCGAATTTGCAAAGGAAAGACTAGTGTCTAGTTTTTAGGCCATAAATTTTGATCCAGGTTAAATTTTCTCATGCTATAAAAATAAAAGATGAAGAGGACTCCATGACACATCTAATAAACCTAATTTAAAGATATATAATTGTGTATAATCAAAGATATTGAGCTTCAAAGTTGATTGTGTTTATGCATGTTTTAAAAGTAATGCGAGAAGGGTAATTGAGCTTGTTTTGATGTTGTCTTGATGTCTCATGATGACTTATCCTTTTGGGAGTGTTTTAGACTCTATGAGGATGTTATATGTGGTTTTTTGAGGTGTGATCAATCATTATTATATATGAACAAAAGTTAATAAGTTGGTTGTGTGCTTGTGCATAGTGTTCCTCTGTACCAGGTCAGTGATTGAGCTATTTGAGCATACATAGAGGTGAGAATGAGTGAATGTGATCATTTCAGGATGTCATAAGGGACATGAGGAGTTCACCTATGTATTTTTAAGTAGTCCTATGTTTATTTATTTTCTCAATAAAATGTTAAATGGGTGAATAGGTCTCCATGAAACTTATAAGGGATACAAGGGCCTTATTAAAAGGTGTACCTACTTAAGGGTGACCCATATGTGATATGGCTAACCTATGAAGTTTGTATTAAGATATGTATTCATGTGAGAGATGCCTTAATGGATAAGACATGCCTAGTAGTCAACCAACATGTTGATTATCAAGTATGCTCTATAAATAGTGTAATCAAAGATGGTGATTTCTAGATTTAGTAAATGAGAGACTTGGGAGAGATTTGAGAGAGACTTGTATGTGAGACAATTGGAGAGTGAAGGAAAGAAGAGGAGAGTGAGAGTGCCCAAATATTGGGTTGATGAGAAAATGAGATTTAAAACTATGTGTATGATTTGTAGGTCATGTTTTATATGATAGTATAGTGTTCTTGTAGTTTGAAGTTGTGTGAAGAGATCTAAGTGTGTATATTAGGACTGTTTGAGTGAAGGAGAGATATTGTGCCATCCCTATGAGAGAGGCTTATATGAGTTAGAAAGGATTTTGTGTAATTTTTAGATAATAAAAGTTCCATCATTAGGTGTTGATGACATTTTTTCTAAGGTGGAAGTGTTCTTTTTAAGGAGGGTCTAAAGGACTTGATCTTCATTAGGGGTAGTTGCTCCTTTTGAAATAGGGTTTCACTAAAGACCTCTAGTTAGGAGGAATTGATCAAGGTTGTAGGTCAGAAGGACTTGATCATCTTAGGGGTAGGTGCTCCTTGTGGAACTAATATTTAACTAAAGGCCTTAGGTTAGAAGGACTTGACCAATGTTCATGAATAAAAGGAATTGATTAGTCTCTTATTTGTGATCATCTTATAGGCCAATAGTCCATGTGTTTATAGGATTGACATTGGGTTTTATTCCCTAAGAGGGTTTCCCATGTAGATCTTATTTTGTGCATGTGATCTTGCATTATGTTCATTGTTAACTCCTATCAATGATCTATATGCTTCATGAATGATTATATTGAATGCTTAAGTGTTTGCAAGGGTTTAAAAATTGAATTGGATTGTTTGCCACCACTAATTTAGCTCCTTACCCATCTCAATGGATTTTACCTCAACATAACATAATCAAAACATAACAGTCCCTACATATTTGTGTTATAAAATAATGTTATTTAACGTAACATATCAATTACACTGTGAAATATATGAGTATGGATATAGACATGTGTAAGCATTAATATATTAAGTTCAAACATGATACTGTATAAATGATCATAAAGGATATGTATACTATATCAATCATGATAAAATAATAATATGTCCCTACCATATTTTATGACATGGGTAGAGGATAGGTATGACATCTGTAAGTGAATATATCATGTGTCTAGGTATGCCATATCACACTTAAATATGCATGAAACATATATGTATATATAAATAAATTATATGATACCTAATAATATACCAAAAATAAAATTGATTCCAAGGAGATAATAAAACATGTGAATGTTGAATATTTTTGTATTTATTTAAAAGTGTTTGTATTTCCTTGAATATTCTAGACACCTAAAATTGGCCACCGATAACCTCTAACTAGGATTTTGACCAATTTCCACCACAATGCACAATTTGGCTTAAAAACACTAAAACACATTAAAAGATTTGAAACTAACATATTCAAGTTCCAATTTTAGACAAAGTATCATTAAATGGGGCAATGCAATTTATGGGCTAGCTAATTTTGATCAGATTATTTTGAGTCAAAATGCCAATTTTTCACCTAGGTGCTTTGGATTGCTCTTTTCTATCAAAACTCTTGCACAAGACATGTGCCTTTGTTATTTTGTGTTGAAAAAAATCCTAAATGGGATAATGAAATTAACAAATTTTACATTTCATCCTAATTCCATTCCAATCAAAATTTGGACCAATAACAAAGCATTCTGATCAATTTGAGTAATTTGTGCACAAAATACTTAATCATGCTTAAGAGATAATTAAACTAAATTAGGGCCTAATTAAGAATTCCATGGAAAATTGTTGAATAATTGTTTTGATAAATGAATATTAAATATTTGCATCATCAAGTGACCTCATTTCTTGGGAAGACATCCCTAGGCTATAAATGCCACAAATATCAGGATTCATGCCTCTCATGCCTCATCAAAGCCCTTCCATTCCTATTCAATGCCTCTCTATCCCAAATATTAATGGGGATATTTGTAGAATAAATTTAATAATTGGATTTATCTATGGCCACATCTCAATCTTGGGATAGATGGTCATGGTTGATCCTCAAACCATTCGAAAAGTCTCTAAATAACAAGCCTCAAAGCCATAATTCTAAGCTTGGATAATGTAAAGTTATAATGCATAAATAATTCTAAAAGCCATTGCAATTAGTTTTATAATGCCAAGTTATTGATCTAATCTAAAGCCAAACATGGTGCCAAGGAGAGATGAAAGTAGCCACACTTCATTTATGAAGACTTCATGAGCACAAACCAAGCAAGCCAAATCAAAGAATACTCTTGGAGCATCAAGGAAGGTAAGGAATGTTTGTTTTCTTGCATTTTTTGTCATTTTTTTCTTCACTAAGCTCCCCCTTTGAGATAGGCTTAAGGTGTTAGTCTACTATTTTTTTCATTTATTTAGTTTATTCACTAACATAATACTAATCTCCCCTTATTACAATCTTATGTTCACAAATGACATGCCTGGTGGGATAACAACCCACAAATTTGCTCACAAAGCCTCTAAAAGTAAGCTAATAACCATTTTCATGTAGGATATTAGATTATGGAAGCAAAGAAGGTAAAAATTGGAGAAAAAAGTCCATTTATATAAACCATGGTATTGTTCTTGAGACTATCAACTCAACCCAACTCAGATTTGGATCATCCCAACTCCACTCTGGTTCATCTTGACTCAACTCTAGTTCAGCTCAACTTGGCTCTGGCTCAGCTTGACTCACCTCTAGCTCTCCCCAACTCACCTTTGGCTCACCCTGACTGGATCACCCCAACTCAGCTCTAGCTCAGCCTAACTTAGCTTTGGATCATCCTGACTCAGCTCTGGATCATCCCAACTCAGCTATGGTTTGACCCAACTCAACTCTAGATCATCTTTACTCAGCTCTGACTCAACCAAACTCACTTATCCAACCTGACTCACCTATCCATCCCAACTCACCTATCTAACCTAACTCACCTATCTAACCCAACTCTCTTGTCCCACTCAACTCGCTTGTCCAACCCAACTTGCCTATCAACCCAACTCATTTGTCAACCTATCTTTCCTATCAACCCAACTCAACTATCAACCTAAGAGTTAAATTATTAATATCATTTTCTCAAACTCCTAAGTGCTTCAAATTAGGCCCTTATAATTATTTTTTTATAGATTGAGGGGTTAGTTTAGAAGTTGGTTTGAATGCTTTTGACTAACCAAACACACTTTCATTTGGGTTTAAAATGAATATACTTGATTTCACACATTTGAATTAGTACTTAAAATGAACCTAATATTTGTCTAAGTCTTAGGTACATTTCATTTAGTGCTTAAAACACATCATAACTCTTGCAACATTTTAAATTTGGTGTTTTAATCATGAACCTAGGCTAAGTCTTAAATCTTCAATTTGGGCTTAAAATGAACTCAGGTCTTTATTGCTTTATGTGGCCTTTTTTAATGCAATCTTTTACTATTTTAGTATTTAAGACTAAGGGGTCAAAAGAAAACCACTCAATATTTCAAATTGGTGCTTAAAAATGAACTCATCTTTCCAAATCTTTGCATTCAATAGTTGTTTGAACTAGTTTTTGTTTGGCAAAGAGAGAGATGCCACGTGTATGCTCTTCCACTTGTCCCCTTTAGGGAACCCTTGGAATCAAAATTTCTCATCCTTATTGAAAAAATCCTAGTCTAAGGCTTAGAAAGAATGTCATCTAAAGAACTACCCAAAAACTTGTAATAGTTTGGGTGATCTTGAAAATAACCCTAAAGTCTTTCTATTAGTCATTTATTTTTATTCAAACTTGGCTTGTGAGGGGGACTTCATTTCCTCCCATGAGTTATTTAGGGAAGATTTGACCTAGGTTTTTATCTCCTAACACTGACTTCACCTAATCGCACTAGGATCAAAGGTTTGAGTGGTTAAACCACCTTATAGTATTGGTGTTTCACATGAGATGTATCTACACTTTGGACATCACACTACACTAAGCAAGCGACAGATGTAGTGGTTATAAAAATGACTAGACCTTTTTGAAACAAGACAAGTTTCATGAAAACCTAATTATGTGTTTTTTTTTGCATTTTGATGTGAAAGTCATTGTGTAATTGATTCCCCTAGAAACACTTGAACACTTTCTAATTTAGTCAACCCCACATTACCATACCCTTGCTAGGATTTGGATGATTATACTTAATGTATTTTGGTCATTGTTTTCTTGGTATGTTTTGAGACTAAAACTTGTTTGTTTGTTCATAAACCATGTATTTGAGTTGAGAAGGGTAACTTTATGCTACCCAGATCATGTCAAACCATTTTTACCTTTGAGTCTTTTGAAACATAACATGGATCACATCATTCGAGCATGCTTACACCGTTAGGCTGCTCAATTTATTTCAAAACTTGTTTACCATTGTATCAAAGACCATTTATTTTAAACCATATCATGTATACCATTTGGACCTTTGTCTTGTGCCATCATGCTATCTAATTTTGTCTAGCTTAATTGGTAAAATCCTATTTTTCAATGTTGAGTTTTCAATTATCCTTATTAAGTTTGGATTCAAAAATTGATTTATTTATGTTTAGGCCTCAATTTGTGGGGTTGATACATAGATCTTTCTCTTTTGGGTTGCATAAATTCAGTTAATCAATCACCTAAATTTGAAAACTATTGATGGTTTGGTTGTTCAATGCCTATCCTCATCATCATTTGTGACTTTATTTGGGAGAACAAAACCTTTCTCCAATAGCCTTTTGCCTCATGTCTTATGCCAATTGATCATGTTTATGTTTGATTCCATGTGTTGGGTCTATATCAAAGTTGCTTCCAAACTTGTTAGATTAAATCAAATCACATAATCTTTTGTTTCAATCCTAGCTTTTGACATCATTAGGCCAAGAGTCCTATCACATTCTTTCTTTGATCCTAGCTTTTAACTCCACATTTAGACAAAATACCTAGAAACTCTTTTCCCTTTCCTAGTTTAGACCTTGTTTGGAACACTTTGACCTAGACCTTTGACTTGCTGATTTTTATTTAGATGTTTGACCTTTTGTGCATGTGACATTTGATGTTAGATGGTTTTATACTGAATCTTATCACAAATCATTTTAGAGATACAACTCCATGATCAAACCATTTTTTTGGAGATACAACTTGATACCTTTGACTAAGTTAGACCAAGTTTGAATCATTTATCCTTTGGACATATTTTTCAAAGTTCGCAAAACTCTAATCCTTTTATTTTGGAGCTTTCATCATTTATGTAGATATGTCTAACTACACTTACGGTGGAGTCACATACAATCCAACTTATGATAGATTGGTCAGAAAAAGTGACTATTATTACTTTAGTCAAGACCACAATCATGATAATATGGCTTGTGAGATAGATTTTTATCCACCTCATAATAATCATTCATGGGAACAAAGTTACGAACCAACTTATGATCCAACTCGAGACCTTGATTGGTATGAAGTGGCTTGTGAGGAGGAATTTGAAGACCCAACTATAGAATTTTTTTTTTGGGATATGGATCAATACCCTCTTTATGACAATTAGTACACAGAACTATTCAAGAACCAACTTATGAGCCAATTCAAGATTGAAATGTTATGGCTTATGAAGAGGACTTAGATGTTTTAGCTTATGTGAGCTATCAAGTTTCACAATTCCCCAAACTTATCTTTCTATAACCTCATCCTTTGGCTTGTGTAAGAAATTAGGCTCCACAATACCATACCAAGACCTCATCCTTTAGCTTGTGTGAGCAATCAAGCTCCACAATGCCCCTTTACCATTTCAAGACTTTGTCCTTTGGCTCATGCAAGACTTTCAAGCTCTATAATGCCCTACCAATATCCAACCATAGACCATTCCTCTTCTATTACCAATCCCATCAATTCCTCAACCAAGCTAATCATTTGAAGACTAAGCTATGTTTAAAACTAATATTTTCTAACTCATTGGAAATCAAGGCCAAAATAACCAACCAATTCAAGATGTTTTTGTTGAACCAACCATTTGTGATAACTCAACCTATCATGACTCACTTATTGATCCTATACTATTTATTGAGGAGTTTCACTCTGATGAGCCAATCTTTGCTGAGTCACTTCTTAATGATTATAACCTCCTTTGGAAAAATCATTACATCAACCATATGCCTATTTTTTAAGAGCCTCATATTGAAAATCAATTCTCTAAGGAGTTGTATCTTAAACTTCTTCCCGTTATGGAGGAGTCTCACTTTGATAATCCAGTCTTTAAGGATCCCACCATGCCATCATAGGTCATTACTTGTCCAATACCAAACATTTAACAAGACATCATTGTAACAAATTACCCATCAAATTTAGCATCAGGAGTAGAATCAACATTAGTCTCAACATCAAATTTAGAGTCCATTGAGATATAATTATATTCAAAAATAGAATACATTCATGACTATTACAATATTGGTTATACATGACTTACATATCAATTTGAATACATTTCAGATCTTTCTATAGTTTTTGAGTACTTTAACTTTGATACAAGTTATCCTAGTATATTCAATGAGGATTGTACTACCAACCCCCATTCCATTACCATTCCAAAAGCCATTACCACCAACCAATATAACCATATTATTGACATTCCATCTCTCATAAGTGTCGATTGGGACTGACAAAATCACACTTTGTTGAACTATATCCATGGTGACATAGCAGTTGAATAAGATCAAGGAGGACAAGACCAAATTCATGTAGTATAAAAACACTCTCCTAGTGAAACCTTGTCAAAGGCACTAGGGAACATGTAAAGTTCAAACTCAACATCTTCTAGTGAAAAATTTTCAGAAGCACTAGAAGAAAATCAAAGTCAAAATCCAATGTTCATTAGTGAAACCTTCTTGGAGATGCTACAAGATAATCAAGACAACTTCATTTATGAAAACCTCATCAATGCACCAATAGTTAAGCACAAAATTTCTTCACTACTAGATGAAGATAAAATAAAAGATCAAATTAAAATATCTTGTTATCTATAATATAATTAGATGGTAGCTACTCTTGAACCCAAATAAAAAAATTGGTGTTCCTATCAAGAGAATAAGTCTTTGGCCCTACATAACCAAAGTTATGTTGAATCTAGGATTAACAACATTATGTGCGACTAAATGTCCTGATCCTCATTTGTTTCCCCTCCATCATTCATTCCATTATCATTTACCATTCCATCTTATAAGAAATCCTACCATCCAAATTTTATCCCTATTTACCATCCATGACTACATTTTCCTTTATAGAGGCTACAAAGATACCTTGTCTTGATGCTTGAAGGAATCAAAATCAATGACCAATAAAGATCACAAAAGCACTCTTAACAACCAAATCTATAGCCATTTATTGATAGAGTAACTATTCATATGAGGTATGGGGTAGTAATTAACATAATTGATTATTCTATTTGTATCATTTATTAATTATGATGTGCATCTCCCCATTAGCAATAACAACAGAATCAAAAACCATCAATCACCCAAGCCAAAAAAATATACCATACCATTTCAAATTGCCATGCCATTGCCATTATTACATTTCCTTTTTTCCATTATTGCATATCCTAGCCAATCACCTTCTCACTTAGGGGAAAAACTTGTACCATTTTTTATTCAATTTGTCAAACCCATCATTATCCTAAGCAATATCATGTCATCTTACCATTCTATTCCTATTTAGACCAAAGCTTTTTTTATTCATCCTATCTAATCCTATTTTGATCTTAGTTACTTTGGTTCTTCTTTCACCTCTTATGAGGGGATTTTGATGAAGTTTCAATAATCAATATAATCCATGTTTCAATGATAGTCTATGAAAGTAGTACGATATTTGATCTGGCAAGATATCTTTCATTTTACATCCTATATCAAAGTTGGTTTATTTGAGCCTAATTATAACTGCCTATGGGCACATTAATGTTTCACTAGTCTTGCTACTAGTTATAACCACCCATGGGAAAATTAACATCATTGATCTAGTCCATTGTATCTTAGTTATAATTTTCTATGGGAAACCTAAGGGTAACATTTGTTTATCATGCATTATTGCATCAACTTGCCATCACTATTTTCATTTGGTTGGCCATTTTCCAGATTTGAGAACTTGTTGGGACATAGTTTTTACTCACCTTTTATGTGGATGGAATTACTATGACTTGAGGTCATTTCAGGACTATGAAGGTCATGCTTAATTCATGTTGAGGTCACCTTACTCCTCCTTTCCATACACTCACTATTTTGTGAGCAACCTAAGCCAAATGCTCTCACCATTTTTCAAGTAGGTATCTTGTCATTCTCTAACAAGTTAAGATACTTAAAAATTCCAAAAACATTCATAATAATTCAAAATCTAAAAACATTTTTCCTATCTAAGCCTAGTTAGTTATCCTTGATCCACCTTACTGGTGTAAGATCATTGTTAGGATGCTTTCTTTTGCTTTTGTTTTCAAACTTTCTATTGTTTTTTTAATTCAAGTTGTTTTTTTGTTTATTTTTTTCTTGCATATTTTTTTACTTTCATCACTGTTGCCTTGACTCAATTTATATGTGTTCATTGGGTGATTTCCTTGTGAAAAATATTCTTGAGTCCATTCATATTCATACATCAACATTATCATCATGGTTTTTATCATTAGTGCATTATTTTTGGGTGTTTATTAGATCGAGAGTTAGCATTTATGCATATTTTAGCTAAATATTCATGGTTTTGTATCATGATGCCTACCATCACATGTTACAAGAAAAATCAGCTTCAAGAAGGTATATAATCAATTGAGACATATAAATTTCTCCTTGGCACCTTGGCAAATCATCCCATCCCACCTTTAATCAAATCAACCCATTGACCATTCTACTTTTATCATTGATAATAAGGATGAACATCTCGTCATTGGTAGGTACAATTAAATCTTTTATATTGATTAATCTCATTCTTCTATTCATCTCTTTCATCACTTTGCACCCACTCATCTTTCATCAATATTCCAGGTTATATCCTTGGGTTATGATCACTAATTATCCCTAATGGGGGCATAATCATCTTTACCAATTAATCCAAGTCATCTTAATGATTATAACTGCCTATGGGTAAATCACTATTTTGACTTTTATTCCTGATTATAACCACCTTTAGGCAAATTAGTACCTTTTAAATCAATGAATTCAAGCATTTTTTGGATTAATCTCAATCATAGGTTAATTTCACCTTTCTTATTGTTTATTTTTTAGGGATCATCCATCCACATATGTGATGACACTCCCTCGAGGGGGCATCATCCTAGGTTCCCAAAACACTATTTGGAGCTTTGTTCTTCAACCATCATCATATTTTTGGTATACATGCCATTTCTCATTATTTGAGAATATGTTACTATGCCTATATCTTGCAATGCCTTCCCAAATAGGGGCAAACTATAGACACCAAAAATTGGCCACCGGTAACCTCCAACTAGGATTTTGACCAATTTTCACCACAATGCACAATTTGGCCTAAAAACACTAAAACACATTAAAAGATTTTAAAATGACATATTCAAGTGCCAATTTTGGACAAAGTATCATTAAATGGGGCAATGCAATTTATGGACCAACTTACTTTGATCAGATTATTTTGATTGAAAATGCTAATTTTGCACCTAGGTGCTCTAGATTTTTTTTTCTATCAAAACTCTTGTACGAGACACATTCCTTTGTTATTTTATATTGATAACATTATAAATGGGATAACATATATAAAACATCTAACATAATATTCTAATTCTAATCCAGTCAATTTTTGGACCTATAACAAGGCATTTTGATCAATTTGAGTAATTTGTACACAAAATGCTTAATCATAATTAAGAGCTAATTAAACCAAATTAGGGCCTAATTAATAATTCCATGGAAACTTTTTGAATACTTTTTTTAGAAATGAATATTTAATATATAAATCATTAGGTGACTTCATTTCTTGGGAAGACATCTTTAGGCCATAATTGCCACAAATATCAAGATTCATGCCTCCCATGCCTCATCAAAGCCCTTCCATGCCTATTTAATGCCCCTCTATCCCAAATATTAAGGGGGATATTTGTATAATAAATTTAATATTTGTATTTATCCATGTCCACACATCTCAATCTTGATATGGATGGTCATGGTTGATCCTCAAACCATTCCAAAAGTCTAGAAATAGCAAGCCTCAAAGCCATAATTCTAAACTTGGATAATGCAAAGTTATAATTCACAAATAATTCTAAAATCCATTGAAATTAGTGTCATAATTACAAATTTTTGATCCAATCCAAATCCAAACATAGTGCCAAGGAGAGATAAAAGTAGACACACTTCATTGATGAAGACTTCATGAGCACAAATTGAGCAAGCCAAATTGAAGAATACTCTTGGAGCATCAAGGAAGGTAAGGAATGTTTGTTTTCTTGAATTTTGGTTGAGATTTGCCATTTATTTTCTTCACTAAGATCCCCCTTTGAGATAGTATTAAGGTGTTAGTTTGGTGTTTTTTTGATTGATTTGGTTTATTCACTAACACAATACTAATCTCCTCCGATTGCAATCCTATGTTCATAAATATTTGATTTTTTTGAATTTTTAACTTTTATTTATTTCAATAAAGATTTTTTAGATGAATATTATTCATTATATGGATCATTTTTGGTAGAATCATCTTCTTCATGATTGGAATGTTTTGAATGGAAAAGGTTCATGGCATGTTCCTCTTATTTATTTGCATTTTTGGTTGAATAATGATCACCATCATGTGGTATTTGAACCAATTGTCCCTTTTGGGTAGCTAAAATGCTTGAGAATTTTTATCTATCTTATCTTCCATTTAGTATAATCAAAATTTTCCCAATGTAAATGAGTGTAGATATGTATGCGACATGATTCATATTTTTTAATGGAAAACATGAGGACCACAAGCAATTAGTAATTTTATGTAACCTAAGGAGTCTTTACAAGATCATTTATGGTGTAAGTTTTTTAATTTTAGATATAAGTTGTAATAAAGTCTTACATTTCAATAGTTTTATTTTTTCATATGGTCAACTTGGTTATGCCAAAATTAATCTACACCCATGAATAATGTAATTGTTAAATCCTTTTAGTGAGGGAACTTTTTTATTGGTGAATTTTGAAGTGTTTATGGAGTATGACCATTTAGTATTGGTCCCATATTAAGTAACCTTTACAAGGAAGTAATATAGAAATTTTTAATACCATATGTTTGTTCATTATATCCATATATTAGTTTGTTTCCATCATATGTATCATGAACAAAGTGGATGTAATTTTTAGGAGATAGATTTAATTCATTGTTATAATTGAGTAGTAAAAAAGAGTATATATGCACATACATATATACATGGGTAAATGAGGTATGACATTTATGAAATGCCATTTATTTTAGTGGAAATGTTAGAACTTTAATAACTACTAATTTTAGTTCTAAATTTGAAAGTCGACATGCTAAGAATATGATGCTTTTTAAAATTAAATAACATAATCTTGAAGATATTCATCATCATATTGTTTGAAGTTTTGAAAATGTTCAAATGAAAATTTTGGCACATTGTGTGTATTAAAATCCATGAAGAAAACATCTTCTAATTGTGTGAATGTACTAAGGACCCACTTAGTAAACTATAGAATTAGTTTGAAGCTTCATGTGTGAGGATTTCATGGATTTTTAATCATATGGTTGTAAGGATCTTCATGTCCAAAAAATTAAGGTAATATTGGCATGGTAAACTATTGTAGATAAGGATATTCAAATAAACATTTTAGATAATTTTATCATTAGTATTAGCATTTTAAGATAAAATTTGCACTTTAAGAAGTGAAACTTGTCTCTTGATATCTCCTATAGTACTCATCATAGATAGAAGATAAGTAGTATGAATTGTTTAAGTCTTCAAATATGTAATCATTTGTTGTAATTCATCATTTATTTGGAACATAGGAAAAAAGGGTGTATCATCATTATGAGTATTTTGTTTGAGAGTTTCATCACTTGAAACATTTGGAATTTATGGTAATTTATCTTCACTTGAAAGTTTTGGCATTTTTGGTGATGTTGTAGCTTTTGGAAATTTAGGAACCTATGGTGAAGGTTTTTCATGTAAACATTTTTGCATACCTATTAATGATACCTCATTTTAAAAATTTGGTAATGGTATATCATTAAATTTTTTGGAATCTTTGGTAAGTATGCATTGTTTAATATTTTGTAAACTTTTTTAATTTAACATTGTTTGGAAATGTGATAATTTTTAGGAATTGTGCATTTTTTGGGATTTTCAAAGAAGCCACAATATATTTGTGAGTATTTTAAAAGATTTCATGATCAAAAGATGGAAAGTGTGAGTTATTATCATAAACTATGAGTGCATTATTTGTAAATTCAAAAACCTTTGGTAACTGCATTGTTTTATGTGAATAATCATTTCCATCATTTAATTTTTTCAAAGAGATCATTATATCCTTGTGATCCTTAAAAAAATTTAATGATTAAATAAAGGAATATTTTCCCATGTGTATCGAAATTTTTATTGAAAGTGAGAGGAACATGTTTACTATGGTATAATGACCTAAACTTTTTGTTATTAATATTATGGAATATGAAACCCAACATAGGCCATCAACAGGTGATGGGAGTAGGATGATGACTATTACAACAAGGAGTATGTTTTTCAATGAAGTAGGTCAAACATGCTTGCTTTTGTTCACTTGGTAATATTTGAACATATTTGTGATAGATTTATAAATATACACCTCTTCTCTCTCATATGTTATTTTTGATCTTATAAAAATTCCCTTCATTTTATCTTTGATAAAATATATAATGAGATAGGTCAAAAATAAAGTATAAAACCCTAGAAAGTTGTACATCCCTAGAGAAAATAATGGTTTCATAAGAAGACTCAAGGGTTGGGTTCACCAAATATTTAACCCTAAATTTAGATATGGATGGGATAAGGTTAAAAATATATAAATATTTCAAGCATAAGGGTGATAAGCTTATCTATATCAAGCCAATTAATTTCAAACTTAAATAAATGAATATTCTAAATTATAAAATTGAGACATGTTAAATATATAAAGTAAAAAATTATAAATATGTTTAATTGATTACAATATGAAATAAAAATGATACGTAGTTAATATTTAGAATATAAATAAGTGGAAATTATGTAGGGTTAGTATTCTAGATTAGTCATGACATTTTGGAAATTATACTTCTGTAGCCATAGACACTACCATCAATGCTAGTGTGTGACTATGATGCAAGTGTCTAATACAAAATAATGAGTGGATCTTGATGTGACCAAATTCATTTTTCTAGGTTTTTTTTCATCTTTTTCTTAGTATATTCAAATTTGGGATACAATATGTCTCTCTTCCTAATTGGTCAAACCCTATCTCTGCACCCTTGGAAAGAGTTTACCAAAAATGGGTTATTAAACTCATGGTGTTGATCTAACCTCATTTATCCCACTATCATTAAGTGTTTCCTATAATTCCAATAATCTAAGGATGGCCTCAAACTTTTGAATTTATTTCTTATGTGTGGTAATGTGTGTGCACAAGGGTGAAATAAACTATACAAATGCATGTAGTGATCCATATTGTAACTTGATAAATATCACTCATGGGATACTCTTTGAATCCTTGAGACCTTTTTATTACTGATCTTATGATTGATAACTAAATAGAGATGAATAGGGTATAATAATTCTATTAATTCATTCATTGAATGAGCCTTAGTATGTGCTTACTTGGTATTTTCTAGATAATGAATGAGAAGGATTAGACTTGTATTTATACCACACATTTTAAAAATATTTCATAGTAGGGTTCAATAAAACAAATAAGCTAACCCATAGGTTTAAAAAAATTGAAATTTACATGACTTTTGGAAACTAGACACTAGATAGGGATGTGGACACTGCTGTCAGTGGTAGTGTGTCCCTCTATGGTTGGTAGTGTTCATAGGGATAGAAAATAGTTATGGATTTAAAACTGATAGTGAAGTATGTGTTGACCAAATTTTGACTTGAAATCAAAATTTTGGTCACCCCCTCTAGTTTTGAACATTATAGGGTTATCAAAAAATATTCATGGTATTAAATGGTGTTAAAGGGTTCCATATGGTCATATTTGTCCTTGTTTAGTATTGTCCAAAGTTTGGTCTTATGTTCACTTGTCTAGTCCTACGGATCAATTTCAAGGATTTGAAATTATCAAACATGGTCAAATTTTTATTATGGTTTAAGTTCATTATAAAAATTTATTGAGGTGTCATTAATATCATAATATCATGGAATAACCTTTTCTTTAGCTCTTATATGCAAAAAGCACAATTTGGCCACCTTTTGGCCTATTTGGAGGAGTTACATGTAGCATTACCAAAAAAAAATTTAAAAGAAGATTAAAAATGTACCTAATGTCATAAATGGGTCAAATAATGTTTATGGATAGTTAGATATTTAAAACATCTATAGTTTAATGCCTAAATTAAGTAAACAAACACTTTACAAGAACTTTTGGGTACTTGTATGGCCTTGCAAGAACATATTTAATTTGGAAATATATTTTAAGTCCCATTTGGGCTCCCTCAATTCATTTTAAAGATTTTTACCAAGTTTTAGGTCTAAATAACACTCTAGGTATTCTCTCTCTGTAGACACCGAAAATGTGTCTGCACCTTGGTCATCTTTCATCCTCCCCCCTTGTCCCCCATTGACCCATATCCTAACCCTTCTCCTAGCCCCCTCCATTTATCAAATTAAAACAATTAAATATTTGTCCCCTTTCCACCTCACCCTTGCCACCTTGGATCCCCTCCTTGGATCCCCCCACCTCTCTCCTAGCTTTTATTGCCCAAATCTCCCCTTTATCCTTCCTCCCGCATCCATTTATGTCTTCCTCGACTGTTTTCCCATGACCACTTGACCTGGCAGCATGAAAGAACGGACAGAGGATAATTTTAGCCTCTGTGCCCATTCTGCCCTCGCCAATGTTGGTCATTATTCAGTCGATGTTGGTGGTTCTGCCGGCATCGGCACCCTTCAAAATGGTTTTCTGCAACCATTCTACCCCACCCACAAACAAAACTCTTTGGACGCTCTTTGGCATTCATATTCTCCTTTTTCTCCACCTCATATAGCAACAACAACAGGTACAGGCACTCTACATCAGTCATTTCTTCTTGGAACAAGCCTTCCACAGCTCCAACAATAGGCTCCTTCATTCTTTAATCAACAAGTAGGAGGTAAGCAGTTTCATTGTTTCATTTGATTTCATTTACCTATCATATCCACTATCTACCACTTGCCCTGTCCTTCCCCTAAGAGGCTGAAAAGCCTTCTCAAACCCTATCTCCCATTCATCTTCCTTTTGCCTTGTCACCCTTTCAGTCCAGTCCCAGACAACATTCTTAGTCCCTCAGACCCAAGACAAGTCCCTCAGACCTCCAAGCAATCCCTCAGACCTCTAAACAGACCTCCCTGACCCTCAGACAAGACCACAGTCCATTCTGCATGTCCATAGAACTTGTCTATAGTCCTTAAACCTGGCCCGACTCATCCCTGACTACTGCCCCGACTGACCTCAGCCAGTACCCCTACCGATGTCAGCAGTATAACCGACATCGACGACCTTTCTGACCGACGCCGACAATACCACTGACGTCGGTGACTGTGCAAAGGCAGATAGCTTCTAAACAAGTATGCATTTGCCTTAAGTTCTTTCTTTCTATTTTCCATCATTTATTACTTTCTATTTCTGATCAACATTCTATTTTTAATAGTGGAATGACATCCTCCAAGAAGCCTTTGCACTTCTAGGACCAAGCTCTTGCTTGGCAGTCCACCCTTTTGTCATCTAACATTTTTTGTGTTTAGTGTCTTTCTCTTTCAGGTGTCATTCCTCCACAACCAAAGAGGAGTTCTCACAATGTCTGAATTTTGGTGCACACGTCTATAATCTGGGTATGTACAAACCCTTGTCTATTTTTTTTAAGTTTCTCATTTCTCTATCTTTTGAATGTAGAAAGTGATTTAGCGTAGAAACATTTTGGCACGCCCGGTGGGACCCTAGGGTCTTCCTTGGGTTTCTTTCCTTCTTTTCATATAGGGTGCATTAGGATCCTCCCTTTTCTCCTCTTTCTTCTTTTCTAAAATGACATCATAAGCAAGAATAAAAAGAAATTTTCTTTTCTTTTCTTGCATTTCTAGACTAGTCAAAAATCATATCCTTCAACCCTTTCTCAACTTGTTTTTCATCCGAACTTAACATTTCAACTTGGGGCTTAAAACACTTTGCATTCCATTTCTGTTTGTGCTTGAATTTCTTAGTCCACACTTAGTAATTAACAAAATGCATATTGAATTAATCGTAGATCACTTGATGTTACACAACCTAAACCACTTGCACTAAATCTAAACATCAAACTTACTTGAGACAAGGCCCGACTGGGATTTCATCCCCCATCGGATACCTTACCCATCCCGATGATCCTACTTAGATTTCATCACCAAGGGGAAAGCCCACTCTATTCTCTGGCAGAGTCTAATCTCTAGGGAAAGTATATTTTGGCTAAGCGAGACTAGCTTATCACTGGGCTCGTGAAGTGAGGGGAGCTTGCTCCTTAGCACCAAGCCATGTACGAAACCTAACCCAGACTTCTTGAGCGCCTAAACATAACCTGAAACCATCCATAGACTACCTCTTCTAGGACCCGACTCAAAAGCCAATCTTCCTACACACATTTCTAAGGCATAAGCCACCATGATCCTAATAAATTTTTAGGGATTTAATGCTTAGGATTTGCTTGTGCTCTTCATCTTTTCTGTTCTTATCTGCTTGTTTGAGCTTGTGAGGATGACCTTTCTTGCCTTGAATGGTTCTGACTCATAGTCAAGCCAAGGCTCTAGTCAACCACGTGAGGCATCAATCACTTCCATCTACTCCATCCATAACCAGTCCTATAATGGAGTTCCACTCGGAGACTGAAAGAACTCCTACTCGCCCAACCCTGCCCCAGACTCCTATTGTCCCAGAAGGGGACCAAGATTTTGCACGATTCTTGGACCTCAATGTCAAAGCCTTGTAGCACTATCTCACGAATAGCTGAATGTGAGACTCCTTGGGCAATCCGATTTACAGAATGCTGACCTCTCTTGTTGTGACTACGTCTATATCGACAGCGTCCGTAGTTCAACCTTTAGACACCCAAGCTATCACCTCGACCAATGACCAGCCTTTGACCAACCTTCTAAGTGTGGCCTCTCCTTCTATCTTGGGGCCCACTTCCACTGGGGTTTCAGCCCCCTATCAACCTCAGCCCACTCAATCGCTCTCCACTCCTTTCCAGAATCTGGTTGTATCTATTCTGCCTACCTTGGCCCCTATCAACACCAGGGTGGATACCTATCCATTGGCCCCTGTTACCACAATCCAACCTCTCATGGAAACATCGAGCCTAGCTATGCCTTCCACCCAACCACCCTTAGTCTTCTCTTCTATCCCTACGACTAGTTATCCCTACGTTGTGCCCTTACAGGCACAACCAACTACGTCGTATGCCTCCTCTAGCCTCTTCCAAGCACCCTACAACCTAGGGGGCGCTCCACCCACCAATCCATTAGTAGATATCATCAAAATGCTAATGGACAAGATGTCTATCCTAGAGACTTCCATTTTTGGCTCACACAATGCTCTCTCATACGAGCAAATTTGCAATGAGCCCATTCATCCTTCTGTCTCGATCAGGGCATATCCTAGCCAATGGGAAGTTCCTAACTTTTCTTGTTTTCAAAGCAAGGAAGACCCACAACAACACATACAGGCATTCAGACATGCTTGTTACCTTATTGCCCATGACGATGCGTTGCTTTTATGCACGTTTCCTATGTCCCTCTCTGGTGCTACACTTGACTGGTACAGCTACCTTGCCAGCCATTCCCTCTTCACATTCACACAATTGGCCCAACTCTTTCTTGATCACTTCTCCATCAACATCACCAAAAAGGTCTCGATCACAGACCTCTATTCTATCTGCCAATTCGAGGATGAATCCATAGCTGACTTCATTGCTCGCTAGAGAGGCCTCATCAATCAACTCTCCTTTTCCTTACCCCAGCTCGAACTTATTAAAATTTTCTCCCAAGCCTGTGCCAAACATATTTCTTCCACCTTGAGGGTTGAGACCTTCCGCACCTTCGACGAAGCCTTCACGATGGCCCACAAGCTTGAATTACGTGCCATTGAGGAGAATAAAGTCAAGTTATAGAGCAAGAATCCCAGCTCTAAGACCAATAACTCCTCTTCTTCTAAACCTTCATCATCCAATCCTAAGTCTAAAGCTTCAGCTAACACTGTGGTCATTAGACCTTCATCCTCTTCATCTTTAACTAATCACCCTGAGCCATCTACATCTCAGAGCACACGTACAACGACAGTATACTCCTCTCAGAGAATCATACGCGTCTGTGCTAGAAAAACTTGTTAAATAGGGGGTTTTCAATCTCCCCCAAATCCAACCACTTCCACAATTTAATCCCTCACACGCCATCCCTACATGGTATAGGGAAAATGACTTCTGCAACTACCACCGTGTTAAAGGACATGACATAGGAAATTGTAAAACCCTTAAAAACATAATCCAAGACATGCTTGAAAAGGGTGACCTTGCCCTAGACAATCCCAATGCACCCCCTAATTAGGGCATCGATATCTTCAAGCAACCATTCCCCAATCATCCCCCAACTCAAAACAATGTCCAGACCTTGATTGATGACACTCATGAACACAACATTCAAACAGTCAATACAGTCTCGCCTTTCATCCCTGACTAACCTCAAGAGGTGAGTCCATCTATCAGTCCATCACATGTGGACGAGCCCTCCTTCCCTAGTTAGTTCTCCATCAACCTCTCTCATTTTGGAGGACGCTTCGACCTTACCAGCACCACCGGTCTCACCATCCTCCTTTTTGCTGCCTATGGAGGACCTGACCCTTCCTACTCCTCGACCGCAAGTGGAGGGCACCATCATTCCTACCCTTTACCCGCTCGAGGAGCCTCATTCTCTGGTTTCTTCTCCACCCAAAGAAGAACCTACCTCTCCTTCATCTCCAATCAAGGATGAACCTATCACAATTTCACCATGCCTTAGGACCGAGACTGCTACCCCCATCTCATTTTCAGCCCCGTAACCATCAACATCTTCTCAAGAACCCAAATCTCATCCAACATCTTCTCAGTCATTTTCCCAATTAGTGGAGAAAATCAGACTTCTCCCTTCAAGGAAAGTGACGCATCTGGTATTGTGGGAGCATCTTAAAGCTCTTCAGCATGCCTGTGCCCTCTCATCTCATGCTACCAATCCTCCCAAGGCAGAATCTCCTTAGACTCTCAACAAAGACCAGACTCCCTCTTCTAAACCTCAATCGACCCCATCAAAACCAAAACCCACATCTACCCCATCTAAACCTATTGAGTCACTTGGCATTCACTCTGTCTCTACCCTCACTCACCCGCAAGTGAAGGTTGACTTAGACCAGACCTCGACCAATAGTAGTCTTCCAACCAAGTTGAAGAAGACTACCAAACCACAGAAGTGAATGCCTCCTCCCCCATCACCATTACCTTCTATTTTGGGCCTCCATCCTTCGACCCTGACCAGAGTCCTTTCCACTCCGACCTCTAATCAAAACTAGTTGCCTCCTTTGCTTCCTTTACCTACCTCTGGCCTACCCTCTCCTAAAAAGGTGGTACCTCTCATGAAGAAAGTGTCGTCTATGCCTGTCACCGCACCATCAACCCACAAGGTGGTACGGAAACCTCCTCTAGCTTTGCCTAAGCAAAAGTCACCTGCCTCACACATATCAACTAGCACAGACCCTTTAGTGGGCTCATACTTGTTGATATTACACTAACTCTTGCAAACTTCCAGCATAACCCTTCCACCCATCTAGCCTTTCCAACCTCTCAGGTCCAAGCCCTCCTGGTTCAACGACATGAAGATTTGCTTATACCATCATACGCTAGGACATGATACTAAGAATTGATGTGCCCTCAAGGCCATCATTCACCACTATATGGAGAAAGACACTCTTCTCCTTGAGGACACTCTTGACCGACCCTCGACACCTTCCCATCCAACCTCTTTAACCACATCAACATCTCACCAGCAGGCCATGACCCCTTCTTCACCTCCTATCTTTGAAATCAATGCTATCCACATAACCACTAGGTCACAAAAGGACAAGGTGAAAGAAAAATCTACCATTCCTTGGACCTACCCTTTCGTCAAGCCACCTCTAGCACCCAAGCCTAAAATTTCTATCCTTGGCACATCTCAGCTTTCTTCTTTTTCCTCTTCTAGGCTGATTCATGACTCCATGTTGAAACAACTTCACCAGACGCCCGTGAAGATGTCCCTTTATGACCTCATCCAAACCTCGCCTTAGCATCATCAAGCCCTCATCAGAGCCTTACAGGCAGCGGAGGTCCAACTCGAGGACCCCCAACCACTCGCTGCCCTCGTCCATTCTTTATCTCCTGTTACCTCCATCACATTCAGCGATTCTGAGATTCCCACATCCAACATAGAAGATCAAGATGCTGCCCTCTTCATCACTACCTATGTTGATCGGACATGCATTAAACATGTTATGATCAATGGAGGTGCCAGCATCGACATTATCCCACCCATGCCTTTGATCAGTTGGCTCTTCCCAAGAATTACGTCTCCAAAACTAACACAATCTTACACTCCTTCAATGACACCACTGCCACAACTATTGGCACAGTCTCAAAGCTCTTCTATATCATCGAAGGAGAGTTTCAATATAACATGTTGTTGGGCCGACCCTGGATCTATGCCATGGCCTGTGTCCCCTCCACCCTGCACCATTGTGTGAAATTCGAGCACGATGGGCAAGTCCACACCATTCCCGCTGACCCATCACCCTTCAAAACTTGTAACACAACCTACCATCCAAATGACGTCCTCATTCCTATTAAGCCATCAACCTCAGCACTGCCTCTATTTGTGGAAGCTTTGACTAGTTCACAACCAGCGGTCGCCCTTAACCCTCCTCTGCAAGCAACGACCAAAGACCCCATGGAAGACATCTTCCAATGACTTTCACTAGGGGAATATCACTTGTTGGCCTTAGACATGTTCCAAACTCCACAAGAGTATGGACGCCTTCACCACAGCCCCAATTATGACCATCAGATTGGGATGGTCGTGCCTTATGGTCCTCCTCACCTCTGAACCAATCTTGTCTATGTGGGGCTCAATCAAGCTCCTATTGATGGCAACCCTCTCTCTTCACCCCAACCATTCACATCAGACTTCTCATTTCTTAGTGACCCCGCCTTTGCACACACTTATCTTTACAGGTGTGCATGGAAGGGTTTTGGTTTCGGATGCTATGAGCAAGGCTCCCATCAACCTATTGAGCCTCTCAATGATGATGATGCCAAGAAATGGTATGGCCTGGGATATCATGACCCCACTCAGGCCCCTTCAGACCTTTGTCTCGAGCCACCCATTGACCAATCTCCTCCAGGCTCACCCATTCCTCCTCCTTCACCTACGGAGTCGGTGGTTTCCATCCCTCCTAGTTTTTTTTTCCATAAACACCATCCACCTGGAACCCCTAACCTATCAGCTAAATGGGGTGTCTAGATCCTTCCCTCTCATTTATCCCAGCATGATAGAGGATGAGTCGGTGACCATTCACATTATCCACTGTGTTGACGATGATGCCATCCTTTCCTACATGGGCACCGATGACTCTTTCATCCAACGCTCCCTCCCTTTTGAGACCTAAGTTATGTTAAATGAATCAACCATTGACATCAACCTCCCTTCTTTTGATGTTCCTCACGTCTTGAAGATTGGCCAATCTTTAGATGCTCAGGAGCAGCTTGACTATACCTAGTTCCTCTCCAACCATAACAAGGTCTTTACCTGGACTTACAGTGACATGACTGGCATTGACCCCACCATTGCTACCCATAACATTGTCACCAAACTAGAGGCTAAGCCTATTTGGCAAAATCTTTTAAATATGCATCCTCGCATTACACTCCTTGTTAAAGAGGAGCTTCAGTGCCTTCTTTCTGTCTCTTTCATCCAGCCCATCGATTATCCATAGTGGGTCTCTAACATAATCCCAGTCACCAAAGCGACTGGGGGGATCTGGATCTACACAGACTATCCCAGCCTCAACCTAGCCTATCCCAAGGATGACTTTCCTCTTCCTAATATTGACTAGCTTGTTGATCTCACGGCCAGCCATGAAATGCTATCTCTCATGGATAGGTTTTTAGGATACAATCAGATCCTGATTGCATCGAAAGATCAGCACAAGACCACCTTTATCACCCCATGGGGGACTTTCTGCTATCGGGTCATGCCTTTCAGCTTGAAGAACACTGGCGCCAAATATCAGTGTGCCATGACCTACATTTTCCATGATCTCCTCCACAAAATCATGGAGGACTATGTGGATGACCTACTCGGCAAGTCTAAGTTTTGCTATGACCATCTGACCATTCTCAAGATCATCTTCTCTTGCCTTATTCAATATAATGTTTGCCTTAAACCCAAGAAATGTGTCTTTGGGGTCCTCTCTGGCAAGCTCCTAGGCTTCATCATTTCTTTCCATGGCATCGAGATAGATCCCACCAAGATCTACGCTATCCTCAAGATGCCACCCCCAACCAATCTCAAGTAGCTTCGTAGTCTACAAGGGAAGCTCTAGTCCATTCACCGTTTCATCTCGCAGCTTTCTGACCACTGCCAACCTTTTCATCACCTCCTTAAGAAGGACGTCACCTTTAAATGGGATAAGGACTGTCAAGAGGCTTTTAAAGCCCTTATGTGCTATCTGGTCTCTCCACCAGTCCTCATTCCACCTAAAGATGACCACCCCTTCTACCTTTATATCTCTACCACCAACCATTTGTTAGGTGCCATGATCGCGCACCAAGACGAGCACCACCGTGAGCAAGCGATCTACTATATCAGTCGAACACTGGTCGATTATGAAACTTGGTACACCCATATTGAGAAACTCTGTTTGGCATTAGTCTTTGCTGCTACCATGCTCTACCATTATCTTCTTAACCACAAAACCTTCATCATCACTCACATCGACCCTCTCAAGTATATGCACTCCAAGCCATATCAAAATCAACGTATGGCTCAGTGGCTCATGCTGCTTGCTGAGTTTGACCTCAAATTCATCTAGCAGAAATCTATCAAGGGGCAAACCATCACTGACCAACTGGCAAAGGCCCCTCTTCCTGACAATCAACCTTCGCAGTGTGAGTTCCCTGATGAGTCTATCACTGCGCTTTCCACCGATGACATCGTCTACCAAATGACCATGTTCTTTGATGGCTCCAAATGTCAACTTGGTGGGGGTGTGGGTGTCATTCTCATCCCACTCAAAGGTGAGCTCATGCCTCTGTCTTTCAAGCTCAACTTTGATTGTACCAATAATATGGCTGAATACGAGGCCTTAATTTTGGGACTTCAGACCACCCTTTCTCTCAGCATCAAGTCTATCAATATCTTTGGCGACTCGCAGCTCATCGTCAATCAAGTCAACGGTTCATACCTCTACAAAAATGAAATTTTGTAAAGGTACAAAAACCTGTGCTAACGTTCTTCTGGCATCTTTTGACCATTACCTCTTGTAGACTATTCCTCGATCCACGAACAAGTTTGCTGACACCATGGCTTCTCTTGCCTCACATATTCCATCTTCATCATCTTCATCCAGACTTTTTGTCATGGTGCATCATGCGTCGTTGCCTTCATACATTTCTCCTAACATCATTCATGTCACCACCATAAATTCTAGTCCATGAGATCATTGGTATAAGCAACTTGTGGACTATTTATCTCTTTCTGTCACTCCTCCCAATCTCTCTAGCAATGTGCGGTGAGCTTTCATCAAACGCACAGCTCGCTATACCATGCTAGGGGGTCTTCTCTATAAGTGAGGCTTTGACGGCCTCCTTCTCTACTATCTCACCTCCACTAAAGCCTCTCAAGCCATTAAGCAAGTCCATGATGGGATTTGTGGTAGACACTTCAGTGGGAACTCGGTTGCCAAGCACATCCTTCGCCCGGGCTATTATTAGACCACCCTTCATCAAAGACTATAGCGACTATGTTTGGTGTTGTATCAAGTGTCAGCAGCACTCTAACCTGCTTCATCTCCCCAGCCATGCTTTACAAGTCACTCAAGATTTCTAGCCTTTTTCTCAGTGGGTCTTAGATCTCATTGGTGAGATTAACCCTCAATCATCTCTTCGTCATCAATCCATCATCACTGCCATTGAGTATTTCACCAAGTGGGTGGAATCCATTCCTCTCATCTCCACAAAAGCTAAAAAAGTTATTGACTTCATTAGCAGCCACATCATCTGTCATTTCAGTGTTCCTCACAAAATCATCACCGACAATGACAAGTCCTTCAAAAACAAGACTATCCAAAAATTATGCAACTCATTTGGCATTAAACTCAGCTTCTCTTTGCCTTACTACCCACAAGCAAATGGGTAGGCCAAGGCTTCGAACAAAATTCTAACTAAAATTCTCATGAAGGTGGTCAATGACACAAGAAAGGATTAGCACATTCACATTCCCTTCACTTTGTGGGCCTACCGCACTAGCATCCGAACCTCTATGGGTGCTACTCATTTCTCTCTCATGTACAGAATAAAGGCTGTCCTACCTCTCAAAGTATAGATCCCATCTCTCTGCATCTCCCTGCATTACATTCTCTCCAATGATGACTTTTGTCAAGATCGCTTAGCTTAACTTGAGCTACTTGATGAGCGTCGTCTTGCTGCCCTCAATCACCTCCATGCCTATCAAAATCGCATTAAGTGAGCCTATGACAAAAATCTGTGAGAATGAGATTTCAACATCGGAGACCTCATCCTCAAAGAGAATCAACATGTGACTAATATGGAGCAAAGTAAACGAGGCAAGTTTTCCCCTAATTAGCTCAGACCTTTCATCATCACACACAAGTATGGGTTAGGGACTTATCGTCTATCTTCTCTCGATGGACGAATAGAACTTGAGCCTCTTAATGTGTTGCATCTACAACCATTCTACTGTTAGTTGAGTACTCATCCACTTGACATTTAACTTGAGCTCATCCCTTGAGCAATCCATGTCCTCTTAATCCTCAACCCTTTTCACCCTATTTCCCTTAACAAATCCTCTATGACCCTTTTATAAAGTATGGATGCTTTGTCCTAATAAAAGGGAGCCCTTGACCTTTTGTAGTCTTGTCCATGACTCACATTTCTGTCAAAAAAAAAGTCAAGATGTCAAAATATCCAAGGTCACAACATCAAAATCAAAAGGCAGACTGTTCCCTCAAAGGACAGCTGTACTATCATTGTTGTAGCTAATAGACTGCTCCCTCAAAGGACAGCTATTCAAAAGCCCTTATATATAAATCAAAAATATAGACCACTCCCTCGAAGGATGGCTATGATTAACTCTTGCTACAAACAACACCTTTCTTAGAAACTTCCTGCATCGATCAGCTTCACAACTGACCACCAAGCAAAATGACATCTCTTCACAGACTTCCCACATTGATCAATCTGCTCAAAAAAAAAAATGGGTCATGGACTTGGCTTATAGTTGTCTCAGGGTCTCTTATAAAAAGGGGGCAAGGTTATCTCTGCTCTTAAATGGGTTACCCTATTCTCCTATCCTAACACCTGATCAAGGGACTTCGAGCTCACTTTAATGTCAAAGTGATTCGATTACCACTCTAACACAACCTCTGGTCAATGACGTAATGCATGAATGGGGCTCTTAGTTCTAACAACCCCTATCTATGCTGTCATTCTGGTCCTTGTCAATGAAAGGGCGATTATGCTTTTCACTTCTTTTACACTTTGGTCACATTCAATCATTTGTCATTTATCAAATCAACTCCACCCTCTTTTCTGACCACTCACCTTAACCTATTCACACTAGTTTCTATGGACACCAGTACACATGGAAACTATAGACCACTCAATTTATGTTTAGCATAAACCATTACTTACTGAAGCATAAATAGACTCATTTCATTTTTGGCATATGTCCATCACCTAATATGGGCAATTTCTAGGGGTGAAAAACCTTGACTTTTTTCTCATCATTTCAAGCATGTTCCCTCAGACATATGGACGTGCTAGACCATTCTCATGACTAGACCAATCATCGACCGCTTTATCTCTTGGTCTAAACTACATCGGTCTGAGGCCCACCTAACAACTAGGGCTATGTAAGCAGCACTCAGATGACATGACTATCTTCTGGGGTTAGCTCAACCACCCCCATTTATTCATCTACATACTGGACAAACCTTATCCTCTTCTAACCATGACTTGACCTCGACCACAACCAATCAATCACTTCGACCACCCAACCTTGGCGATCATGACCATCTCCTCTGACTGCGACCGCTTCCAAGACAAACGTTGCCTTGGTTATTTTTGCATGTTTGCTACCTCACGAATGGTTAGAAAAATTATGTGCAGCCCATATTTTTGACCCCCACAAGTATAGGATCGCAAGCTGATTGATCCCCATTACTTGTGACATTTTCATGTTTTTGGGAGCACTTCCTGAGCTCGAGATACTTGGAACACGATGACCATTGGAGCTTTAACTTAGATTGAATAACCTGATCAGTAGATGACTAAATGTTGGGGCCCAATTATTTCAATTTTAGCACTCCTTGACCCTCGACCTATGACAATTTGACCCGACCATCCCGTAAAGTGGTATACGCGCAATCACAACTATTGCAGCGTTCACACTCACCCTCTCTCTATCCATCTCTCTGTCAAATTGACACTCGATCTTAGGTTCCCTTCCCTCGACTCTCACTTTGAGGGGGGAATATCTCATCCCATTCCTGAGGCAACCAACTCCTATTTTTGTCTTGCAGTTCGTCAAGAACAACCAACAAGACAAAAAGGGGCAAATGTAGACATTGAAAATGTGTCTACACCTTGGTCATCTTTCATCCTCCCCCCTTGTCCCCCGTTGACCCATATCCTAACCCTTGTCTTAGCCCCCTCCATTTATCAAATTAAAATAATTAAATATTTGTCCCCTTTCCACCTCACCCTTGCCACCTTGGATCCCCTCCTTGGATCCCCCCACCTCTCTCCTAGCTTTTATTGCCCAAATCTCCCCTGTATCCTTCCTCCCGCGTCTATTTATGTCTTCCTCAACCATTTTTCCACAACCCCTTGACCTGATAGCATGCGAGAATGGACAGAGGCTAATTTTAGCCTCTGTGCCCATTCTGCCCTTGCTGACGTCGATCATTATTTGACCGACGTCGGTGGTTCTGCCAGCATCAGCACCCTTCAAAATGGTTTTCTGCAACCATTCTACCTCCCCATGAATAGAACTCTTTGGACACTCTTTGGCATTCGTATTCTCCTTTTTCTCCACCTCGTACAATAACAACAACAGGTACAGGCACTCTACATTAGTCATTTCTTCTTGCAACAGGCCTTCCATAGCTCCAACAATAGGCTCCTTCATTCTTCAATCAACAAGCAAGAGGTAAGCAGTTTCATTATTTCATTTCATTGTTTCATTTGATTTCATTTACCTATCCTATCCACTGTCTACCACTTGCCCTGTCCTTCCCCTGAGAGGCTAAAAAACCTTCTCAGAGCCTATCTCCCGTTCATTTTCCTTTTGCCCTATCACCCTTTCAGTCCAGTCCCAAACAACATTCTCAGTCCCTCAGACCTCCAAGCAATCCCTCAGGCCTCTAAACAGACCTCCCTAACCCTTAGACAAGACCATAGTCCATTCTGCACATCCATAGAACCTGTCCACAGTCCTAAAACCTGGCTCGACCTGTCCCTGACTACTACCCTGACTAACCTCAGCTAGTACCCCTACCGATGTCGGTAGTATAACTGACGTCGGTGACCTTTTTGACCAATGCCGACAATACCATCGATGTTAGCGACTGTGCAAAGGCAGATAGCTTCTAAACAGGTATGCATTTGCCTTAAGTTTTTTCTTTCTATTTTCCATCATTTATTACTTTCTATTTTTGATCAGCATTCTATTTTTAACAGTGGACTGACATCCTCCAAGAAGCCTTTGTGCTTCTAAGACCAAGCTCTTGCTTGGCAGTCCACCCTTTTGTCATCTAACATTTTTCATGTTTAGTGTCTTTCTCTTTTAGGTGTCATTCCTCCACAACCAAAGAGGAGTTCTCACAACGTCTGAATTCTGGTGTGCACATCTACAATCCAGGTATGTACAAACCCTCATCTATTTTCTTTAAGTTTCTCATTTCTCTATCTTTTGAATGTAGAAAGTGATTTAGCGTAGAAACACTCTCCTCCATCATTGCCTTCACAAGCTTAGAAAGGCAAATTTAAAGTGAATGGTATGGTCAGGAGAGAAAGAGTTAGGAGATTAAACTTTTGACATTGTTAGGGTTCCTAGTAAGATTGAATTATTGGCATTAGTTTACATATTCATGGGCCCTTATTTATAAATAATCACTAAGAGTGATAATAGGTTACTATGTCCTATCCATCCAAGTAGGGTCTGTTCTTGCATTTATTGCTCCACTTTAAAATTCAATGGAGAAGAATGGTTTTGAGGGTTGTTTTTATAGCTTAAATATCTTATTTTCATGGTGGTTTCATTAGATAACTCATCCCCATGAAGTGAATTCACT
The DNA here is from genome assembly GCA_037957365.1 of Torreya grandis. Lineage (NCBI taxonomy): Eukaryota > Viridiplantae > Streptophyta > Pinopsida > Cupressales > Taxaceae > Torreya > Torreya grandis. Next base: position 1,568,934 of record JARHVA010002961.1, read on the forward strand.
TGGAGGAAAAGTGTTTTGATGTAAAAAATGTTTCACTCACTCCTACATTTTTTATTTGGCTGAGGTGTTGTTCACTTTCATGTGTTTCTAGAAATTGATTGTTTATAAAAAAAATCTCCTAGATATCCACTAGTTCATATGTCCTCTCTTTAGAATAATATCCTTGTTGTTATTCTTCAATAAATGTCATATGCCTTGATCTTGAAATGCATGGTATAGTTCATAAATAGCCTTCCACTAGTCTAAGTGCCATGTTTAATTAGAATAGTGATGAAACTAATGTTTGATATATTTGAGGATTTTTGAAGTTCAATTTATTGAAAGTTGTAATCAAACCACGCTCTTAAATAAGGCTATAAAATGCTTGACTGTATATAGTCCATATAGACCAGTCAGATAGGAAGGTTAGAAAAGGTGACATGGTGATTTTCATATGATTTATAGACCACTGATGTAGTGATAATTAAGTGTGGTGAAGTTGAAATGGTTTAAGGTATTAAGAACTCAAATATGTAGCTCTTTATATCCCTAAAAAAGCAAGTAGAAACCTATAGGCCCTAAGCCTGTAGGTCCTCATTTTGGATCAAATCAATAATCAAATCAACAAAAGAAAGGTTGCGTTATTAAAACATAAATTCATTTTAGATAGAACACAAACTATGGAATAAAAAATAGGGCACATACAAGTCAGAGATGGTCAAGAAAATGAGTTGACAAATCCTAGAAGGCACATACATGATTATGTACATAATAGAGATGGTCAAGGGTCTGAAAAAACTAAGAAGTCTATGATCTCTACCTATATATTGGAATAAAATATTTTATTTTGGATTATTAAAAATTCCATGACACAATGATAATACCAACTTCCAAATGTCAAGCCTAATGCTCAAACAACCTACTAGCACCTATACATTACTAACTAGACAATTGGTATTAAGCCCGAGGAAAGATACAGAGGGTGTAGAAGAGATATTAGAGATTGATTGGGTTAATAAAATATAGTAACAAGTCATTTTATCTCTCAATTACTTTCATCTAAATAAGACCTTAAAAACATAGAGTGGATTCAAATACCCTAATAGGCACCTACATGCCTACCTAAAAGATCAATCTATTTTCTATTGAAAGAGAAAGGATAGAGGTGTTTGAAAGGTGATATGAGATTAAATTGTATTTTAAATAAAAATAAACTAGTAATTGAGAAATTTATTGTAAAAAAGGTGAAAACCTAAACATATGCAATCAAGTGATCTCTATTAGGAATCTATAGGCTATGATGAGGATAGGCTAATTCTAAGCCTAAATTCAAGGGCAAAGGTATATGAAAGGATATAAATTATACAAAAATATCATAGGGCTATCTAAAAACCAAAGGAAACATGATGTGGTTCATCAAAACTGAGTTTAGAGCCTAATTCTCTATGCACACATAGTTAAGCAATTACTTATATGTCTGCCTACTCTCTATGAGGGTTTTGATTGATGAAAAAAGTGTGAGGTCTATAGATAGTTATAAAAGGATGAAGAATAATTTATCAATTGTTTCATAGTGCAAACAAGATCTCATCTAACCCTTAGACCAGATGACAAAAGTATAAAATGTTGATAAGATCCTGTTCAGGCCTAATAGGTCTAATAGAATGCATAGACCATAAAGCAAAATCATGTGAAATTAGATGGTTTAGGATGGTTTAATGTATTTAAGGGATTTTATAGGTTTAAAATGATGGTTTAGAGTTTTCATTATCACCCATAAATAGAACAAATCAAATAAATGCCAATTTTGGCCTTAAACCTTTTCTTAAACTTCTTTCATGCAAGCTTGCACTTTAAACACAATCTTATCCTAATTGGTAAGACCAATAAAAAATATATGGAGAATATAGGTTTTTAGGGATGATATTAGGTTATTCAAAAAACATTCTTTAGGGATCGGGTGATCGTTTTGGTCCATCACCTGCATGAACAAAGACTAAGATAGTTAACCCCTCTCAAATGGCTTATTTGCAACCCAAAGAATACCTCTTCAAACTCAAAACTTTCATGAGGATTTTCATGGGAACTATTGGTGAATGGAGGTGATTTAAGCTTACCCTAATAATAAAATTGTGTCATTAAGATATAAAAAGAAGATATGTTCTTTATGAACAATCCTTAATAATGAAATGTGTTTAAAACCCTGATAGTGACCAGTCGAGACAAATATACATCTAAATAAAATTAATTCCATAGTTTTATCTTGAAATATATTTTATTTTTTTGAGGATACAATTATGTTCTCCACGTGAACTTTTTTTGTACTTTCAGTTGTATGAACTATAATAAATGCCCTATTATACTTTTTTTTGCTGTTTTGAAGGGGTTCTAAGCAAAGGATAACTTTAAAATAATTGTATGATGTAATTTATGATGTTTTAGATACATTAAATCCAAAAAATATTCATAGGGGATTCTGGAGGTGGTCAACCAAGGCTCATTTTCTAAGCTAGTCTCAAATATGCTTAAAATGAGACTAGGTGACAAGGTCATTTCATGGTTCTCATACTTCTACAGGGTTTTAGGGCCCCAAAATTGACATGGATGTTGGTGATATCCTAGGTAGAGTGTATATAATGTGTTTTGGTTATTTCACATGTGTGGGAGATGTTTTTATCAAGAAAATAGGGTTTTAGGCAAGGATGCCTAATTAAGGCCTAATTGAAGAGAGATAAAGGTATAAAAATGGGCTTCCACTCAGAGTCAAGACATGAAATTTGACATTGAAATGTAATGATATATTGGGTCCTATAATATGCCTTCATTTTTTCAATATACTTTGTACATTATCTTCAAAAAGTAGGTTTTTAGGTTTTTAGGACTATAAAGAAAATATGCCTAGTGAGGGCTTGAGGAGAAAAATGGAGTTTTGGTAGTTGTTACAGGAACCAAAATGGTTTTTTTAAGGTATGATAACATATATTAATACTATACATGGATATAGAGTGACATAAATAATATGAATTTGAGTTTTGGACCAATCTAGGTGTGGGAAATGAAGAGTTTCAAGACACCTATGCATATGAATGATGTAATATCATATCAGATGAGTTTTTTCAGGAATGGTAGGTGTAAAATGATTTTTTATAAAGTTATTCATGGTGAATTAATGATTGATAAGTCCATTTTTTATTCTTCTTATGCAAAGAAGGGCAATTTTCAAGAAGTTAGTCAAGGTATCAAGCCAAGTTCTAACCCGTACATCACATGGAGGGTTGGATCATCTTTATGAGTGAGACAAATGGATTTGAAAGTATATTTATGAATATTAAACAACGTCATTTATTTTTTTAATTCACATAAACACTTTTCAATCTTCTCCTACTATGCCACTTCTCTCTTCATAATTCTCTTTATAAGCAGTCACTTTTGGATTTGTAAACAATCCACATCTGGTATGGTAAAGCCTTCCTAGTTTGAGTACTATTTTTTTCATTTGAATAAAATAATTTAAGTTGGTTTTTAATTATTATCTTATTTTCTAAGTGTGTGAAGTAGTTCATAATTGAATGATAAGTGATAATCATTTATCCTTGTGTTCACCTTATTCTTTCATGTTTTATGCAAGTAGGTTGCTCTCTAACAAGTCAAATCAAGTGTAGTTAGTGTTCTTGTATGTATTTAAGTGTAAGGAATATTAATAGTGTCTAAAAATAGACCTCTTATTCATCCACCTTAATAAATTCATTGCATCTTACTTCCATGTTGAAATACTTATGTTAGAGAAACCTTAGATGTTGAGATTAGTTTTGTGAATAACCTTTCATATTACAAGTTAATGGTAGTCTTGTGGATTTAAAATTGGTGTATCACCTCATTAGGTTAGGTTTATTTCATGTTCCTCAATCCATTTTCATCTCAAAAATTTAGTAGCATAGGTGATGAGTTTAAATAGATACATCAAGGGAACTAGCCCTTCAATTTTAGTATAAATGTTTTTCATCTAAATTTCAATTGAGTACATGGGATTTATATGTAAAGTACTAGGTGGTATTTTTATACACATAATAATTTTAAATTTTATCAAATACTAATGTTTTACATCTTGCAGGAACCCATTGTGATTCAATCTCTTTGAGTTCATATTAAGGGGTGCACTAGGAAAGGGGTGAGTAAACCTTTGGTGCTTCACAAGATTGTTGTCATTTATTGCCATATTATTTCCACTATAACTAGTTCCTAAAACCTTTCCCTAAGTTTTTTCTCCTCCCTTACACATTTATCTAGTCCTTTCCTTTTTCTATCCTTCTTCTCCTTATTTGGTACCCTTTTAACTTGTTTAGTATACTAGGTCAACCTAGTCGACCTAATATAGTTTAGGGCCATTTTAACTCTTTAGGTTTGTTATCCTTCTAGCTAACATGACATAGACCTTAGGCATTATCTCAAAAATGTACTAGGATGATCGGGTTGACCTAGCACAACCAATATGTCTGAATGATTTTTAGGTGAGATACTCTTATATATACAAGGTTATTTTGGTCATTATTAAGAATATGTAATTAAAGAGTTATTATTCGCTTGTGATTTTTCACAATTTGCTATTCCACCATTATATTTGAGGAGTCTTAGCTTAGGTTTCTTATTTTGGAGAATCTAGTATTATGGATAGGACTTAGATGCTTTGGCCTAATAAAGTGATCCTTATGAACCACAACAAACTCTTGTGAAGCTTCATTGGCTAAGGGAAAGATTGAACATGACAGGTTCAAATTTAGGTAAGTATATTGTAACTTTGATCTCTTCTCTTTTAGTAGATATAAGTAGCATAAGTGTTGGCTCGAATAATATTACTCTTCATATTCTATGTATTAGGATGTTACTCATACTTACTTTATTTGAAGTTCCCTATACATATTTGATTGCTTTGCATCTAGCCCCTCACATTGTGCCAAAAGCTTTGGTGTGCACTAGATTAGTTTAATTTCTTATTATTAGAATAGTTTACTTTCTCTTATTTATTAGCATAAGTGAAATATCAAATCATAAGACTCTTTTAGGGTTGTTATGTGATTGTGTTAGACTGTAGGATTTGGAACCCTTCCTAGAATGATATGTTGTGATAAGTGATACAAGTGATCTTATAATTAGGTCTAATAGATCCTTATATTGGTCATGCTCACATTTAACAAGTGTATACCCAATCAAAGGTATAGGTGTGCTCTATCTTATATAATATAGGATTGATTCATGTTCATCATGAAATTATAATTTCATACATTCTAGTGAACCCAATGTGAAATAAACCCTTTTAGGATTTATTTCATTTCATTTTTTTATTTTGATCATATATTTTTACATACTAGATCAATTTTGTCAACCTAGTTCTTTTCCTCTGGTCATATGTTTTCAAGAAAAGGAAAATAGATCGACCAACTCAACCCAATATAGGTTTCAATTTTATAGACTCTAAAATTAGCCTACTAGGTTGACCAACTTAACCTAGTGCATTTTCAAACATCTAGTTCAACTTACTAGGTCGACTAAGTCAACCTAGTGCATTTTCAACACTTTTTCAATAGGTTTTTATATTGCTTGCTCGATCAACTTGACCTAATATGTAGGTTTTTAGAAATTTACTCCAAGGTTCTTGATCAACAATCTTATCTATTTTAATTTCTAAACCACTTAGGTTAGTTTTTACTTCTTTTTATCTTTTTGTTTATGTACTTTCATTTCACTATTTGCAATCTTTAAAACTACTCTAACATAGTCAACTAGGTTGACTTGGTCAACATAGTTCTATGTACTTTCATAACTCGATATTAAATTTATCATCTTCCCTAAATCATCATGAATTTAACTCATTTTAAAGTTTGTAAAATACATCAGTATAACCAAAGATATAGGAAAAAACAAAATCCCTAGATTTGTCTATTATACTAGGTCAACCCTATCAACCTAGTATTTTTTTTAATCCTCTATTCACTGTACTAGGTTGACTTTGCTAACCTAGTACTATCTAAAAACTTTTTTTCCTCTTTTTTAACCTTTGTACACTATACTAGATAAACCTAGTTGACCCACTATAGTTTTACAATCCATATTTTTATGTTAGGTCGACTGGGTCAACTTAGTACAACTTTGTGCCTTCTTTGCTTTCCAACTTAGCTTTTTACATTTTCTATATGTATAACTTAGTTTTATATCTTCTTTGTTTAGTTCTTTATCTTTGTCTATTATTCTTATTCTTTCCTCAAGCATCATGTCCCCCATTAGAATCTTCTTTGACAACTTGAATCCATTTAGACACTCTATGGGATTCTCTTTTCTTCTTATGCTTTCCTATCTCTTCTTCCTCTTTTTAACTGTTGTGGAATCTTGCGATGTCCATCCATACATTACTATAGCCTTTGGGGCATCTTATGATGGCCACACACATATCATTTTATAATTTGGGGTATCTTGTGATGCCCATCCCTACATCCACTTGCCCTTTGGGGAATCTTGTGATGCTGACTCTTATTCTCCATTACATGTTACAAAATTAATTCAACTCCAAGAAACATTCTAAGACACATAGGATTGTCTCTCACACACTCATCATTGATATAGTTTTTAATATATAATACATTTTATTCTTATCATGCTTTCTATCTATATCCATCTAATACTTTTTGTAGGTTAATTAAGCATAGGTCTCTCCCTCTGTAGTAGTTCTCTCTTCAAAAAACTTTGGTCCTCCCTTTTTGGTCTTTTGGTTTCTTGATGTACCATAGTCTTCATTATCTTATTTTTCATTCTCCTTCTATTTACCAATTTTTATTTTGTGACCCTTAGGTTTTTCTTTTGTGAGTTTCTTTTTAAGACCATGGATAGGACCCATCATTCCTCACAAAACCACCATATTTTACTTATTTTCCTTCTCTTTTTACGGCTTACCAATGTTGTTTTGGTATCCTTTGGGTTGTTTCTTTTGTGAGGTGCTTTGTAAAAAGTCTCCCTCACTTTGATTTTCTCTTACTTATTAGAACCCTCATGGGTCTCTCTTTTATGAGTTGCTTTGTAAGACCATAGACAGGACACAACCCTCCTCATAAAATCACCATTATTTTCATGTTATTGATCCTTGTTCTTAAACTTTAGCTTTTACTTCTTTTGTTACATGGAATTCATAGACAATCTATGTTTGCATGTTTTCCTCCATTTACCTTATTCTTATGATAAGGAATTACCTTTGTTGTCATTGTATCCTTCTTTTCCCTTTATCACCTTTTTTTTCAATTTGAAGTAATTCAAATGATTTCATGTGTCATTCCTCTTGATTTTCCCTTTTTCTCATCTTTGCATTGCAAAAAATAGGGTCAAAGTCTAGATAACACTTTTATTTCACCTTGATTTATGAGACTCTTAAACCCCATGTTCTTTTATGTCCTCTCTCTTAGCAACCTTGTCCCAAGTTTCCAAATGAAAGTTATCTTTATCACCCATGTTTGGTTTTCTAAATCCATATGGAGGAGGAATAAGAAAAAGCCATCAAAATAAAGTTAAAATCCAAATCATTTGAAACAAAATTCAATGATATTTAAAAGGCAATATACAAATCTCAAAAGTCAAATTCACACTAGAAGACATGATTACAATCACATCTCCTATCTCCAATCAAAGCTCAAACTCCACAATTAACTTCACATAGAACATAAGTCCTTTGGGGTATGATAGGCTAGTATATTGGAATAGGGGAATTCAAAAAAATCTATGGTATTACCTACTTTCTCACACAAGTACCCAATCTTTGTAGTAGATTGATGGCTATGTAAGGGGTCCTGAAGAACAGGGAACATGTCATGGGGAGGTAGGTCCATTTTAATTTTCATACATGTATCCTTCATGGGATGATCTATATACTCCATTTTTTGACCAAAGACTTGTGTTGCTATGATAAGTTCTTCATAGTTCTTAAGGTCAATGGTCCTCTTGTTTTGATAAACCAAATTTGAGTGTCTTGACTTCAATAAAGAGTTCTCTCTACCTTGGTTTTTCCTTCATTCTCCCCTCCACCCATTTCATTTTCCCCACTTGATAGCCAAATTATGATTCTAAATCTATTTTCCCTCTTCTTTAAATTCCTTCTTCTTCATTTCTTAAAAACATGCTAACACTACTTTGTTTTAGTTTTATCTATCTTTAGACATAAAAAAACATGTTTGAGTAACTTTGGATCATTTTATTTAAATCATTTTACATTTAATCGACTTAATTTACTTTATTTTTATCATTTACCATTATTTTATTGTCTTGCTATTATGGAAACATGAGTTTATACCCTTTTTCCATTGTTGAGTGAGATGTGGATTATTACTACTCACTCAGCAATGTTGTTTCCCCTTTTATGCATTCCATTTTTCCATTATTGAGTGAGATGTGGATTGTTACTTCTCACTCATCAGTGTTATTTTACCATTTTATTTTTCCATTTACCATTGATTTGTCTTGCTTATAATTCCTTTTTAAACATGTATCCTTGGTTTGAATTGGTGAGTTTGCCTATTCTTGCTTTAGGTTTATTGGTTTGATTTTTTTGGTCTTTAGTAGCCTTGTCTTTTTGATTACCCAATTTACTCTTATTTGTTTGACTTGGTCATTTGGTCTAACATAACACCTATCACCCTTGCTTTCTAAATTTCCCAAGTATATCCCATCCACATAGCACCATATATATTGGATTTTATTACATTTATTTATTTTTGCACCTTAGTTTTATATTCTTGGGTTTGTCAAAAGTAGTCTCTGCACCCGACAAAATCAAAACTAAAAACACAACTGACAATCATCCTACAGTAAAAGGTAAGTCAAGGTACACATTAGTTTTACTTTTTAGTTAGTTTATTTTTCTGTCATTTAATTTCAATTATTTTATGCTTTTTAAAATACTCTAACTTTTTTTAGCATCAATGTTGTATGTGTCCTTATGTTCTTTCTCAAAGTACCATCCCCTATTACACCTTAGTGACATGTGATGAGATTCGAGTGGGGTATATGTGTACACATAATACTTTTAAATTTTATCAGATAATAACACTTTATATTTTTTAGGAACCCATCGTGACTCAATCTCTTTGAGTGCATGCTTTAAAGGGTGCATTGAGAAAGGGGTGGATAAACCTTTGGTGCTTCACAATATTTTTTTCCCTTACTATCATATTATTTCCAATCCAACTAGTTCCTAAAACCTTTCCCTAAGTTATTTATCCTCACTTGTACATTCCTCTAGTCTTTTCCTCTTTCTATACTTCTTTTCCTTACTTAGTACCCTTCTAACCTATTTAGTATACTAGGTCAACCTAGTTGACCTAGTATAGTTTAGGGTCATTTTAGATCTTTAGGTTTGTTAGCCTTCTGGTCAACTTGGCACATACTTTAGACATTAGCCTAAAAATATGCTAGGTTGACCAAGTTGATCTATCACAACTGACATGTCTAAATTATTTTTGGGTGAGATATTCCTATATATACAAGGTCATTTTGGTCATTATTAAGAATATGCAATAAAAGAGTTATTATTTGCTCATACTTCTTCACAATTTGCTCTTTCACCATTCTACTTAGCAGTCTTAGCTTAGGTTTCTTATTTTGGAGAATCTAGTCTTGTGGATAGGTTTTGGATGCTTTATCCTAACAAAGTGATCCTTACTAACCATAACAACCTCTTTTGAAGCCCTATTGGCCAAGGGAGAAATTGCTACTTTGTTCTCCTCTCTTTTAATATATAGAAGTAGCATAAGTGTTGGCTCGAATATTTTTACTCTTCATATTCTATTTATTAGGGTGTTACTCATACTTACTTTATTTGAATTTCCCTATACATATTTGATTGTTTTTCATCTAACCCCTCACATTGTGTCACCAGCTTTGGTGTGCACTAGATTAGTTTAATTTCTCTTTTTTATTAACATAAGTGAAATATCAAATCATAAGACTCTTTTAGGGTTATTATGTGATTGTGTTAGATTGTAGGATTTGGAACCCTTCCTAGCATGATATGTTGTGACAAGTGATACAAGTGATCCCCTAATTAGGTCAAGTGGATCCCCATATTGGTTATGATCTCACTTAACAAGTGTATACCCAATCAGAAGTGTAGGTGTGCTCTGTCTTATCTGATCTAGGATTGATTCATGTACATCATGCAATTCTGATTGCATATAATGTTTTTATGGTAATATTTTTCATTTCATATTTGGATATGGTATTTTCATTTTTATTTTATTAATTATTGGTTTTAAGGTGTAGATCATCATTAATTTTTTTATCATCTCCATAATTTAAAATAGGAAAGAAAATTAATTTAAAAAATTCAAAAGTAAAATGTGGACTTGTACTATAATTTGGTATGACATCAAACTTTGCACTTGGAATTTTAGCAAAACATTTATCATTCACTATTACATGAAATGACAGTCTACATTTCAACATTAAATTATTTGAGGATCAGGATGGTGTACATTATCCTACATGAGGTATTCACATCTATTCCTTATGTTTCTCTCTCTTTACTTATAATTTATCTTATGTATTATGCTCTAATTTTTATTTTTACTTTTAAAATAACTTCCATTACCCATGATATTTGATTAAGGAATATTCCATGATGAAATTGATAAGTTTCACAACTCTTAAAGTAAACAATTGAAAGGGGACACATGTGAGTATTAAGTCATCATTAAAATATGTAATTGAGGGAAAGGTATATAAAAATGTGAAATATTATTGAAATAATATGCATAATTATGAAAAAGAGAATAGAGTGAAACATATTCTTTAAAAGAAGGAAAAAGTGATGTTCATTTTTTTCTTTCATATTTTACCAAAATTCATACACATAATGTGCATGTGTTATAGTGCATATGCATTCATATGTAAATTGTGAATAATATAGTTCTATGGTATCAACTTTATGTATGATTAATGTGACATTAATGTACCTTCCATAATTGATCATATTTAGGAAAAAATGATTTTTTTAAAAATGATAGATAATATTAAAATATGCATGTAGTGTTCAAATATTGATTTTGTGACTGAAAATAGTAACAAAATCATTATATGGCCCCATTCAATTTAAAATACTTAATTGTCCCTAATTGGATACCCAATTTAACAAATTAATCAACTAGTTCAATCATGTACATGATTAGTTCTAATTGATCCTCAATTTGATTTATTCATGAACAAAATTAGTTTGATAGGGATCAATTGAATCTAATTACACATCTAATTGAGTGAATTATTGAATTGGTTAAATTAGGGGTGTAATTAGGGCCAATTGGAGACAAAAAAACATTTTATGGTAAAAGAATATTTGTGAGAGATTTATTTTCTCTTTTTACATACATAATTGATCCAATTATAGAATGGTTCAGTCACTTATGCAATAATAAAAAATTAAGCCCCAATCCACAATATATGGTTAAAATTTATTTCATATAGCTTGATTGATCCTAACTATATACGTATACACAATTGATCCAATTATTCAAATGGATAACTAAAGGATGAAATTGAATCCACTTGATCCATAATTCATATTAAATGTTCACATTTACTTTCACGAGGCTTTATTTTTCCTAATTTCATACCTAATTGATCCAAATAATAAATTGGTTCAATCAAGTATGTAATTTGATCCAATTAAGCAAAAATTCACATTTTACACTAACGATTAGTTTTACAAGCATATATTGTAGTCTAATATATACTTGATTGAACTAAATATTTGACTTGATCAATTAGGAACAAACCAAGAGTTGATTAATCCATAATTCATATTTAATGGTCACAATGGGTTTCACATGTCTATATTGGCCCCAAGTACATATAATTGATTGAATTAATTAATCAAATGGTTCAATAAAGTACATAATTTTGGTCACCCCAATTAATATTATACTATCATAATTATATTCATGAAGCTCTATTTTCCATAGTTTCATAACTAAATAATCAAATTATTTGAATGGTTCAATTAGAGATGTAATGGGGCTAATTGAGCCCTAATTTACATGACATAGTCATAATTAGTTTCATGAGGCTTGATTGGCCTTAGTTATGTAAGATGAAAAAACCAATTACTTGATTGGTTTAATTAGATATGAAATTGGAGCCAATTGATCACCAATTCACATTACATGATTAAAATTAGTGTCATGGGGTTCGATTAGCCCCCTTTAGGGATACACATTTATTAATAAAACTTATTATTTTCTTGCACTAATTTGTGAAATATTTCAAACTAAGTTTGATATACATAATATATTTTATAATAAAAATCTATGAAAATATTTATAGGATGGGGTTTATATATTTTATATCTATTACAATGATCTGATTTCCAAAGTAAAATATCACATACCTCTAGGTAAAAACATAATGGTATGTCTTATTAGACTCAATTCATTTTATCTCCAACTTGTTCTCATAGAGTTAGATATTGAGGAGTGCTTATTATATTGATCAAGGATGTAATGATTTTCCTCAACAACATCTATAAAATCAAATGACTCATGATCACAGTATTTGTTTTATCTTAAGGAAAAACCAATGCCCATATCTTCTTTTCATGCATCAAATATTCAAATGATTAGATGAGATATTTCCATGGTGTTGAATGTGATATCTGATGAGTATTGGTTTTATCTAAATTTAGTAGCAATGAACACTTTTTTCACTAGAAAATGAATTAAATTTGAATCATATAAAATTATTGTTTGTAAAGGCATGTAATTGCATAGTATTTTTCCTATCCTTGGATATATAGCTTTTCCCATATGATTGTACCTGACACTTACTTTGAATGTGCAAAGTTATCCATGCACTATTATACCTTTAAACTTTAATGTAATTGATCATTGGATGCTGTGAAACTATTAATTCAGTGGCTAGATGCACTATTTCATCTATAAGAGTTATTGATGTGACACACCATATTTTCCATAGTTGAATTTCCCTTTTTACTCATTAGCCAAGTCTAACCATTAATTTATTTTTGTAAAATGTGAAATATTTCAAGTGTGTCATCATTAATATATTTTTAATGACTATTATTTTTCATTTCCTCATACTTTATGTACCATCACCTTATTCTCAGACTTTGTTAGTGACGTGTCTCCATGTATACTTGTATGATGTACTCTTTCATTGTTGGCTTCTCACTTTATCGCACTTTGTAACTTGAAATTTTTTGTTCTTGTTCCACTAACCTATTAGATAGAAATCAAACTCTAATTATATAATAAAAACCTAAAAATAAAAGTAAAAATAAATACATTAAATAAGAACCCTAAACTACATGGTTCCACTCAACACCCACTCATGTTATTTCTACAAGATCAGGTAGAGATTACTAGTGGTAAGGCTTAATCCTATAGCCATTTACCTACCTAAGAATAATGGTTCCCTATATATCCTGAAACAAATTGTTTCATTACTATGATAGTTAATTGATAATTTAGGGTCATTTCCATCTAATCTATAGCTTTCCTAGACATGCTTTGAATCTACTATCATATAGTAACACTTCCTATTTTGGTTGAAACTCTTTAGTTTATAGTTTTTGATCAAGCTCCACTTTATGAATTTAATTATTGATCTCTTGTCTCCATTTTAATATACATATATTTTCTTCCATATAGGTTATATCCATCAATCTTTCCTTTAGAGAGTCTTAAAATCCTAATTGCATGATCATTATAATTCATAGACTACGAATTATGTATTCCATGGGCCTTACTAAATCAAGTCCATAAACCAAATGATATGGGGTGAATATTTCCACACATTTTCAGTTTGTCATATATTCCCATAATATCATAGGATTTGAATTCTCCCAATCATCTCTTTAAACGTTGTATATTTTTGTCAACATTTTTCCAAGAACTTTATTTGATGCTTACACTTGTCCATTGGCATGTGGGTGATATGTTGTGATTTTATGGTGCAAGATCATAAAATCCTTTATGAAATATTTTATATTAAAATCATAAAATAATCTAATTATCTAGTGGGATACACACACACACACACACACACACACACACACACACACACACACACACACACACACACACATGTATGTATGTATGTATGTATGTATGTATGTGTATATGTATATGTGGTTATCCATGCCCATACCATGAGAGTGTGTGTATCTAGATCCCCAAGATAGAATAAATAGGTAGCCACGTAATCAATTTTATGTGTTATTAGGTCCTTTATAGGCTAAAAATGACACAAAAACACCATATCCACTTATGATCAAGATAAATATAAACAATGGGCCCACCACATTAAAGCAACCCATACATAGTGAAATCCATTCAATGATTCCAAGAATTTAAAACCAACTATTGTAGTAATAGGGTAGGAATTAACCATCATGTCATGTTACCCAAACTTAAATTTCATTATGTATCACATCAACATCATGAAATATGTATATATATGACATTGATCTATTCTATGATATGGAAAGTATGTAGGATAAGAATGAAGCTATATATTATAAATCAAGCTTCCTTTGACTTATTTGGTAGGGCATATCTAAGTAGGTAGGGTAACAAAGATATCTATCATAAAACAAGTTTCCCTTGATAGTTATGCCTTAATTCAAAAATAAAGGAAAACTAGACATTAGGAAGGAAAACTTCCCTTGATAGTTTTGTGTTACTCCCTTAATATCTATTAAGAAGGAAATATTACATTGATATGATATATTAGGTGAATCAAATCTAGGTGTCAATAAGGAAAGCTTCCCTTGCCTTGATACTTGAAATATATGAATTAGGTAGGGAAAAGGGTTGGATGAAATTGTATTAATTACATATATTGATTGGGATTTATTTCCAATCCTAGAGTTAAAAACCCAAATTTATATCTATGTGTATAGGGGTGACTTGAGACTAGTTGAGAATTCAAATCCAAACCCCATATTTTACATCATATTTTCTATATATGTCATTAAGAGTATGTCAATAGTAGATGAGATTTATAAATAGATAGATAGGTTGTCACAAATATGATAGAGTGTGTTCCAATCTAATAGATAGTAGAGTGTGTTTCCAAACCCAACTCAATCTATAACTAGATTGATCTTTGAAGGGAATGAAGGGTATATGAATTAATATACTGTATTGAGGAGGGGATACTTAGAGCTTGGGAATGGCCCAATGAGCCTTGAAGGATAAAATGGGGACTTATTATACTCTAAGTATGCCTCAATCCCTAATAAAATATATCAAAAGATAGAATATGAATCAACCACCACTATAGATATATGTGGGTCACCATTCCAAAGGCCTTAGCATGATCTTAAATTTTTCCTACCTGATATAAGGTAATGAAATCTTTCCCTACCTAGTTCATCTATGCTAACGAGTAAGAAAAGGGAAGCTTGGATTTTTGATATCTAAATTTTCTTTACTTAATAGATTTTATCATCCTTAATCATTACCTCTAATACATTTATGGTGGGTGAAGTGTCTTTATGCTTGTGTTGGATCATCCATAGCTACTCCTTTCTCCATATAGGTTGAAATTCACCCTCTCCTTTTAAGATATGGCTCAGACAATTCTGCCTCATATGAAACATTTGTTGAAGTTCTCATTCAATAATAATGAATGGAATGAATCAATATTTCACACATGGGGTAGATAAGGTCACCCATACAATATGTGTGTGTGTGTGTGTGTGTGTGTGTATATATATATATATGTATGTATATATATATATGTATATATATATGTATATATATATGTATATATATATATATGTATATATATATATATATATCTGTATATATATATATATATATATATATATATATATATATCTGTATATATGTATATATATATACATACATATATATATATACATACACACACACAGACACACACACACACACACACACACACATATGATGTAATACTTTTTCATTGTCACTCATCATCCTTAATCACTTCCTTATCAACCCTCATTGTCTCTAATCACTCCCTCATTGACCATCATCATCCATAGTCACTCCCTCATCATATCTCGTCATCCGTAATCAGTCCCTCCTCATCCCTACACACTCCCTCATTGACCTTCATCATCCCTAATCACTATTTCTTTATCCATCCTTATCCTCAATCACTCCCTCTAATACCTTTATGGTGGGTATAATAGATTTCTCCTTGTGCATGATCATCTCTAGTCACTCTTTTCTCTAAATAGGTTAAAATATACCATATAATTTCAAGATATGTCTTGGGAATTCAATCAGGTATTCAATCAAGTATCAGGCATTAAATACATGGTTAGTTAAGATGTATATGGTTAGGATCAAATATGAGTATTCAAGATCAAGATATGGCTTGAGTATTTTATTAGATAGAGAGTACGCAATTAGGTATGTAAATAAGGATAGGTAGGGTATACTTAAGTATAATAACGTAGGCAGGGCATATTTAAGTACAATATGTAGTTAGGGAATAATAAAGGCCAATATATGGCATGGTATTTAGGTAGGGCATAATCAAGATCAAAATAGGGTTCATATATTTAATCAGGTATTGAATACTCAAGTAGGTAAAGTAAGTAGGGCTTACTTAATAGTGTGTGTGTGTGTATATATATATATATATATATATATATATATATATATATATATATATATATATATATATATATATATTACAAATGTAACATGATTCAAAATTTAATTTAACATTATATCTATTGGGAAGCAAGCTTTCCTTGACAATAAAAGAAGCTATGTAGGTAGGGCATAACTAATTAGGTAGGGAAATAATATATGAAAACTATATATCAAGAAGAAAAATTCCATCGATAGATAATAATCTTTTATATAAATGGAAAGTAGGTATGACAAGAATAAAGCTATATATTAGGAAGGAAGCTTCCCTTGTCATATTGGGTAGGGCATAGATAAAGAGGTAGGGTAAAAACAAAGATATCTATTAGAAAGTTTCCATTGATAGCCATGCCTTAATCTAGAAGCAAAATAAATCTAGATGCCAAGAAGGTAAACTTCCCTTGATATTTGTGTCATATTCCCTTGTTATCCATTGATAAGGTAATCTTCCATTGATATGTTATTAGGTGAAGAAAATTTATATATCTAAAAGGCAAGCTTCCCTTGCCTTACTCCTTGGCATATATGGAGTAGTTAGGAAAAATTCCATTTCCTTAATGGGTATGGAATGTTTAAGATTGGGGTAGGGAATTTAGAGTGGTTCCTACCATATATCAATCATATATCCCCCATTCCTAAACTATCCTTTTATATACCATATTAGGGACCAAGGAATACTCAAAGTATAATAGGGCCCCTATTTGGCCTTTAGGGTCACTGATTCATGCCAAAACTTTATGTGCCCCATCCTTGATACATTGTATTAAGTCATATTCCCTTCGTTACCTTCATATATAAAATTGGGTATAACTAAGTTGGGTATAGATCAAGTTGGGTTAATAAAAATACTATATCAACTACTACATTAGAACACACTCTACCAAATTGGTGACCACCTATCTATCTATCTATCTAATAATTTGATCTACAATGGAGATATTTGTTGGGTGAATATTTTGTCATCAATTAAATGATAGAAAAATGGGTATATCAACCACATCAAAAGGAGATTTATATGGTAAAATGTGTAGGTTTACCACAACATAATGAGATAAATCTCTCCTCTCATCAAGAGGAGTTTCCTTATAAACTACTATATACTAATATAAACTAAAAATAGACTCAGGGGTGAAATCATACCATCCATCCCTCTTTTTTTAGAGATGATGTTCACAAAATAAAGGAGAATTCTTATGTAATTACTAAAGACATCTCTCTTCTTTCAGAAATGATGTTTAACAAGCAGTAGGAGTTCTTCCTAAGTAGTAACTAGATCCACAAGAAACACACAAAAACATAGTCTTTCATTATTTCTCCTACTAATTTGGGACAAAGTAACACAATATAATGAAGTGTAGCACAAATTTACCACTGAAAACTACAACAAAATAAAATATTATGAAGGATAATGAGAGCTCAAAGTCTATCCAATATCTTGAAACATAAAACACACAGACTAAAGACAATTATGGCAGCATAAAGTCTCCCACAGTCGACTTTATGACATCTTCCAGATTATTTCCACTTGTTCTAATTATTTGATTAAATGGACAAGACTATATTTAGGAAAAAAACATAAGAATGATTTCCTAGATAACAAAAGCTATTTCAACACAAAGTCTGAAAGGTCACTTGCTTTCTCATTCACTTGATAAAATATGATTAATAGTCTAAGCTCAAAGTCTCAAGAATGCCTTTCAATTTGGGTAGAGTTTCAATTATAATAATAGAGAGATCTCCCTTGCATAAAATGAGAGATTACAATATATATCCTTCAAAAGAAAGACTTGGGTGCTTATTTTCATGAAATGGCCCATGCTGCATTGAATGCATTAGAAATTATATGAAGGGGCCATGCTGGAACAACTTATTAGCCTTAACTTTAACATTCTAATTCATCTCAATCATCTCCTCAAAATCATGGGTTGCCTAGTCTCCTTTATGATGCTTACATGGCTGTCCATTTGCCTTTACTCAATAAAGAAAAATAGGCTATGTTATTGAATGCTTGTGCTCTTTGATATCCACCTAGTGGACTGCTCCACTTACTGGAATAACTCTCCTACAAATATTTCTAGATTTTCTATCACATTCCCTCTTTCCTTACTATATTTTGTCTCTTCTTGGTGATCTGAGCTCTCAGGGCTATCTTCTCACTTTCTATTGGCTCTTTCAGCTCTTTCCTTAGCATATCACTGAGTTTGTTCTTAGGTCTACATCTTTGAAAATCAATGGCTATTTCATTACCCTAAATTTGACATCCATGGGGACATCCCTAGTCACTTGAACCACTTTGAACCTTGAACCTTTTGGATTTCACCAGTTGAATGGTTCAATGTTTCAAAGTTCAACAATTTGACAATTCAGCAGTTCAATGTTTTACAAGAGTCACATTCACTTAGTCTTCTTTATGAGTTCAAGGTGTCATTGAACCAATTATTTGAACCATTTGGTGAACCATTCACTCAAACCTTCCACTTGAACTTTGAACTTTGAATTTTGAACGCTTTAAACGCATTAAAGCTTTGAACTCATTAAACCTTTGAACCTTTTAGAGTTCAATGGTTCAACAGTTCATTCCAACTGTTTGAACCCTACCATTGAACCTTTTTATTAAACTTCAATGTTGAACCATCCTTATAACTTTTAGGAAATGCCTTAAGTG
Organism: Torreya grandis; assembly: GCA_037957365.1. Taxonomy (NCBI): domain Eukaryota; kingdom Viridiplantae; phylum Streptophyta; class Pinopsida; order Cupressales; family Taxaceae; genus Torreya; species Torreya grandis. The sequence goes on from JARHVA010002961.1 coordinate 1,588,269, forward strand.
TTCTAAAATTTTTCCTTGTGAAAGCCTACCTATTGAACCTATGATTTCCTTAGCTGAAAAGGCTTTATTAACTGAAAAACTTGACTACTCAGAACATTTTTGAGAAAGGAAGAGATCATTTTTGGCCTGCAAGACCAAAATGATCAACATGTTGTCCCCAAAACAAGTGATAGATTTTGGAAACAACATCTGGCTCCAGTTGAGGAACTTCCATCGATGGTAAAAATGATTGAAGGGAGTAGAATACATACTCTAAGTGCCTTCATCTATGCCATTAGGCTATGGAGTCATGCCATAAAAAAGAGAAAGATGCCAAAAACCAAACAAACAACATGAAATAAATAAAGACTATATAAATGTATAATTGGACTTATCTAATACTTCAAGGATTGAAGTGCTTTAGATGCTGTCCACTATGAGGTAGTGAAAATGGCGTGTCATCTTGGTATTTTAGTAAGAAACTATTTTCACCATAGACTTGATGAATGGTAAATAGACCTCTCCACAAGGAATCAAATTTACCATGCATCCCTTTTGGTTCTCTCCTCTTGTCCCACAACAAGACTTGATCTCCAATCTAAAAATCATGAATCCTTGCTCTTTTGTCAAAAAGTTTCTTTACCTAATTCTGATGTACAGTAATCTAGTCCACTACCATGGTTCATTGCTCATCCAATTTGGTTAGGCACATGATCCTTTTGTCAATAGAATTTTTGAAAGTTTGATCTTTAATTTCCTTTGCCACATTTAGTGTTAGTAGTTCCAGGATGATTGGTATCTCCACATTCAAACCATACAAAATTTGAAATGGTGACATATCTATTGCCCTCTTGGGTGTAATCATGTTTTCCCACAAAGTATCGAACAATGTTTTATGCTAAGTTCTCTGATTATCATCTACCAGCTTCTTGATAATGTTTACCAAGTTCTTGCTACTTGATTCTACTTGACCATTTCCTTGTGGATAATAGTCAGAGGAGTGGGAGAGGATAATCCCATAATATTAGCAGAACTGGGTAATCTCATGAGAAGAGAAAGAGGCTGCATTATCTATTACAATCTTGGTTGGGACTCCAAACTGGGAAATAATATTTTCCTTAAGAAAATTACATACCACTTTTGAAGTAACATGCTTGACTAGAATAGCTTCCACCCACTTGGTAAAATAGTCTATGGCTGTGAGAACATAGTCATGTCTAGCACTCAAGGATGAATTCATAATGCTAATGAAATCAATACTCCATTGTTGAAATGGCTCTTCAATCACCACCAGCTTGAGAGGCAACATGGCCAATTTAGGTTTCCCAACAAACTATTGACACAACTCACATCTACATACCCAAGTGTATGTATCTTGAAATAGAGTAGGCCAATAGTACCTAGCTCATAGAATCTTATGAGTAGTCGTAGGTGACAAAAAATGTCCTCCATAAACTAAACTATGGAAAGACTCCATAAGTTTACTCTGTTACACTTTATCCACACAATGAAGGAATACCCCATCAAGGCTTCTCTTATACAAACCATTTTACCACAGGACATAGTTAGCAGATTTCAACTTAATAGTTCTATTTTATTTATGAGATAGGTGGGTAGGACACTCACCATAGGTAAGGAAATGGGTGATACTAGAATACCACTCATTTGTAGTAGTGACAAAGAGAACTGTAGGCATATCTTCAACTTACACTCACCATAGGTAAGGAAATGGGTGATACTGGAATACCACTCATTCATAGTAGTGACAAAGAGAACTATAGGCATATCTTCAACTTCTATTTCTTCATGCCTTACTTCATCTAGTAAGTTATCAACAATTAATTGGTAGAGACCTCTTCCTTGCATAAGATTCATAGGTTTGATGACAAGATCAAACTCTTAGATTTTATCAATTCAATTGCCCCATTTGGTACCAAACTCCTATTGAGTTAGAATGGACTTCACTATTGTATTAGGCACTAGAACAATGGTATGTGAATTTAAGATATAAAATATAAAATGCTTTACCACCTTAACCATGGCATAAGCATGCTTCTCCATGTTTGAATATTTAAATTTATGAGCTTTGAGAGGACAACTCATAAATGATATTGGAGATTTAACATCTTCTTTATTTTGCTAGACCAGAATGGTTAAAAGTGTGTGTTCAGATCCATAACTTTATATTACAAAGTCTTTGGTATAATCTGGACAAACTAGGATTGGGGCATGGGCAATCACTTTCTTGATGTCTTCAAATGTTGACTTGCCTTTTGCAATCCAATGAAAAAAAACTTTACCCTTCATCATATTGACAATGTGGTGAGTCTTCTCTATGAATATAGGGATGAACTTTCATATAAAATTTACCTTTCTAAAGAAAGAATGAATTGTAGTCTTACTAGTAGGAAGAGTAAGCTCTTGGATGGATTTGAATCTTTTTTAGTCGAACTTTATGCCTTCTCAAGATACATCATGACTAAGAATTTTACCTTCTGTTACCCCAAAAACTAATTTCTTGTGACTAATGGAAATGCCATTCTATCAACATCATTCCAACACTTGTTTCAAATGATGTATATGATCAGAATGATGCTTAGAAAAGATGGTCAAGTCATCAAGATATACCACAATAAACTTCCCCATTTCATCTCTGAATGTAAGATCCATTTCTCTCTAAAAGGTGGCACCAACATTGATCAGACCAAAAGGCATTTTGTGGTATGCAAAGGTGCCCCAAGGTGTAGTGAAAGTGGTCTTATGTTGGTCTGCTTCACCAACTTCTACTTGATTGTACCCTGAAAAACCATCTAACATTGATAACATCTCTGAGCTAGTCACTATCTATAGTATTTGGTCCATGATGGGCAAGGGGTAATTATCCTTCAGATAGGATTGATTTAGATTCTTGAAATTGACACAGAGGTAAATTTCTCCATTCTTTTTTTCTCACAGGGACTATGTTCACAATCCAAGGGGAATGATGGATTGAAAAAATTATCTTCGCATTTAACATTTTTTGGATCTCAAAAAGAATGGTATTTGATATCTTGAGGTTGTAATGACTTTATTTCTATTTATGAGACAACGACCCAACCTTGAGAGGAATTTCATACTAAATTTCTTTAGGCCTGAGAGATTTTAGATCATCATAAGAGTATGCCAAAACATCAATGCAATGGTGAAGTAGAGTAATGAATTTGATTTTTTATCATGAGTGCAATAATTCCCAATGTTGACCATTTTGGGATTATCTTTTGTACTTAAATTTATATAATCAAAATCTTTGGAGGAACTTGAATCCATTTGTTGCTTCTTGATAAACCTATCATGCTTATCGAATAGCTTCTCAAGCGAAACTAACCCTTTGGGAATTTTATTCCCTTTGAGCTGAAGGAACTCTTCTCTAGTTTTTAAATTCATTTTGGGAGCTAATTCCCATGGTAGAGATTTACTACCTTCAAAATAAAGATCCTCAAAGCTAACCATCTGTTCCAAAAAATCAATGATTTGGTTGTCACCATTAAACACCTACCAATGGTCAACATTATTAGGTACACTTGGTCAAAAGACTAGCTCAATAGTGTATTTATTCCCTTTAAATTTTATATGGGGAACCATGAGGGTTGTGGAGAAAGCTAATGAATCTACTCAATCATTGAATTCTCTCAACACATCAAAAATATTGAAATCCTCAAAACTATCAAGGTAGTCCCACACCAGATTATAATAATGTTGTAACCTTTCATTCTTGGTTTGATACAAGTTCCTCACCTGACAAACCACCAGTTCAACATCTCCTTAGGCATGAAAAAGCTTAACATCTTTAGCTTGAGTAGCTTTCAATTTGAGCAACAAATATTCATACTCAGAGGTGTTGTTGGTATTGTTAAACTACAACTTATACGAATAGGGGAAACTATCTCCTTGCAAAGATATCAAAACAATTCTAGCTTTAGAACTGGTAGAAGAATTACTGCCATCAAATTCTAGAATCCAGACATCATTAGAATCTGATCTCCTTTCAGACTTCTCTTCATTAGAGATGGTAGGTCCTTTTTTATTTGAACTGTGCTCCACCAATTCTTCTAACATCTTGTCTAAATTTTCTAGATTATCACTTATAGAAATTTCATCTAATCAAATAGAAACATCTTCTGTGGATAGAAAATAATTACCCATTCCTGAGAACTCAAACAAAATTTGAGCTTCAGGGGCTGATGTTTGGGTGACAATGTATTTTGACTCATTCTCAAGAAGCAACCTTTGCATGATGCCTTTGACAGGTATCCTCACCTCAGATAGGTCCATGTTCAATTCTCCACCAACATCCTTGCAAAAATTTCATCTAAGTAGAATGTCATAGGAAGCTAGATCGTCGGCCACCAAGACTATCATTTTAATCATTTTATTTTGTAAGGCTATGAATGCAAATTAGACATCTTTGATCTGTCCCAAAAGTGGCACTTACTTATTTTCTATGGAGAAACATCTCCCAAAAGTTTTAGTCAGAGTGAGATTGAGAGAGTTTACCACCTTGGCGGGCATCACATTATCAGAGGCACTAGAGTCTATTATGCAGTTGTTTAGCTTATGACCATTTATCAATAAGGAAACATAGAAAGGTTATATCTTCCCAGGGGCAATAGGAGGAGTAATGAAAATATTATTTCAATTAGATGTTCTCTTTTGGGAATCATGATTTACCTTTGAAACATCTTGTCTTATAGGGATGATTTTGTTCTTGATGCATTCAACTAGCCTATCTAACTACTCAGGGTTGGCTTGTAAGTATCAAACTCAGACATTTGGATCTCAATCTTCCTAGTATGATCAATAATGTCAAATAACTAAAATGAACTAGAAATAGAGGAAGGAAGTCCATCATTCTGAGTTTTATTAGGTGTGGTACTAGTTTGAGAAATTGAAGTAGAAGGTGTAGGGTTGTTTGAGGTACTTAGTTTTTTATTGATCACTGGGTCCTTTGATTGGAAAGGCAGTGAAGTCCCCCATTTAGAAATTGAAATTACTGGTCAAGATTTTTCCCCTATTTTTCCCTTATCATCTTCTTGAGTTGACTTGTTCTAGGACCTAGTGAAAATAGTGTATGATCCATCAAACATTTCTCTCTTACTTCTAGTTTCATCCTGGTAATTCAGGAAACCAATGTTGGAGTCACCGGCTAATTATTATTAGCCTTCTGCAAAGATATTAGTGTCATATACTTGGTCTAACTCAGGTTGGAAAGAGAAATCATGTTCAGCTTCATGATAACCAACCACTGAGTTAGTCGGTGTTGCTTCAATGGCAAGCTTCCCCTGTTGGGGAGGGAGATGATTTGGTTGCCCTTGATTCTTGGTAGCATTGCCTTGATATGACTAGTTGGGAAACATCCTCCTTAGCATATCCTAATAAGAAGGAGGAGTGGACATCCCTTGTGCCATTTGCTTTTTTAGAGCTAGCAATTCATTTGCTAGCTTTTGCACCATGGGATTAGTGTTGCCTATAGAGAAATTTTTAGAAGATGAAGAAGATTTATTTCTATTAGGATCTCTTCTTATCTTTCCTGCCAAGATAAGATCATCTTCAACCTCATTGGCCAAAATCTAAGTTGTAACAATATCTATGTGGCCAGCCTACCTCAATAGGAAACTTACTTCAGGAAGCTGAGAATTGATGAAGAAGCATTTAAGATTTTTTGGCATCAACTGAGTAATTATGGGAATCTTGTTCCTCAGCTTGTCAAATTTAGCAATAAAGTCTTGCATAGGTTCATGAGCTCCTTCTTCATTTGTGTAAGATGAGCTAATAGGGCATGTTCATCTTCTGTGGTTTTGAATCTAGCTTTGAACTTGGCCTTAAGAGTGTTCTAGTCAGACACAGTCTGAGCTTGCAGATGATAAAATCAGTCTACTACAGCGCTTTGCAATATTTCAACAAATAATCCGACTGCTATGTCTTCATATTCAATGTCTATCACACTACATGCTATAAAGAAAGATATAATATGCTCATTTGGATGAATTTTCCCATCACCATAGAATTTGGTAAAATTCTTTTTTAAACTATGGGGTAATTCATGTAATGGTGGGGTTAGATTCAGAGGGCCAAAAGTGTTACCCCAGGGGCCTTGGGCTACCATGATATGGCGGTTGAAAGGAGGGATACCAAATATTTGTGGGATATGCATAGATAAAGCTTTGTTAGTAGAGGAAAGAGAAGTTTTGCCTGGTAATAGAGACCTAAAATTGGTAGGAGGAAAACTCCTAGTTGTCTAAAGGTGAGATGGTGGATGAAATAAATCAAAATTACTTTGTTGCACCAACTCAAATATAGGGTCAAGAATACCTTGAGCTCTCTGGCTTTGCATATATGATGGATCTACTAGAGTATAGAAGGGAAAAGAACTAGAAATACTTCAATTAGAAGCTTGAGGCTTCAAATTTCATGTTCTTCCCTAGTGGAGTCACCAAAAAATTGTTGGGTGAATATTTTTTCATCAACTAACTGACGTCAAAATGGGTATATCAACCATAGCACAAGGAGATTTATATGTAAAAATGTGTAGGTTTACCTTAGCATAATGAGATAAATCTTTCCTCTCATCAAGGGGAGGTTTCTTATAAACTACTATATACTAATATAAACTGAAAATAGACTCAAGTGTGAAATCATACCATCCATCCCTCTTTTTTAGAGATGATGTTCACAAAATAAAGGAGAATTCTTGTGTAATTATTGAAGACATTTCTCTTCTTTTAGAAATGATGTTCAACAAATAGTAGGAGTTCTTCCTAAGTAGTAAATGGATCCACAAGAAACCCATAAAAGCACAAAGTCTTTCATTATTTCTCCTACTGATTTAGGACAAAGTAACATAGTAGAATGAAGTGCAGCACAAAGTCTCCATTGAAAAATATAATAGAATAAAAGATTATGAAGGATAATAGGAGCTCAAAGTCTCTCCAATATCCTAAAACATAAAACATAGAGACTAAAGAAAATTATGGGAGCTCAAAGTCTCCCACTGTCAACTTTAGGACATCTTCCTGATTATTTCCACTTGTTCTACTTATATGATTAAATGGACAAGACTGCATTTAGGAAAAAGACATAAGAATGATTTCTTAGATAACACAAGATATTTCAACACAAAGTCTAAAAGGTCACTTGCTTTCTCATTCACTTTATAAAATATGAATAACAGTCTAAGCTCAAAGTCTCAAGAATGCCTTTCAATTTGGGTAGAGTTTCACTTCTAATAACAGAGAGATCTCCCTTGTATAAAATGAGAGATTACAATATATAGCCTTCAAAAGAAAGACTTTGGTGTCTTTTTTCATGAAAAGGCCCATGTTGCATTGAATGCATTGGAAATTATGTGAAGGGGCCATGATGGAATAGGTTATCAGCTTTAACTTTAACATTCTAATTCATCTCAATTATTTCCTTGAAAGCATGGGTTGCCTAGTCTCCTTTATGATGCTGACATGATAGTCCATTTGCCTTTACTCAATCAAGAAAAATAGGCTACACCATTTAATGCTTGCACTCTCTTATATCCACCTGGTTGACTACTCCACCTACTAGAATAACTCTCCTACAGATATTTCTAGATTTTCTGTCACATTCCCTCTTTCCTTGCTATATTTTGTCTCTTCTTAGTGATTTGAGCTCTCAGGGCTATCTTCTCACTTTATTCTGGTTCTTTTAGCTCTTTCCTCAATAGATCGCTATGTTTGTTCCTAGGTTGCATTTAAAAATCAACAGTTATTTCATTACCCTAAATTTGACATCCATGAGGACATCACTGGTCGCTTGAACCACTTTAAACTTTGAACCTTTTAGAGTTCACTGATTTAATGGTTTAAAGTTCAACGATTGGCAATTCAGTAGTTCAATGTTTTACAAGAGTCGCGTTCACTTAGTCTTCTTTATGAGTTCAAGGTGTCATTGAACCAATTGTTTAAACCATTTAGTTGAACGATTTGGTTGAACCTTTTTCTAGAATCTTTTGCTTGAACCATTTGTTTGAAGCTTCTGCTTGAACTTTAAACTTTCAATTTTGAACCCTTTGAACGCATTGAACCGTTGAACCCATTGAACTCATTGGACCTTTGAACCTTTTAGAGTTTAATGGTTCAATGGTTCATTCCAACTCTTCGAACCCCACCGTTAAACCTTTTTATTGAACCTCAGCATTAAACCATCCTTGTAGCTTTTAGGAAATGCCTTAAGTGTTTTGAACATTTTCCTTGTGAAAGCCCACCTATTGAACCTATGATTTCCTTAGCTAAAAAGGCTTGATTAACTAAAAAACTTGACTACTTAGAACATTTTTGAGAAAGGAAGAGATCATTTTTGGCCTATTGGACTAAAATGATCAACATGTTGTCCCCAAAAACAAGTGACAAATTTTGGGAACAACAATATTCTCAATGATATAGAAAGAAAATGAGAATTTGGCTATGGGGTTGGGATTGTAATTCTCAACTATTCTCTAGTCACCCTTATTTATATAGATACAAATTTGGATTATCAACTCTAGGATTGGGATTCTTAGATGCCTAGATCTATATATATATATATGTATGTATGTAATAAAATTTCATCCCACCCTTTTCTCAATTTAAAACCTATTTTTTCTATTATGGGGGTCTATATACACACACCCTCTTCATCATCTATGCATGGATCACCATATAAATCTTCATATCCCACTAGATAATGAGATGATTTATTTGAGTTCCTTATTTTAGTGAAAGAGGATGAGTAAAATAAGAGTTTATTTGGGACTTATTTGAGTGAGTGAAATTTAGAATTAGAACATAATCCAATTTGGCATAAAGATGAGGATGGATGAGAAGGGAGTGAGTGGAGATGATGAGGGACAAAGAGGGAGTCATTATGGATGATGAGGGTCAATAAAGGAGTGATTATGGAGGATGATGAGGGATGTTGAGGGTTAATGGGAAGTGATTATGGATGATGAGGGATGAAGAGGGAATGATTAGGGATGATGAGGTATGATGAAGTAGTGATTATGGATGATTAGGGATAGTGATGATCAATTAGGGAGTGATTAGGGATGATTAAGGATGATGAAGTAGTGATTAAGGATGATGAGAGATGGTGAGGGTCAATGAAGGATTGATTAAGGATGATGAAGGATGGTGAGGGTCAATGAGGTAGTTATTAAGGATGATTATGAATAAGGTGGGAGTGATTAGGGATGATAAAGGATGAGGATTATGTGATTAGGCATGAGGGAGTGATGATGAGCAAATGAAATTAACATTTAATGTTTACAAGTCATCAATGTGACCTATGTTGTCTAAATCAGACCACTCTATCTTGAATTCAAAGTGAGTGGTTTGTAAGCTTCAATTTTGACAAACCTATGACTTCTAAAATCCAAACATCAATATAGAAGGCATATAAACCTAAAAAATGACTATATGTTTACCAAAAATGGACATCAATTACAAAATTTATGCCTTGAGATTCCTAGGTTCAATACTGAGACCCTGGGAATGCTTAATTACTAATCAAATTAGATTTTTAAAAACTATATTTCACTTTACAAGGCATGCAACTATGGGACCAACTCATTAGATGTAGAGTGACCCTAATTTCTTATATTTACCAAAATAAAGTTAAAGTATAAGTTTACATGTAATTATATATAAATGTAAACTTATAATTACATTTATTTTAGTAAAACATTTATCCCTTCTAATAGATCTTTTTTCTTTTTTTTTTGTCAATGTAAAGATGACATGTTTGCATTATAATGTTTATGCACTATAACATGTATAGGTTATATCACATACATGTTTAGGTTTAGTGATCTCAATCTTAGTTTTAAATATTGTGTACATATTATGGACATTATGTGTATATGTTATGTATATAACATTATTGTTATGGTAATGTCCATAGAATCATCCCCCAAATCCATGCACTTACCCATATGCACCTTATATATGTCTCAAGCTAAAATTTGGGTATGACTAATTTATTGAATTCTATCACAAATATGTATCTAAATCATATAACTATGAATTCTATTGATTTGAAATCATTGCAAGTGTGGAGAACATATTTCTATGACATGCCCCAACTAAATCTAGAGAATCTTAGAACTAGTGTAAATATGTAGAACATGTTTCCATAACATGCCCACACTATGATCTGGAGATGTTGAATACTAAATAAGTGTAGAGGTCATGATTTTTTAACATGCTCCAACTCAAATATGATACTATAAAAATTTGGAAGTCATGCCTCTATGGAATGTGTATACATTTAATATTTTTAAACTTTATCAATTACTGATGCTTTTTCTCTTGTAAGAACCTATCGAGTCTCAATTTCTCTGATTGCATGCCTTAAAGGGTGTACCAAGAAGGGTATGGGTAGAAATTTGGTGCTTCAAAATATTTTTGTTCCCTATACCACCACTTAAAACTAATACAAACCCCTCATATACATTTCCCTAAGCTTTGACACATCATTCACACACTTCTATAAATAATTCACTGCCTCAAATAACCCGTACCTAAGCAAAACCATTTTTTATCAGTTTCCAAATGTAGTCGAATGGGTTGACCTAAATATAGGAATAACACATATTATGGGATTGGTTAGACATATGCTAACTTAGTTTAGGACCTAACGACTATATTTTACAACCAACAAGGTTGATTGGGCCAACTATGTTAGCCAAAATTTTGAAAGGTCTTAGGGTCAAATCAATCTATATATACCCCTCTTTCATCTCATTTACAATAGAGATAATCATTCAGTGGTGCTTATTTATGACTTGAATTTTTATGATTATGATTGAGGAGTCATTACTTAGAGTTTCATGCTTCTTAGAGGAAAACCTTTGTCTTGTGAAAGCTTGAGATTTACCAGGAGGTCCTTGGCTAGACTATAGTCCATTGTCCATCCTTAGCTTCTTCAAAAGTACACAAAAACCTCTTGTAAAGAGCCATTGGCCAAGGGAAAGGTTGAGGCTCAATGGGTTCATATTCAAGGTAAATATTAATAAATATTACTATTCTATTTTAGTAGATAGATTTGCACGAATAATGGATAATTAATGTATTATCTCTCCTTTCTTAGGATTACCTATACATTAACTTGAGTAGAGTTTTACTTTGTATGTTTGTTATTTATGTTTATCCCCCATTTTGTGCCATAAGGTTTAGTGATCACTACATTAGATTTACTTTATTATTGCATTATTAGACCTAGCTAGCATTATTATGTGGTATTGTTTGACTAGAGGCTTTGGAACCCCCTCTAGCAATATTATATGATAAGAGATCCATTAGGTTTTATAAGATCCATATTGGTTATGACCCAAATTATCTAAGTATTTCTAGCAGTATAGTTAGATGATTTATATTCTTCGAATTAAGATTGACTTGTTGATTAGATTCACTTTAATTTGCATACATTATAGTAAACCCAACATGAACTAACCCTTGCATATTTTTGAATTTTCATTTTTAGAATATTGAATCAATTCTATCAACTCAGTATAATAGTTTGTCCACAAGTCTTAATACTCAATCAATCTAATCAACTTAGTTTAACTCTATGTACGAGTCATTTACTTCTATAAATAATTAGATCTATCCTATCGACCCATTTCAATACTATTTATAGGTCATCTTATACTTCATTTATTTTATTAAAATAGTTAGGGAATAATTTTATAGGTTTTCGAATTGAGGTAAGCCTATCGATCTTATTCGACTCTCTATGATCATAATTTCCATCTTAACACACTAGAACAATCCAATTGATTTAGTTTTTCATCATGTCTCTTGAATTTTATAATAAGTTATTTTTAGTATAATAGATCAATTATGTCAACATAGTTTTTTGTGTTATTTTAATTATTCAATTTTATGTAAACTTGGTCAATTGGTTTGAATCTATTTTAACATTCTATATTTTAGGTTCAAATCCTCATTTGGACAACATAGTTTAAAAACAACAATTCACAATCTTTAGTATATTACTAAATTGATCTAATTAACTTCATCTTAATTATCAGTTTCATTCTAACCAGCCTAATTATTTCCTTTTCTCAAATTTATTTTCCATCTATTTTTCAAAATTCAAAATTCCATCCTATTTTTCCTAGTTTTTTAGTTCTATAAAATTGTAACCTAATAGTAAACTAAGTTGACTTCTTCAACTTAGTTCTATAAACTATTTTTTCCTAGGAAACTCAATCGACTTGCTTGAATATATTTCTTTAGACTATTTCTCAATAGATAGAGTTGACTACATCAACTTTGTTTTGTATTGTTTGCATACTTAATCAACCCAATTGACCTAGTACTGTGTATTTTTCAAAGCAAAGGAAATTAACCCACATTAGTAATAATTAATTCATTGTTCATTTATCTACTTTATCACTTAGAATTAGTTCACATAGTATAACTACAAAGGTTAATTTGTTGAATTAGTCACATTCTTCCCTCCTACACTACCAAATCATAAAAAAATCAAATAAGCATTTAAATAATTCTACCCATGTCTACTTACTTGGATTTCATCACCAAGGTGGAATTTGAGTCAATTTTATAGCCAAGTATCAATATGTGGTTGATGGTATATTGGCAAATCATCTGACACCATTATCATTGTAGGATTGTGAAATGAGGGGGCAAGCCCAAATACCAAGCCTGTACCATCACTAATATAGATCTATTTCATCCTTAACAAACCTAAAACTAGATTTAGCTTACCTCTTCGTAGTTCCTTTGCAAATCCAAACTCAGTATCAAATTTTAAATCATAATTTAAAATACATCAAGAATGTTCACTTATTAGATTAACATTTACATTTCAATATGTTACTTGATATCTGTAAATTATATTTTGTATTACAAAACGTGTATTAGCAACATTGGTACAAGGTTTGTGCCATGTGCTATAACTAGATCAACCCAATATACCTAGTTTCCCATGTAATTAACATTTGCATTTGCATATAAACACTCATTTTTAACCTTTTAATTTTTCTACCTACAAAACACAATCAACTTAATCGACTTAGTCTCTTATAGGCTATTCTATTTATTTTCTCACAAAACACAATCAACTATTTGATTTAGTTTCCAATAGATATTTTATATTCATCCTCTCACAAAATATTATCAACTCATTTGACTCTTTTTATTTCTAGCTATATGTTTACCTTCTTATAGAATATAGTCAACCCATTTGACCTAATATAATAATAGTTTCTCATTATTTTTTAGTAAGTGTTTAACTTCCCCATTTAATCATACAAAATTTGTATGATAATTACATAGATAAAAATCAAACCAACATGATGAAATTAACCTATCCTAACAGACATACTGAAACACATTTTTTGGTCACTAACCTAGATCAAAGTAACATCCATGTTACCACCAAAACTACTAACTACATAACTCATCCTTATTTTTCATCTCTTAGTCCCTTATTTATGCAAACAGTAGAAAATGAAAAATATCTTGAATACATGGTTGAAATGATTCTTGTTATCAATGAAAATAATCAACATAGAGGTAAGTATCCTTCATTCATTTATAACATCATTATGGGACCTCATTTCAGAGAATCACATTCACCTTCACCTAGCTTTTCCACATGATTTAGGGAAATTCAATTAAAAATTTCCTCCCACCTTTAAATTCAATAATATATTCTTATAACACTATGATTTCATCTTCCATGCCTTCTTTCACATCCATGCCAAGTATTTTTACTAACATGGCTGGTGTATCTTTTAGTGAGCTTACCCTAAACATCCACACTAATACCTAATTTCATTAAACACATAATAGATATACTATAGCTAGTAATTCTCATGCTACTACTAATTATCATGACACTACATCTCATGCTACTAGTTCATCTCAACTTTTTAACACCTCATAACATAATAATGCATCCAAAGTTGCTTCTACTATTCAAAATAGTTATCAAACTAATCAACTACTATTGTGAACTCTCAACCAAATGACTTCTTCTCAAACTAATAATGCAAACCAAATGATGCAGATACAAAACCACTTATTACATCTCCAAAATAAACCTCAACATACTTAATGGGGAGTGAAAAATACTAATTCCCCCCACTGCCCCTTAGGGATGCACATGGTAACCTTATACCTCAACCACCACTTATTAATAAAACTATTAAACACTTATAGAATGAACCTCTTGTACTTCAAATTATAAACATTTACATAGGAGGTATAATTCCCACTATTACATCTAATGGATCTATAGATCTTACCTTGTACTTAAAAACTCTTGTAAACCTATACAAAGGTAGTGCTAAACTTAATGCATTCTCTACCACCAAAATCTTAGCTAAAAATTCTCTCTAGAGATGCTATATGTTTGTATAATCAACTTAAAACCCACTCCATCACTAGTTTATAGGACTTGGTCAATGCATTGGTTCAAGAATTCCAAATTGATGACCTTGATGAAAATAATTTAGCCCATTTTATCCACTGTAATCAATCAAAATCTAAAATGGCACAAGTTGTCATTAAATGATGGAAAGTCTTATTTAATAAAGTCGAGTACAATATGGTATCCAAAAAATTATTCCACATATTCACTAATTCTCTTCATCATAAATTGTAATATTGCATTAGGACATTTCCCCCAAAATCTTTAAAAGAGGCCCTTGACCAAGATAAACATCAAGATTTCCTTATACATAAATTTTAACCTTCCCACCCTTTAATGGGAACTCACATGTTCATAAAAGATAAAAACTAACATCCAAAAAATAATGGTGTTACAGATACTTATGATTCTATATACACCATCCAAGCCATTTCCCCAAACATTAAAATGAAAAATGGTCATCTACTTCTACCTAATAAAAATTCTCATCTTAGTTCCTCATTTCCTCAAAACCATAATATGTGTTGGGTGAATATTTTGTCACCAGCTAACTGATAAAAAAATAGGTATATCGACCTCAACATAAGGAGATTTGATTGGCAAAATGTGTAGGTTTACCATAGCATAATGAGATAAATCTCTCCTCTCATCAAGGGGAGGTTCCCTATAAACTACTGTATACTAATATAAACTGAAAATAGACTCAGGTGAGATAACACCATCCATCTCTCTTTTTTCAGAGATGATGTTCACAAAGTAAAGGAAAATTCCTAGGTAATTGCTGAAGGCATTTCTCTTCTTTCAGAAATGATGTTTAGAAAACTAGAGGAAGACTTCTTGGGTATTAATTGTAACCACAAAAAACCCATGAAATTATAAAGTCTTTCGTTGCTTCTCCTACTAAAATAGGATGCAATAACATAGTAGAATGAAGCGTAGCACAAAGTCTCTACCTCAACTATAACAAGATAAAAGGTTATGAAGGATAATGGGAGCTCAAAGTCACTCCAATATCCTTTTCACTGAAACATAAAACATAAACTAAAGACAATTGTGGTAGCACAAAGTCTTCCATAGTCAGCTTCAGGACACCTTTTAGATTATTTCCACTAATTCTACTTATTTGATTAAATGGAAAAAACTATATTTAGGAAACAAACATAAGAACAATTTCCTAGATAACACAATCTATTTCAACATAAAGTCTGAAAGGTTACTTGTTTTCTCATTCATTCGATAAAATATGATTAACAATCTAAGCTCAAAGTCTTAGGAATGCCTTTCAATTTCGGCAGATTTTTACTTCTGATAACCAAGAGATCTCCCTTGCATAAAATGAGAGATTACAATATATAGCAGCCAAAATAAAAACTTTGGCACTTGTTTTTAGGAAATGAACCATGCTACATTTAATGCCTTGAATGCATTTGAAATTTTGTGAAGGGGCCATGCTGGAACAGGTCATCGGCCTTAAATTTGGTGTTCTAATTCATCTTAAATGTCTCGTCCAAAGTATGGGCCACCAGTCCTCTTCAAGATATTTACATAATTATCCATTCATTTTTACTCAAAGGGAGAAAAATAGGCCACACCATTAAATGTTCACGCTCTCTAATGTCCACCTAGTGGACTACTCCACCTACTGGAATAACTCTTTATAGATATTTCTAGATTCACTATATAGTTCCCTCTTTCCTTAATGTATTTTGTCTCTTCCTAGTGATCTGAGCTCTTGGGCTATCTTCTCACTTTCTACTAGCTCTTTTGGCTCTTTCCTTAGCTGGTCACTAAGTTTGTTCTCAGGTCTGTGTCATATTTGAAAATCAATAGTTATTTCATAACCCTAAATTTGACATTCATGGGGATGTCACTGGTCATTGGTTGCTTAAACCACTTTGAACCTTGTACCTTGAACCTTTTAGAGTGCACTGGTTCAATGGTTCAATAGTTCAGGCAGTTCAATCAGCTTATTAGTTTAATATTTCTTTCAAAGAGCCATGTTCACTTAGTCTATTTTGGGAGTTCAATCTATCATTGAACCAATTGTTTGAACCTTTAAACCATTTTGAACTCTTTGAGAGTTCAATGGTTCATCGGTTCATTTGTACAAAGGTTTGTTCCATATTATTTGAACTCTTTTAAACCTTCACTCGAACCTTCCACTCAAACTTCTTCTAGAATCTTCCGCTTGAACTTTGAACTTTGAACTCTGTGAAGCTTTCAGAGTCGTTGAACCTTTGGGAGTCATTAAACCCGTTGAACCCTTTAAACCTTTGAACTTGTTTAAACATTTTAGAGTTTAATGGTTCAATAGTTCAATGGTTTATTCCAACTCTTTGAACCATGATGATGAACCTTTTGGTCAAACCTCAATGTTGAACCATCCTTGTAATGTTTAGGAAATGCCTAAGTGTTCAAAACTTTCTTTGTGAAAGCCTACCTATTAAAACTATGATTTCCTTAGCTAAAAAGGCTTGATTAACTAAAAAACTTGACTACTCAAAACATTTTTTGAGAAACGAAGAGATCATTTTGGCCTGTAGGACCAAAATGGTTGACATGTTGTCCACAAAAACAAGTGATGGATTTTGGGAACAACAGTTGGCTCCAGTTGGGGAACTTCCATCGATTGTAAAAATGATCAAAGGGAGTAGAATATAGACTCTTAGTGCCTTTATCTATGCCATTGGGCTACAAAGTCATGCCACCCAAAAAGAAAGATACCACAAAATGAAAATGAACAACACAAAATAAAACTAAAAACTATACAAATATATAACCAATCTTATCTGATACTTCAATGATTGAAGTGCTTTAGATGTTGCCCATTGTGAGGCAATGAAAATGGCATGTCATCTTAATACTTCATCAAGAAACTATTCTCACGATTTACTCGGTGAATGGAAAATGGACCTCTCCACAGGGAATCTAATTTTCCATGCATCTCTTTTGGTTCTCTCCTCTTGTCCCATAACAAGACTTGATCTCCAATCTGAAAATCATGAATCCTTGCTCTTTAGTCAAAGAGCTTCTTTACCAGACTTTGATGTGAAAAAATATGGTCCATCACCATAGTTCACTACTCATTTAGTTTATTCAAGCACATGATCCTCTTGTCAATGGAATATTCAAATGTTTGATCTTTGACAGCCTTTGCCAACTTCAGTGCTGGTGGTTATAGGGTGATTGGTATCTCTGCATTCAAACCATACAGAAGTTGAAATGGTGACATACCTATTGCCCTCTTAGGTGTAATCTTGTCTACCCATAAAGCATCGAACAATTCTTTATGCTAGATTCTCTAATTGTCATCTACCAGCTTCTTGATAATGGTCACCAGGTTCTTGTTGCTTGATTTTGCTTGACCATTTCCTTGAAGAAAATAGTCAGAGGAGTGGGAGAGGGTAATCCCATAATTGTAGAAAAATTGGGTAATATCATGAGAAGAGAAATAGGCTTCATTATCTATTATAATCTTGGTTGGGACCCCAAACTGGGAAATAATATTTTCCTTGGGAAAATTACATACCACCTCTAAAGAAGCATGCTTGGCTGAAATGGATTCCACCCACTTGGTGAAGTAGTCTATGGATGTGAGAACATAGTCATGTCTAGCACTTGAGGATGGGTTTACAGTGCCAATGAAATCAATACCCCATTGTTGAAATGGCTCTTCTATCACCACCGACTTGAGAGGTAATGAGGCCAACTTGGGTCTCCCAACAAACTGTTGACATATCTCACATCTATGCACCCTGGTATATGTATCTTGAAATAGAGTAGGCTAATAATACCTAGCTCATAGAATCTTATGAGAAGTCATAGGTGTAGAAAAATGTCCACCATAGGCCAAATTATGGAAAGATTATAAAAGTTTGGACTACTGCACTTTGTCCACACAACGAAGGAATACCCCATCAAGGCTCCTCTTGTACAAACTGTTGTCCCATAGGACATAGTTAGCAGCCTTCAATTTAATAGTTCTCTTTTCTTTATGAGATAGGTGGGTAGGACACTCACCATAGGTAAGGAAATGAGTGATATTGGAATACCACTCATCCATAGTAGTGACAAAGAGAACTGTAGGCATGCTTTCAACCTTTATTTCTTCATGCCATGTTTCCTCTAGTATGTTATCAACAATTAATTGGTAGAGGCCTCTTCCTCACACAAGCTTTATAGGTTTGATAACAAGATCAAAATCCTGATTTTAGCAATCCAATTGCCCCTTTTGGTACCAAATTCTTGTTGAGTTAAAATGGACTTTACTATGGTATCAGGTACCAGAGCAAAAGTGTGTGAGTTTAGGATGTAGAAATGGAAGTGTTTCACCACCTTAACCAAAGTATAAGCATGCTTCTCCATGTTTGAATATTTTAATTCATGATCTTTAAGAGGACAACTCATGAATGAAATGGGAGATTTCACACCTTCTTTGTTCTGTTGAACTAGAATGGATGAAAGTGTGTGTTTGGAAGCATAACTGTACACTATAAAGTCTTTGGTGTAATCCAAGCAAACTAGGACTAGGGCATGGGAAATAGCTTTCTTTATATCTTGAAATGTTGACTTTCCTTATTTAGTCTAGTGAAAAGTAGCTTTTCCCTTCATCATGTCAATGATGTGGCGAGTCTTTTCTGTAAACTCAAGAATGAATCTTCATAGAAAATTCATCTTTTCAAAGAAAGAATGAACTGAAGTCTTACTAGTAGGTAGAGTAAGTTCTTGGATGGATTTGAATCTATCTAAGTCAATTTTTATGCCTTCTTAGGATACGGTGTGACTGAGAAGTTTCCCTTCTATAACCCCAAAAATTAATTTTTTAAGATTAAGGGAAATGCCATTCTGTCGACATCATTCCAGCACTTGTTGTAGATGGTGCACATGATCAAGGTGATGTTTGGAAAAGATAGTCAGGTCATCAAGATATACCATAATGAACTTCCCCATTTCATTCCTGAAGGTAAGATCCATGGCTCTCTAGAAGGTGGCACCAACATTGATCAAACCAAAAGGCATTATGTGATATGCAAAGGTGCCCCAAGGTGTACTGAAAGTAGTCTTATGTTGGTCTGCTTCACCAAATTCCACTTGATTATACCCTAAAAAACCATCTAACATTAATAACATCTCTAAACCAGTCACTATCTATAGGACTTGATCCATGATGGGCAGGGGGTAGTTGTCCTTTAGAGAGGATTGATTCAAGTTTCTAAAATCAACATAGAGGAAAATTTCTCCATTTTTTTCTCACAGGGACTATGTTAGCAATCCAGGTGGAATGATGGATTGGAAAAATTATCCTTTGCATTTAACATTTTCTAAATCTTAGATAGAATAGTACCTGATATCTTGGGGTTGCACTATCTTGATTTCTACTTGTGAGGTAATGAACCAATTTTGAGAGGAATTTCATGTCGAATTTCTTCAGGCCTAAGAGACTTTAGATCATCATAGGAGTATGCCAAAACATCAATGTAATGGTGAAGTAGAGTAACAAATTTGAGTGTTTATTAGGAGTGAAACACTTCCCAATGTTAACCATCTTGGGATTTTCTTTAGTACTCAAATTTATTTGATCAAACTCTTGAGAGGAACTTGAATCCATCTGTTGCTGCTTGATGAACCTATCATCCTTATCAAATAGTTTCTCAAGGGAAACCAATCCTTTTAGGGATTTTATTCTCTTTGAGCTAAAGGAATTCTTCACTAGCATTTGAATTTGTTTCATGAGTTGATTCCCATGGTGGAGACTTACTGCCTTCAAAATAAAGCTCCTTAAAGCTATCCATTTGTTCTAAAAAGGCAATGATTTGGTTATCACCCTTAAATACCTGTCAATGGTTGGCATTATCAGGCATACTCAGTCAAAAGACTAGTTTGATATTGTACCTATTCCCTTTGAAATTGGGGTGAGGAACCATGAGGGCCATAGAAATAGCCAATGAATCTAATCAATCATTGAACTCTCTGGGCATGACAGAGATACTAAAAGCATAAAATCTTTCAATGCAGTCCCATACCAAATTACGATAATGGCACAATCTTTCATTCTTGGTTTGATACAGGTTCCTCACCTGACAAACCACTAGTTCAACATCTCCTTTGGCATGAATAAGTTTAACATCTTTATCTTGATCTACCTTCAACCCGAGTAACAAAGATTCATACTTGGTAGTGTTGTTGGTGTTGTTGAACTACAAATTGTATGAATAGGGGAAAATATCTATTTGAGGAGATATCAGAACAATTCCTACTCTAAAACTGGTAGAAGAATAACTACCATCAAATTCTAGAATATAAACATCATCAAAAAATGATCTTTTCTCAAATTTCTCTTTATTAGGGAGGGAGGATTCTTTTACACCTGAATTGTGCACAACTAATTCTTCTAGTTTCCTATTTTAACTTTTTGTATTGTCACCTATAGGAATTTCATTTCATGACATAGGAACATCCTCTATGGATAGGAAGTAATTACCCATTCCTAAAGATTCAAATAGAATTTGAGCTTCAGGGGCTGATGTTTGGGTGACAATGTACTTTGACTCCTTCTTAAGAAGTATCTTTTACATGACACCTTTCACAAGTATCCTCACCTCAGACAGGTCCATGCTCAAATTACCACCAACATCCTTGCAAAAATTTCATCCTAGTAGAATGCCATAGGAAGTTAGAATGTTGGCCACCAGGACTATCATTTTAATCATTTTTTATATAAAAGCTACAAATGTGAATTAGGCATCTTTGATATAACCCAACAGAGGCACTTATTTGTTTTCTATGGAGAAACATCTCCCAAAAGTTTTAGTCAAAGTGAGGCCAAGAGATTTTGCTACCTTGGTAGGCATGACATTGTCTGAAGCTCCTGAGTCAATTATGCAGTTGCTCAGCTTGTGTCCATTTATCAATAGGGAAACATGGAAAGGTTCTATTTTACTAGGGGAAATAAGAGGAGTAATGATAATATTATTTTGGTTGGATGTGGGAGTCACCTTTGGAACATCTAGACCTATAGGGATGATTTTATTCTTCACATATTCAACCAACCTATCTAACTGCTTAGGGTTGGCTTGTAAATATTCAAACTCAGTCATTTGAATTTTGGCCTTCCTAGTATGGTTAATTATATCAAACGACTAAAATGGACTAGGAATAGAGGAAGGAATTCCATCATTTTGCTTTTTATGGGGTGTGGTATTGGTCTAAGAAATTAAAGCAAAAGGTATAGGAATATTTGAGGTACTTACTTTTTTAGTGATCACCGAGTCTTTTGATTGGAAAGGCAGAGAAGTCCCTTGTTTAGCAATTGAAATTGTTGGTCAATATTCTTCCATTATTAGCTTATTGAGTTGACTATTTCTAGGACCTGGTAAATACAATGTATGATCCATCAAACATTTCTCCCTTACTTCAAGCTTCATCCTGGTAATTCAGGAAACTAATGTTGGAGTCACCAGTTAATTCTTCTTCTCCTTCTATAAAGAGATTAACATCATCTTCTTGATCAAACTTAGGTTGGAAAGAGGAATCATGTTCAGATTCATGATAACCAACTACTGATTTAGTTGGTGTTGCTTCAATGGCAAGCTTCCCTTATGGGGGAGGAAGATGATTTAGTTGCCCTTGATTCCTGGCAGCATTGCCTTCATATGACTGGTTGGGAAATGTCCTCCTTGGTCTATATTGATAAGAAGGAGGAGTAGATATCCCTTGTGCCATTTTATTTTTTAGAGCTAGCAATTCATTTGCTAGCTTTTGCACCTTAGGATTAGTGGTGCCTGTAGAAGAATATTCAGAAGATGAAGAAGATTTATTTTTGTTAGGATCTCTTCTTATCTTTCCTACCAAGATAAGATCAGCTTCAACCTCAGTAGCTAAATCTTGAGTTGTAGCAAGGTATATGTGGCCAGCCCACCTTAACAGGAAACTCACTTTAGGAAGCTGAGAAAATATGAATAATCATTTAATATTTTTAAGTGTTGGCTGAGCAATTGTAGGAATCTTATTCCTTAGCTTGTCAAATTTAGCAATGAAGTCTCATATAGGCTCATGAGGCTCCTTATTCATTTATGTAAGCTGAGTTAATAGGGCATGTGCATCTTTTGTAGGTTTGAATCTAGCTTCAAACTTGGCTTTGAGAGTGTTCTAGTCAGTTACAGTCTTTGCTTGCAGATGATAGAACCAGTTTATAGTAGCACCTTGTAACGTTTCTACAAATAGTTTGACTACTATGTCTTCATATTCTATGCCTATCACACCATAGGATATGCAGAAGGCTACAATATGCTCATCAAGATGAACTCTCCCATCACCAAATAACTTACAAAAATTCTTCCTTGAATTGGGAGGTAGTTCATGTAAGGGTGGAGTTAGATTCAGGGGACCAAAGGTGTTACCCCAAGGGCCTTGAGTTGTTATGATATGACAATGGAAAGGAGGGATAATAAATCTTGGTGGGGTATGTATAGACAAAGTTTTACTAATAGAGGAAAGAGAATCTTTGCTTGGTATTGGAGACTTGATGTTGGTAGGAGGAAAACTCCTGGTTCGCTAAAGGTGAGTTTGTGGAGGGGAAAGATCAAAGTTATTTTGCCACACAAACTCAAATGTAGGGTCAACAATACCTTGAGCTCTTTAGCTTCATGTCTACCATGGATCTACCAGAGTGTAAAATGGAAATGGAAAAGAATTGGAACTACTTCAATTTGAAGCTTGAGGCTTCAAACTATGCGTTCTTCCTCAGTGGAGTCACCAAAAACTATTGGGTGAATATTTTGTCACCAACTAACTGATGACAAAATAGGTATATCAACCTCAACATAAGGAGATTTGATCAGCAAAATGTTTAGGTTTACCACAGCATAATGAGATAAATCTCTCCTCTCATCAAGGGGAGGTTCCCTATAAACTACTATATACTAATATAAACTGAAAATAGACTCGGGTGAGATAACACCATCCATCTCTCTTTTTTCAGAGATGATGTTCACAGAGTAAAGGAAAATTCCTAGTTAATTGTTGAATGCATTTCTCTTCTTTTAAAAATGATGATCAGAAAACTAGAGGAAGACTTCCTGGGTATTAATGGTAACCACAAAAAACCCATGAAAGTATAAAGTCTTTCATTGCTTCTCCTACTAAAATAGGATGCAGTAACATAGTAGAATGAAGTGTAGCACAAAGTCTCTACCTCAACTACAACAAGATAAAAATTTACGAAGGATAATGGGAGCTCAAAGTCTCTAATATCCTTTTCACTGAAACATAAAACACATACTAAAGACAATTTTGGCAGCATAAATTCTCCCATAGTTAGCTTCAGGACACCTTTTAGATTATTTCCACTAATTTTACTTATTTGATTAAATGGACAAACTATATTTAGGAAATAGACATAAGAACAATTTACTAGATAACACAAGTTATTTCAACACAAAGTCTGAAAGGTCACTTGCTTTCTCATTCATTTGATAAAATATGATTAACAATCTGAGCTCAAAGTCTTAGGAATGCCTTTCAATTTGGGTAGAGTTTTGCTTCTGATAACTGAGAGATATCCATTACATAAAATGAGAGATTACAATATATAGCAGCCAAAAGAAAGACTTTGGCACTTGTTTCTAAGAAATGGCCCATGCTGCATTCAATGCCTTGAATGCATTTGAAATTTTATGAAGGGGCCATGCTGGAATAGGTCATCATCCTTAACTATGGCATTCTAATTAATCTCAAATATCTCCTCCAAAGTATGGGCCACCTGGTCTTCTTCAAGATATTTACACAGCTGTCCATTTACTTTTACTCTAAGGGATAAAAATAGGCTATGCTATTAAATGCTTATGCTCTCTAATGTCCACCTGGTGGACTACACCTACTAGAATAACTCTTTGTAGATATTTATGGATTCTCTATATAGTTCCCTCTTTCCTTGCTATATTTTGTCTCTTCCTGGTGATCAGAACTCTCAGGCTATCTAGTCGCTTTCTACTAGCTTTTTTAGCTCTTTCCTCAGCTGGTCGCTAAGTTTTTTCTCAAGTCCATGCCATATTTAAAAATAAATAGTTATTTCATAACCCTAAATTTGACATCTACATGGGCATCACTAGTCTCTAGTTGCATGAATCACTTTGAACCTTATACCTTGAACCTTTCAGAGTGCATCAGTTCAATGGTTCAATAGTTCATGTGGTTCAATCAGCTTGTCAGTTTAATATTTCTTTCAAAGAGCCATGTTCACTTAGTCTATTTTGGGAGTTCAATGTATCATTGAACCAATTATTTGAACCCTTGAACCACTTTGAACTCTTTGGGAGTTCAATGGTTCCATGGTTCATTGGTTCAAAGGTTCATTCCATATTATTTGAACTCTTTTGAACCTTCACTCAAACCTTCCACTTGAGCTTCTTCTGGAATCTTCCACTTAAAATTTAAACTTTGAACTATGTGAGGCTTTTAGAGTTATTAACCTTTAGGATTCATTGAACCCATTGAACCATTTAAACCTTTGAACTTGTTTGAACATTTTGGAGTTCAATGGTTCAATGGTTTAATGGTTCATTCCAAATCTTTGAACCATGCCGATGAACCTTTTGATCGAACCTTAGCATTGAACCATCTTTGTAATGTATAGGAAATGCCTAAGTGTTTGGAACTTTCTTTGTGAAAGCCTACCTATTGAACCTGTGATTTCCTTAGCTGAAAATACTTGATTAACTAAAAAACTTGACTGCTTAGAACATTTTTTGAGAAAAGAAGAGATCATTTTGGCCTACAGGACCAAAATGGTCGACATGTTGTCCACAAAAACAAGTGATACATTTTGGGAACAATAATATGGATGCACAAAAACCCCTTTACTTATCATAAATTCAAAATCATCTTCCATGACCTTCACCATGAGATCTTGACCCTACATACCATATGAAACACCAATATTATTGCAATTTTTTTTTTGGTTTTATGTAAGTTAGGGCCATTCTCATGAAAATTGTTGACAATTGAGAAATCTTGCTATAGACTATCTCCTTAGATGAAACTTTTACCATGAATTACTTATACATGAAAGTCAAAAATCTTATGAAATAGTGCTTAAATCTAAAAAACCAAAACTAGAAATGAATATTTATATCAAGCCAATGCTCATTTAGCTATCTATCAATATCCTCTTCCTAACCATGAAGATAACACTAATCAAACTACCCCTACCATAATAAACATAAAAAATACTATAGATCCTAACATTAATGATAAGAATGTGGTCAAAATGAATAATATGAAGAGAATAGTTTCTTATTTTTAAAAACACCCATCTTCTTATCATCACAATTCCCCAAAGTTCCACATTGTTCAAGACACTTACTCATCACATCTCACAGAATTGGGGCATGCAGAACCAAAAAACACACAAGTATCACCTATAATAATTCAAATCAACCATACTTATCATATAATTGATATAATATCTACTCTTCCTCCAACTAATATACCTCAAGTAGATATCCATAAAACTTCACATCAACTTCATTATATCCAAACACAAGAAAAACATAAATAAATAACTACATCGCCGAAGATAGATCAACCCACTTCAACCAAACCTAGATTAAATATGATTTATCACATAAATTTCAATGTGCATCTAACCCCAATTCAATGGATTTATTACAACATTATGCACCTTTCTCTAATAATCATCTAATAATTTATGATTAATGAGATCTTATAGTGTAAATTTCCCATTTTCCATCTTGAATTCCTTTCTTAAAAATTATGAGAAATTACCCTCATCATTGTAATCGACTAATGTAATTACTATTCAAAATGAACATCCCTCATCCTCTACCCATGGGGAAGTAAGCTAATTTATTAGCATCAAAAGATAACATTCTCCAATAGTGTGAATAAATGTCTATCCATGTTGACAAAATGATAGACACTTCTATTTCATCAAATTTACTATTTTTTCCATGATTCATAATGAGATATTGATTCATGTAGATGCACCTCCTCTCTTCATTAGTATAAAAATAGGAGATATCCAAGTCAAATGTGCTTTAATTGATGAAGGATTAGGAACTCGTGTTTCTTCCCTTGATTTTATTAAAACACTTGGATATTTTAAATGTAATCTTAAATCCATGCAAAGTACATCTCAAGAATATGATAGAAGACAAATGCCTCCTTTAGGTTTTTTTTGGCTCCCTATCACCATTCATCCTATAAATTTTCATGAAAAAGTTATGATATTTAAATTTCCACTTTCTTATAATATATTACTTGACTAACCTTGGACACATCTCATGAGAGAAGTTTCCTCATTCATATGCTTATGTGTTCAATTTCCATATAATGGTGATATATACAAAATTCAAGGGGATACAAAACCTTAGAATTTTTAATAATTCTAAGAACAAGGTGTTTTTAAAATACCCACCCTTAAAAATTTACCTATAATTCCATTTCATGAATCACAGTTTTAATAATCCCATCAACTCTACTCAAGGTGATAATGGTCATCTTGAATTAATAGGAAACATTCATCCTGACCTTATAGACTCAAATGCTGATGAATCACATGAGATAAGTTTAAATATAAAAACTTCCAATATAGCTACTAACATCATTGGTTAATTACCTCCTTCTCTCCAACCTTACTCCCATCAAAAACCTTTGAATGAGATATTGATCAATTACCTCCTTCTTCAGTTGATAAAATAGTTAATACATGTAATATTGAATTATATACACCTGAGTATGATGAAAATATTCTTTAGATGACCCATTTTTAGCTAGATTTATTGAAGCTAAAAATGTATAGGTGTTTAGATATCATTCTTCTTTAATATAGTCTTTTGGTTCTATTTTTTTTAGTTGTTTCTCTTTCTATTGTAATTGATATTAGTTTTTCTTATAATGTTCATAGGTTAGAGATGGAACACAAAATCACTACACCCCAAATAATTGTTTAACCTCTTAGTAGTATACTTATGGACTATTCCATGATGAGACATTACCATTTTGTTAGATTACATGATCCTTCTAGTTTTTTCCTCTTCAGATATCAACTACTTTTCTTTAACCCGCTATAAATCTAGATATGCATACTATTGATCCAAGTTTAGATTGCACTCCAACTTATTCCCTTATTGGTAATGGCATTCTACCATTACCTAAATTTGATCCTCTACCATCACAATGGGTAGATGATATCTATTTTGATATCCATAGATTTGTTGGTCATTAGACCAAGGATTGTCATACACATTAACAATAAATGCATATTTCCTATACTTCTTTAGCTAGCAGACCTTAATATTCTATTAATTGATGCATTTGATTCTTTCATTGTACATGTAACCATTATTATACTCATTGGTAATATCTCAAGCAATACATTGATACACTACATCTAGTCATAACACAACCTAAAGGAAAAACTATACCACCTCCTAAGTTACTTCTAGAGTATATCCATAAATATGGGGAAGTATATTGTCTTGTACATTAGTTCAATACACACCATATTGATATATGTTGAGTAATTCAATAGAATATTAAGGATCTTCCAAAACTTATGCCTTCACCAGATCAACCTCTTTCTCCAAGTCATATGTGGGCAAAGGCTTCCCCTTCCCTACAACCTACCTCTTCTCATAGATTTCAAGACACTTATTCCATTCTAACATCAATTTCTATCATTTGGTATCCCACATAGTAGGTGCCTCATGAGCACCATCATTCTTATACTACACCTAATTTTTTGTAGAAATGATACATAAGGAATTCTTCTCATGATTTTATACAAAGATTGATGAGACCCTGATTAACATCAAAATTTAGCTACATAAGGATGCCTTATATGTTATGGTTGATATTCTTAGTGAGATTTATCAATTTTTATGAACACATAATTATGTTCTATCACATTATTTATCATATTAGTACATGATTTGGATTTGATTTATGGTTCTTTATTTATGTCATATCTTGATTATCATTTCAGATTGGTCTCATTTATTTACATCTCTTTCATGATCTCTTATAGAGTGTCCTTATAATTCTAAAATAAAGATAGTTATTATTGTGACTTGGTTATTAAACCCACATCCCCATAATATCATATCTATACCATATGATCAGTTAATAATCACAAGTCTCATTATATCATTATATATACATATCTATTTTGATATCCATCTATATATTTTACTTCCTTTCTCATATTAAACACACATATGATTGATATTTGAGATCACATACTAGATTATATGAATGCCAAATAATTTAGTCAATCATATATATAGATATATTGTTTCTTATAACTAAAACTTTAAGCTTGTTTATGTGTGTCACTTTTATCATTCATTTTTAGTTATTCATAAAATCCATAAAAATTAAAAATCCAAATCATTTAAAACAAAATTCAATGATCAAAAGTCAAAAATAAAAATCCAAAAGTCAAAATCACAATAAAATATGTGATTCATAGCACATATCCTATTCCTAATCAAAGCTAAAACTCTATATTTGGCCTCATAATAGAGCCGATGTCCATTGGGATGTGTTAGGCCAATATATTGGGAAAGGGGAATTTTAAATTATATATATTGCTACTTACATTTTCACATAAGTACCCAATGTTCATAGTAGACCGACCAATCTTTAAGGGGTCCTTAGGAATCAAGAACATGATATTGTTAGAGATACAATCATTAAGAGGTGGGGGGAGTGAATCAATGATGATATATATTAAATAAAATTCCAAAAACTTTAAACCATTAACCATTCAACACATACAATAATTAAGCATACACATTATTCATAATAATGAACATGGAAGATAAAACAAGATCAAGCACAAAAACCATGAAATATGTGGGAAACACTCTTAGGGAATAAAACCCATTAAACCCTAAAAGATGGACTGAAATCCTACAGTAAAAAGATCCAAAATTTATACCAACACCAAATTATCAAGGAACACCTATCCCTTAGTTTAGTGAGACACCAATCCCATAAGGAGTTACTAACCCTGTCTAGCTGAGCACCCACAACAACTAGACCTTTAGCAAGCTTTATCTTATAAGGATGAGCCAACCCCATAGGTAACTAAGAACCAACTCAGATACCTTGATTAGATAATATTAAACACCTATTTTTTTAATCTTCAATTGATGATGACCACCTTTTTTTTCACTCTTCACCTCCAATCTCTCTCAAGTTGCCTCTAGGACTAACTCGCTCAAACTACCTCTTCTAGGCTCATTAGGTCTAGTGACCTGTGTGTCCTCCTACACCAACTTGTTAATAAAAGAGTGACTAATCATATTCAATCTCTATTTTTGCTCAATTACCTTTACCTTCTGTATCAAAGTTTTCTCATTTTCTTAAATCTACACTCTCGCAACTAACACAAATAAGCCAACAATGCCTTTTATTTATACTACTCTCTTGGTATAACCCATCTTGGTCAGCCAAGATTCTTACCATAATTTTTATACATTTTAAATAGGTCCTCATACATTTTACATGTAAGAACCACATACTCCTTAGGTCATACCATACCTCATTAGCCCCAAACCACCATTAGGTCTTGGTGAGACCTAAAACAATTAGGCTTTCATACTCATACATTATAAATTCAAATCCTTGGGAAAATTTTAGATTCAATCAAATCAAACCTATCACCAATATTACATTTATTACTTCCTCATGTTTCCATTCCACTTGGAACACCAAACAACACTCGAACCAGGGTATACTTTAAGAAACCCCTCCTTTAGAAAAGGTGTAAAAAATTGGCGAAATGTGTAAAACACCTAACAAAAAAAATTATTTTTTGTGGCAAAAAAAATAGTTTACAAAGAAAAAATAATAATATCCATTGGTGAATCATTCATAGTCTCTCAAACAATGTGTAAAATCTGGGTGAATTGTGTTATTTTAAAACCACAAAAAAATTATACATTGGCGAACAAAAAATAATAATCATAGTAAAATTTTAATTTTTTGGGCACTGGGAATGGGGTGGGATCGGCTTGTGGCACTTTGCGAGAGATATTTTCATACTATTCTATCATGCATACATCCCTTCATGTAGCCTTCATACCTCCTATGATGTCTCCTTGAAATCTTGAAACCCTAAAACATGACTATGTTTGAAACCCTGAAACCCTGGAATCTAACTAACTCTGAAATATGATAGGATCCACCAAAACCTAGAATTTGCATTATAGCTCCTAGCAGTCCGAAACCCCTCTCAAACACCCTAAAAGTATATAAATAAATATAACTTAAAGTATAAGATAAATGTAAACTTATACTTAAATGTTTATTTTATTTGTATACTATTCGCTTCGAAAAAAAAAGCGTTATTGAATGTCTCATTGCTATTTTCTTGAATTTGGATTTATACATATTACAAATGAAAGTGTGTTGGTGAAATGAGCTGACTCCTCCACTTCCCATAACATGAAACCCAGTGAACATTCCACGTTAATCGCTACCTGGTCAGCTGCGTGAAAGGTGAATACTGCCAGGCAGAAACTCAAACGAAACATTTGCCTTGGTGATTACAAAGCTAGGCAATCACGAAACCCAAGAAATCTTGGTGACTAGGAAACCATGGAACATCATAGAAATTGCCAAAAAAACACACTGAAAAAATGTAAAATTCACCAAAGTATGAATATTCACCACTAAAATATTCCCTGACTTGAACCTACCAATTAGGTCTCCTTGTTCTTTAGGTCTTCATATAGAAAAACATAGTCTCAAACTTCCAAAGTAAAAAATCAAATATTTCACATATACATATGATTATACCACATGGGTGAACACTTTTTGACATTTTAAATTCCTTCATGTGCTTAATATACCTCAACATAGGATCTAATCACTCAAAACCACTCTCTTAAAATGACCACTCAGACTGGTCATATATAGTTAAAATATAGTCAAGATATTTTGACTTTGTATATCTGATCAAGAGAATATCATGACATATAATACTTTATCTTAATCTTTATATACTTATAACACATATAAATACTCATTTTATTCCTTAAATCTACTCTAAACACCTTCAACTTACCTTTGCATGATGGTCACTCAAATTATCAGTGCAGTCAATAAACATAATCAACTTATAAGCCTTTATTCATATTGAATATGGATTGGTCAAACCTCAAAAATACATAAATATATTATTCATGGAGTCTAAAACACTCTTTAATATTTATTTCATGTTGAAATGATAAAATACCTTCAATAAATCTTCAATTACCCTTCTTTGGTCACTTGCAGTACATGGTCAAACCTTTAGTCAAATTTGGAGATCAATATCTAAAATTTTAAAAACATTCAAATATTATAATCAAATTTTTTGGATGTTAATTTAATTCATTTAAAACTTTTCATTTTACATCACCTTAAAATTCTTCTTAGATCAAAATATATAAGCAAAATACTCAACACTAGTTTTTCCTTTGTTAATTTCAAATACCAACGATCACTGATAAATACAAATATTAAAAACACATTTTTTCATCTCATGCTCCATGAAATTTAGATCAAACATGATCTATCGATATCATTGTGATCCTCCTAAATTTAACTCTTTAGTTCTCACCAATGATCTATGTTTTCATGATTAAGACACTTGGCATCCCCATGTGCCTTTTGCACACCCTACATTCAATCTCCAATGAACTTCCACCATTTGGAAGCCCTACATGGCTTCTGATCATCCTTTGACATATTGAATTAATACTCACCATTATATCATTATATTATAATATCACACAATTACTTATATCCTTATCTAGTTAGATTAATTTCTCATTGTATATCTTCATTTCCTAATTAAATGCTCACCGTATATCTTTGATATCACAAAATTGGCTAAGTATGGGAACTTAGTGAACTCTATTTGAGAAGCCAAATTTTCACCTTAATAAAATTTTCCACACATATCCTCATAGCCTAAAACTTGGACCACATGATCATCTTTTATAGGGGAATCCATCAATGTATCAAACTACTCTTGAAACTTTCACATATGTGAAATATGATGTGATCAGAATGCTTACTTAGCCTTATATGTCAAGATGACTATTTAAACCTAGACACATATATGACTACTCTGATGAATTTATTTCACTTCCATAATAACTCTAAGCACTCATAACACCCCATAGGGTCTCCACAACATTATCACACCATCAAGTTATCAAAAACAACTTATTTGTCATAAATGCACTAGTATCTCCTGCTCTCTTTCACATCAATGACAACTTAACATTAATGACCATGATAAAAATATCCCCCTTTGTCATTGATGGAAAATAACCCTCAAAATGACTTCTTACTCATTTTAAATTCTTGATTATGATCTTTCTCCCCCTTTTACATTAATTACAAGGGGTCTCTTCCTCAATATGCCAACTTGATCATTAACCTAACAAACTACTCATAAAGCTTAAAAAGTGCCCCCTAACATCAAGATCCATCTCATGTCACCTATTCTTCGATATACACCAATCTAAACTTGGGATTATCTGATATTTAGACCTATCTACCTATAAAACTCATAATCTCTCTTTACTCATGCATGAAGATTCAATACCTTGTTAAAACACATGATTTGTTTTGATCAAGTCATCATATCAATATTCTTGAATTCACAAATATAGCAGACATCTTCACATCTCCACCATGACTAGAACATCTCACATATGCTTCCTCTCACATCATGCACAACTATTCAATCCTTTCAAAATATCTGAGTTATCTCCCAATAACTCCACGATTCACCTAGATCTTGACATCTTCAACAAGTCTTCTCAATGAGCTAAGTCTACTAGCAAGTCTTCAACACTATCCACACTTTAGACAAAACTCTTATGAAAACATATTATCTTCAGAACACTATGACCTCTATGACATAATTAACTTGATATATATATATATATATATATGATATCAAAAATGTGACAACACATTCTCTTCATACTCCATATCAACCTTGTCTTCATTCTTTTAACATTTGATCAATCAATTTAAACAACATAAATTTACAAGTTCTTATCTTCAAGACCAAAAAACCCTGAACACACATTAATCACACTATAATAGGATCAACATACCTTTTTATTTAATATAATATTTTGACAACTCACCATACTTTTTTAAACACTTGGAGATCTTCATTTCTTACCTATAGATCTTGCACTCATAGCTTCATTCTTCACCACTTTGACCAACTAGACCATCCTTCAAATATTTGACCAAAATGTTTGAATTTAGGATCACTTTCCTTGAATATATCTTATGAATAATTCCATCACAACACTTTGGAGAAGATTCATAAGACTCATTACTCCCCCTTAGCCAAGCACATTTTTAAAAGATATTTCTTGACCTGTAACATCAACTAAAGCTCAAATAGCATCCACCATGCTTCTTCTTTCTATCAAGTGTCTCCTTGAAGCCTAGAGAGAGATACCCTTTTGACATAAAGAGAATAAAAGTCCCAAAACTTAGGAGACTTCCATATCTCCATACTCTCATTTGAATTACAGTCTTCTCTCATCACCAAATTGAATTTGAATGGATCTTTAACTTCATTCTTTACTTCAAAATTGTCAACAAATATATAAAATAGAATTTTTTGACTTTCCTTCATGTCTATCATGGAAAAAAAACCATCTTTGGTCTTAGTATGATCTCTACTAACATACTTAGGTCTCCAAATCCATGTTTGACCTCTTCATTGCACACTAGGATCTCCATGCACCATGTTTTGCTTTGATAACTCATTCAACCTATTCTTGTAATATTCATAGAAATGTGACCAAATTTATGACATCTAAAATAAATATTATCATTCATACCTTTTGATTGATGATAATTGTGACCTTCCTTTGACTGAGTTCTTCTCTTCTTACACTCTATATCTAGTCTTCTTTCTTACACTCTAGGAGCTTGTTTAAACTTACCTTGACTAAATGGTATTTTCTTGTAGAACCTATAAATATTACTAAATCTTTGAAAACTATCACAAACATTATATTCTATACCTTTTTCTTGAATATGGAAGTGATTTTTTTGACTGATTGCTTCTTCTTCATAGTCCTTGGCCTTATGACCATCAAGATGACAAACATAACAAAGGCCCATAAAATATTTTTCATACCTTGAAGTATTTGGCTATTTGATTAGTTTCTTCATTTTGATTTTGACCTAATTTTACTTTTTGTATTTCATGCTACCAAACTCTTTATCTTGTTCTAATTTATTTTGGTCTTCTTCAATCTTACCTATCTTGACTATGACCTTTTTATGCTCATCCTTTAAGGAAGCAAGATTAGTCTTCAATTGAACATATTCATTGTCTTTATCTCTCATTATTGAAATTTTAGCCTCTAATTTAATTATAAGATATATGATGGTCTCCTTATCCTCCTTAGCCCTTTTGGCCATCTCTTCTTTCAATCTACACATTTTCTATTCCATAGAATTGATCAATCCTTGATTCTCCTTTTCCTCTCTCATGGATTTCCTTGATAAACTCCCCTCAAGAGATATTACTTTCTATTCAAGACCTTTGATCATATTCTTAATTTTTTTTGGAGGTACAATCATTGAGAGGGAGGGGGTGAATCAGTGATGAAAGATATTTCAAACTTCAAATGCAATCCTTTCAAACACTTAATCAATGAAAATAAACATTCACAAAGCATACAAGATGTTCATAACAATGATTAAGTAATATGATGCAAGGTCACACACATAATGTAAGATCCACAAGGGAAACCCTCTTGGGGAATAAAACCCACTCATAAGCCTACAAACACATGGACTACTTGTCCTATAAGATGATCATAAACAAGATACCTTTTAGTGAAGCACCCACTTTACAAGGAGAACCCACTTATTTTAGATGTTGAGCACCCACACAACACCTTATTAAATAAACAACTCCAAAATTCTAATTGCAAACCAATTTGATTGGAGACACAATGTTTAACACCTCTCTATTAACTCATCACATACTCTCAAACTTGATCATACAAGCAATGCATCCAAAACACTTTTTTGGATCACTCTAGTATTCTTAGTACATCCTCAATCTAATTTATACTTTATTCCATCTATTAGTCACACTCTCTCTGATATCTTTCCTTCACCTTTGTCTTCTACTCTCTTAAATCATGTTCATCCAAGTCTAGAAACCATTGCCTTGGTCTCCACTATTTATAGAGGATTCATACATATCAACTTATAGGTCAGAAATAATACTTACCTTAACCATTAAGGTATATATCATAGCTCAATACCATCCTCACAGGTTGGCCATAACATCCATGGGTCACTCTTAAGAAGTTATGCCTTTTAATTAGGCCTTAGTAGCCCTTATAGGTCTCATAGAGACCTATTCACCCATTTATCATTTTATCAAGAAAATTAAGAACATAAGATCACTTTAAAATACATGGGTCCACTCCATATAACCTCTAAGACATATTAAAATGATTAATCTCACCAAAACACTTTTCTTGCTAAAGCACAAATTGCTTAAACATTATTTTGTACATAGAAACATAATGAATGAATAAATAGTCAACTTTGGAGCCCTATGCATTTGATTATACAAACATCTAGACCTTATAACTAGGTTTTATAGATGTGCCTTGACTTCATATACAACTTTGCCTTTTACACCATGATCAAATTCATCCCAGATCATAATATATAACTCAAATACTAAGCACTAATTTTCCCTCACAAATTTGAATATTTAAATTCCAACGGTCACTATTCAAACACTAGACTTTGAGCACCTTAATATTATCTCATTATTATTAAAAACTATGAATAAATATGTATTGTTGATCTCTTTTAATTATCTTAATATTTAGTTTGCAATTCTCACCATTGATCTTAGATCAGAACTCCCAGGATTGTGCCACTTGGCATCTCTACATGCCTTCTACACATTTAAATCTTTGACTCAACCCACACCATTGATATCTATTTCCATAAACCCCATGAAATATAGGTCTTATTTCAACTCAATGAGATAATTTCACTTGTCACTAATGCATACTATCTTAGACTCTTTGACCTTTTGACTAAATATGCATTGTTGGATCACTTCTAATGAGATCATACACACTATTAGATCATTATTTGGTCCAATGAAATGATCACCATTAGATATTTATTTGATTAATGCTCAATATTAGATGTGTCTAGATAATTAGACCTTAGACTTTAACATTATTAAACTTTACAGTCTCTAGTTCAACACAGTCTATAAGATCAGCTTTGAAGGTTTATAACTTGAGATAGAAAACAATTCAAGAGTCCAAATCTTCAGGGTACCTTCTTGGCACTATAGACAACTCCATGAAATCATTGACCTCAATTTAATTTTTTAGTGCCTAAAATAAATGCACAAAATTTATGATTCATTTATGTCTGCATGATGTGTAGTGGTGGTCTATGATGGTCTAGCTTCTCTTAAGCTAGAATATACATGTTTCTCATTTTAAGAGATCAAATGACACCATGGAACCTCATCAAGACATCTATGGATGACTCACAACTTCTTCTTTATCCTTACAAACCTATATATGTTCTATATATTCTCCAATATATCAATCACAACTTCTTTTTCATTAATACATTAGTATCTCATGCTCTCTTTGACATCAATGACCATGTTCAAAAATCTTTCCCTTTGTCACTGATGGAAAAACATCCTCAGAGTGACTTCATTTGAACTTCATTTTTATCTTTCTCCCCCTTTGACATTAATGACAAAGGGTCTCTTCCTCAACATGTAAGTAATACATGCATTCAAATACTATTTAAGATGCTTAGGATACTTAAAAAATTTCATACATATGAAATAACTGCTTGCCCTTTGTCATGCATCAATCTGCATTAGGACTTATCTGATCTTTAGACTTGACAAAGTGATCAGAGAGCTTAGAAATCTCCCCCTAAAATCATGCTCCATCTCATATTATTTGTTCTTTAATAAAAACCAATATAAACTTGTGATTCTATAGTCATTGGACCTATGTACCTACATGACTCACAATACTTATTTTTCTCAATCATGAGGATTCAAAATCTTGTCAAAATACATGACTTAGTTAGATCAAGTCATCATGTCAATCTTATTTAATTCAAAACTAAAAAAAAAAACTTCACACTTATATCATGACTGAAGTATCTTCACATATACTCCCCCTTACATTATGCACATCTTCTTAAAGATACTCAAGATAATTGAGTGAGCTCCTCCTTAGATAAACACTTCTTTCATAATATAAAATTGAAAAGAAAATACATTTGTACTGATTTAAATTTTGATCATTACCTACAACACACATACTTGCTTCCACACAATAAATATGTCTCTTACAAAGCATAGGTAGAGATAACCACTTGTCATAGAGGGACTAAAGATCCCAAAACTCATGAGACTCCAATATCTACATGCTCTTACTTGACTTTTAGTCCTTCCTCATCTTTAGATTGTCTTTGAATGAGTTCTTAACTTTATTCTTTTCTTTTATTTTAGGATCATGCTTGATTTCCTTGTCTATTTAGGAAGATAAGGTTTGTTCCTTGATACTTGAACTTGTTCCCTATTCTGACATGGCAAATATTTCACTTTGAGTCTTTTTCTCATTTACCTACTTAGGTTTCCATTCAATATAACTCCTTTTCTTTATGATAGGATTGATAATCTTTAAAGTAGAATAATGATTATTCTTTTAGAACCTTGCCATGTGACATTTCTCATGACATTTGAAATAAATGAGGTTTCTTAGAATGTATATACTTTATGATTGAGATATATGATGATTAATTTGAGTTTCATTAATTCATCCATGTACCTAATCATTTCATCTCTTGATGAAGATATTACAAAACTTTTCAATATGACCAAACCCTTAACACTTGTAGAAAAATATTTCATTCTTTCTTTATGAACATGTTGACTGTCTTGAGTGATGATATTCTTCATGCTTTATATTGTATTGTTCATAATTCTATGAAAATTCATTCCTTTAGGATATTTTACAATATTTTCACCTATGACCAAACTGATTACAAGAGTAATAATGACCATTTAAATTTTCATACTTCATGGTATTTGGTTGTCTGATATGATTTGTCTTTATTTTTCCAATGCCTTCATTCCCTAACTGATGATTGATCTTCAAAGTTTGATTGTCCTTTTTGAATTCATCCTTTATCTTGTATTGAGTTGTATGTTTTTATTATTCTTTGTATCCAAGACCATTTCTATCACTTTTATGCTTTTGACTACTGACTACTCAAAATATTGTCAAGATCATTTGAGCTCTTTTCAAACTTCATAATGACTTCATCTTACAAGATGTCTTATCTCCCTCTAATTTAAATATTTAGTTTTAGTTACATACCTTAAGTACTCATTTTCTTTGGATTTTAGGCTTATAGACATAGTTTCCAATTGACCATTAAGATGCTTGATAGTATCTTCATGTTCCTTGGTGTCATCATTCATTCTTGCTTTAAACACACTAAATTGTTCTTCATAGTCCTTGATTTGTGACATCATATCTTTATTCTTTTTATTCTCAATATTTAGATCTTCAAGAGCATTCATCAACTCATCCTTATTATCTAAGTCATTAGTTGTGTATTTGGTCATAGCTTAATTTATTTTCATCTATAAAGACTATATCTCTTATTGATACATGATACACTCTTCATCCTTACACTTTACTTATTCATTAAGAGTACAAACATGAGTTTCAAGTTGTGTGATCTCATCATGCTCCTAAACTTCATTACTTAGCCTTCCTTCAAAATGTCTGATTTTTTCCTCATAAGATTTGATTAAAGAATCTTGTTTACTATTATTTCTTTGTAACAACTTCATTTCTTCCATTTTATCAAGATATTTATCTTCAAGAGTGAATTTTTCATCATCTTCCTCTGAGCTATCTTTGTCAAATAAATCTCTACTTAAGGAAGATTCACCTTCATCATCACTGAAAGCCATAAAAAATGTCTCCATGTCATTATTATGA
Source organism: Torreya grandis (assembly GCA_037957365.1). Classification (NCBI taxonomy): domain Eukaryota; kingdom Viridiplantae; phylum Streptophyta; class Pinopsida; order Cupressales; family Taxaceae; genus Torreya; species Torreya grandis. The sequence goes on from JARHVA010002961.1 coordinate 1,627,793, forward strand.
AAAGAATCATCACTATTAGATGTGTTGACTTCTTATTTAGTAGATGAGTTACTATACTTTTTATGTTAAAGGCTATTACTACCTTTTTATGATTCCTTATTTCAATTTTTCTTATAAAATAACTTTATGTACTTTTTAGAACCCTCATATTGCTTGTGTTCATCCTCATGATATTCCTTATCAGCTTCTTTGTGTTTAGACTTGTCTCTACCTAGGTATCTAGCTGCAAAATAAACAACTTTAACACATGAAAAATATTTGAAAGGAAGTTTTCCTTCATACTTATCTATTCCTACATTTAATTTTCTTACAATCATGGCTTCAAGTTGATCTTTATTGAGATCAAAGTCTTCAAGACTTAACTTTTTCTTCTTGTCTTTTGTCTCCTTGATCACCTTGAAGGTTGCTTCCTTCTTAGGAGGTTTGTCCTCATCAACTCTCATCCCATAGGTAGTAAGGATACCATGTAGTTCATCCATATTTATCTAAGTGAGATTATGAATTTATTATATATTATAAACCTTTAAATCAAATTTGAGTGTAAGATTCCTCAATACCATATGTACTATGGTAGTTTCATCAATATCCTCTCCAAGACCTTTGATCATGTTTACTACCACATCAACCCTTAGAAGATAGGATGCCACAATATCTTCTTCCTTTATTTTTAGATCTTCAAATTTCCTTTAGTAGGTATGCAACTTGGCTAGTTTTATCTTAGAGTCTCCTTCATATATAGTCTATAATATAACCCAAATTTTCTTGGTAGACTTGCAATAGATCACTTTGGTAAACACAACCTTAGATAGACCACAAATGATAGAATTCATAGATTTATAATTATTCTCACTCAACTTCTTATCAGTATCACTAGTTTAAGGAATAGTTGGTGTACTGTAACCATCCATGATAGATTTCCCAATATCAAACCCTAGAGACATAATGTATTTCCTCATCCTTATATTCTAGATATAATAATTTGACCCATTGAATAATGATGATTTATTTTTAGAGAAACCCTGCATTTGTTGACTTGCCATATGTACCTTAGATCACCTTCAAGTGGTTAAACTTGTAATAAATGTCTTGATTTGATACCAATTATTGGAGGTAAAATCACTGAGAGGGGGGGGTGAATTGGTGATGCAAGATATTTCAACCTTTAAATGCAATCCTTTCAAAATATTAATTAATGAACACAAACATTCATAAAGCATATAAGATGGTCATAATAATTAATAAGCAAGATGATGCAAGATCACACACATAACACAAGATTTACATAAGAAACCCTCTTGGGGAATAAAACCCACTCTCAATCCTACAAACATATGGAATACTTGTCTTATAAGATGATAAAAAATAAGATACCTTTTGGTGAAGTACCCACTTCAAAAGGAGCACCCACTCCTAAATATGGACAAGAATCCACTTAGTCTAGATGTTGAGCACACAACACCTTATTAAATCAACAACTTTAGAATTCTAATTGTAGACTAATCTGATTAGAGACATAATATTTAATAATGATTTATTAATTCATCACATACTCTCAAAATTGATCATATAAGCAATGCATCCAAAACACTCTTTTAGATCTCTAGTCTTCTTAGCACAGTCTCAATCTACTCTATACTTTAGTCCATCCATTGATCACACTCTATTTGATATATTTCCTTCACCTTTGTCTTCTATTCTATTAAATCATTCTCATACGAGTCTATAAATCTTCTCTATGTAATAACATAGTGGATAAAAATGTATCAATAAAAATTTAGTATGACAAAAATGTCATAAGGATAAAACATAGTGAGCAAAAATATAGCGGTATTGGTAATGTCACAAATGTGTCATGAAGAAAATAATTGGTATATTTTATTTATTATCTAGTTCATTTGGGTTATAGTAGTTAACATTTCATGGTGGCAAAGTAGTTAACATTTCATGATGTTTTTTAATACTATGTTTTTACGATTACGTTATTCACCACTACATTTTTGTTCACTACTTTTTGGTAAGATGCTCTAGAGACCATTGCCTTGGTCTCCACTATTTATAGAGACTTCATGCATATCAAATTATATTCAACCATAATAATTTCCTTAACCCTTAATTCATCTAACATATTTGAATACCATCCTCACAGGTCAGCCATATCATCCATGGGTCACTCTTAAGTAGCTATGCCTTTCAATTAGGCCTTAATAACCCTTATAGGTCTCATGGAGACCTATTCACCTATTTATCACTTCATCTAGAAAATTAAGAAAATAATATCAATTTCAAATAAATGGGTCCACTCTATATGACCTTTAAGACATCTTCAAATGATTACTCCTACCAAAACACCTTCCTGCTAAAGCACAAATTGCTCAAACACTATTATGTATACAAAAACACCATGAATGAAAAAATAGTCAAATTTGAAGATCCATATATTTTATTTTAGAAACATTAAAACCTTATAATCAGTTTCTCTATATGATCCTTAATGTCCTCTACAACTTTTCATTTTACACCATGATCAAATTCATTCTGGATCAAAAGATATAGCTCAAATACTACACACTAGTTTTCCCTTGCAAATTTGAATATTTAAATTCTTCCAATGGTCACTGTTCATCAACTAAACATTGAGCACCTTAACCTCATATCATTCTTCTTAGAAACTATGGGCAAATACACACCATCTATCTCCTTTGAGTAGCTTGATATATATTTTTAATGCTCACCATTGATATTAGATCAGAGCTCCTGTGATTGTACCACTTGGTAGCTCTGCATGCCTTCTACACATTTGAATCTTTGATGCAAACCAAACCATTTATATCTATCTATACAAACCATTGTGAACCATATATCTTATATTAACTCAAAGAGATAGTGTCACTTTTCACTAGTGCATGCCATATTACACTCTTTGACTTTTTGAATAAATACACACTGTTGGATCATTATCCATTCTAATGAAACACTCACTATTAGATATTGATATAATTAACTCTCATCATTAGATATATCTAGATAATTTTACCTTAGAATTTAATGTAGTTAAACTTGATCGTTTCTAGTTCAACACAATCTATAAGAAAAAATTTGAAGGTTTATAACTTGAGTGAGAAAGCTTTTTAAGAGTCCAAATATTTAGGGTACCTTATTAGCACTATAGAAAAAAACTCCATGAAATAATTTGACCTCAATTAAATTTATAATTTCTTGAAGTAAATGCAAAAAAAATATAGTTCATTCATGTTTGCATGATGTGCAATGATGGTCTGTGATGATCTAGCTTCTCTTAAGCTAGAGTATGCATGTTTCTCATTTCAAGAGATAATATGACACACCAAAAATTAATCAAGACATATATAGATTCCTCAAAATTTATTTATCCTTACATATCTATATGTGTTATATATTATCCAAGCTATCAATCACAACTTCTTATTCATTAATGCATTATTATATCATGCTCTCTTTGACATCAATAATAACTTAACATCAATGACCATGCTCAATAATTTTATGATTCCTCTTATTTATCTCCTTAAATTCACCAACTTCACTCATGAACTCAAATTCTAGATCAACTTATTCTTCCTCACTTTCAAAAAAATCTTCTTATTCTCAACTATTATAGACTAACTTGCTAAAACGGGCTCTTCTTGGCCCATTAGGTCCAATGACTTATGTTTCCTACTAAAAAAACTTGATCAAACAAGAAATACTAATCTTATTCAATCTCTATTTTTCCTAAATGACCTATACATTCTATTTCAAAGTTTCTCTCTTTTGCTTAAATCCACACTTTCATAACTAGCACAAATAGGCAAACAATGCCTTGTATTTATACCACTCTCTTGGTATAACACATCTTAGTTGGCCAAGATGCTTACCATAACTTTTATAGCTTTTAAATAAGTCCTAATACATGTTACATGTAATAACCACATACTCATTAGGTCAGCCAATACCTCATTATCCCCAAACCACCATTAGGTCTTGGTGATACCTAAAACAATTAGGCCTACATACTCATATGTTATAAATTCAAATCCTTGGGCCACTTTAAAATTATACCAAAGATTAAAACACATAAAAAAATCACAATATACCCTTTATTACTCCCTCATGGATCCATACCACATGGAACACCAACTCAACACTCAAACCTACCAATTAGGTCTCCTTGCTCTAAAGGTCTTCATATACAAAAAACATAGTCTCAAACTTTTGAAGCAATAACTCAAATATTTTACATATCCATATGATTAGATCACATGGGTGAACCCTTAAGCATATATGAAATTACTTCATGTGATTTATATACTTGAACATAGGCTCTATGCACTCAAAACCACTCTTTTAAAATGACCACTCAGACTAGTCATATATGTGAATCTAGGAATTTGACTCAAGAGAGGATGGTTAGTATCATGTTAGTTTCAAAATGAAAACAAAATGAAAAAAACATGCTAAATAGAATAACATATCTAGGCCTAGACACTAAGGATATCTTAGTTAATAAACATGAATAAAATACACAACTAAAATGCAAAAGAAACTCTCTTTTACCTTGCTTTGATGCTCCAAATTCTTGTTGTAGTGGCTTGCTCAGCTTGTGCTCATGAAGTCCTTGGCAATGGGAGCTTGGATACCTCCATATCTTCTTGGAACCTTTGGTTTGTGGCTTAGCTTGGAATAAATTTGGCATGGTAACACTAATTGCAATGGATTCTTGAAGATATTTGTGTATTATAACTTTGCACCAAATTAGCTTAGAAATTATGTTCATGGCCTCTCTATTTATATATTTTTGAGAATGTCTAGAATCAACCTAAACCATACATCCTGAGATTGAGATGTGTGATTGAGTATTAATTTAATTTTTATAATTAAGTTTAGAATTATCCTCATCATGACATTGGAATAATGGGAAATTAAGAGGCATGGAGGGTATCATGGAAGGCATTGATGAGACATGGAGGGCATGAATCCTGAGATTTGTGGCATGTATGGCCTAAGGATGTCTTCCCAAGAAATGAGGTCAAAAAATGATGTAGATATTCAATATTCATTTCTAAAAACAAGTTTTCAACAAGTTTCCATGGAATTATTAAGTAGGCCTTGATTTGGGTTAATTAACTCTTGAGCATGTTTAAGTACTTTATGCATAAATTACCCCAATTAATTAGAATGCCTTGTTATTGGTCCAAAATTTGACTGGATTGGAATTAGAAGACAATGTCAGATACATAGGATTCATATTCCTATTTAGGATATTTTAAACATTAAATAATGAAGGCACATGTCTTGTGTAAGAGTTTTGATAGGAAATATCAATCTAGAGCACCTAAGTGCAAAATTGGCATTTTGACTCAAAATGATCTGATCAAAGTTAGCTGGACCATAAATTACATTGCCCCATTTAATGATACCCTAGCCAAAATCAGCACTTGAATATGTCAATTTCACATCATTTAGCATGTTTTAGTGTTTTAAGGCCAAATTGTACATTTTGGATGAAAATCAGTCGAAATCCTGGTTGGAGGTTATCGATGGCAAGTTTTAGGTGTCTATAGTTTGCCCCTATTTGGGAAGATGTTAAAAACCATAGGCAAAGCAATGTCTTCTCAAATAATTAGAAATGGCGTGTATGCCAAAAAGTAGATGATGTCTAAAGAACAAAGCTCTAAATGGTTTTGGGAAGCCTATGATGATGCTCCCTCGAGGGAGTAGCCATAACATTTGTTGATGGGCGGTCCCTTGAAAAGAAATAAGAAGAAAGGTAGAATTAACCTATGGTTGAGATATAATAAAATGCTTGCATGCATTGATGTAAAAAGGATGCTAATTTTCTCAAAGGTGGTTATAATCAAGAATAAAATTTAAAATAATGATTTGCCCATAGGCAATTATAATCATTAAGCAGACCTAGATTGACTAAAACTAATGGTGCCCCAGTTAGGGATGATTAGCAAGCATAACTCAAGGATATAACCTAGATTATAGATTAAATATGAGTGGGTGAAAAGTGATGAAATAGATGAATATAAGAATAAGATCGATCAATGTGAATGATTTAGTTGTACCTACTAATGAGGAGGTGCTCATCCTGATTAGCAATGATACAACTAGAATGGTTAAATGGGTTAATTTGATCAAGGGTGGGATGGAAGGATTTGTCAAGGTGCCAAGGAAAAAATTATATGACTCCATTGATTATAGACCTTCTTGAAGTTTATTTTTGTTGTAGCATGTGATGGTAGGCTTTATGATAGAACACCATGAAGACTATCCCAAGATATGCATAAGGACAGACTTTCAACGCAATAAACACTTGAAAATAATGCACTAATTATAAAAACCATGATGACAATGTTTACGTATGAATATGGATGGATTCAAGAATAATGTGCTCAAGGAATCACCCATGAATGCATATAGACTGAGTCGAGGCAACAATATTGAAAGAAAACAAATATGCAAGCAAATAAACAAACAAACACATAGAAAAACAAGCAAACAAACAACCTAAAATAAACAAAAAAATAGAAAGCCTAAAAACAAAAGCAAAATAAATCATCCTAACAATGACCATTCCATAATAAGTGGATTGAAGATAACTAGCTAGACTTAGACAGGACATATTTTTTGGTATTTTTGAAATGTTATGAATGTTTTTAGAATTTTGAGGTATCTTAACTTGTTAGATAATGACAAGCTACCTACTCACAAAATGGCGAGAGCATTTGGATTAGGTTACTCAAAAATAGTGAGAGCGTATGGAAATGGGGGACTGAGTTGACATCAATATGAATTGAGCATGACCCATATAGTCCTAAAATAACCTCAAGTCATAGTAATTCCATCCACACAAAAGGTGAGGAAAAACCAACTAGGTCCCAACAAGTTCTCAAATTTGAAAAATGACTATTCAAATGAAAACAATAATGGCATAGTGATGTGGTAATGCATGATAAAAAAAGTGTTGCACCTAGTTTGCCTACAGGTGGTTATAAATAAGATACAACAACATAGGTCAATGATACTAATTTGCCCATAGGTGGTTATAATTAGTAGTAAAACTAGTGAAACACTAATTTGCCCATATGCAGTTATAATTAAGCTCACATAAACAAACCTGATATAGGATGGAAAATGAAAGATACCTTACCAAATCAACTATCACACTACTTTCATAGACTATCATTGAAACATGGATTGGATTGATTATTGAAACTTGATCAAAATATTCTCACAAAAGGTGTGGGAAGAACCAAATGAACCAAGATCAAAATAAGATTGGGTAGGATGAGTAAATATAGGCTTTGGTCTAGCTAGGAATGGAAATGATAAGATGGATAAAATAGTAATAGGGTTTTCCCCCAAGTGATAGGGTGAATGGTTGGTTCTACAACAATAGCAAATGGATATGAACCAATGGCAATGGTAATGTGAAATGATATAGTACATTTTTTTGGCCTGGGTGTGGTTTTTGATTTTGTTGTTCCTATTGATGGGGAGATGCATGTTCTAATAAAAAAATGATAAAACAAAATACTCGATCATGTTAATTGTAATCCATCACCTCATTTGAATAAATGCTTTGTCAAGAACTAGATGTTGATTTGGTTGTTGAGAATGCTTTTGTGATCTTCATTGGTCATTGATTTTGATTTCTTCAAACACTAAGACAAGGTATCTTTATAGCCTTTACAAAGGAAAGTGCGGCCATGGATGGTAAATAAAGACAAATAATGGATGGTAGGTTTGATTTTAAAATAGAATGGTTGATGATAATGGAAAATGTAATGGTTGGGAAATAAATGAAGATCAGTACTTTTAGTCACATGTAATGTTACTAATGTCATATTCAATATAAATTTATTTATGGTGGGGCTACAAACTTGTTATCTCAATAGGACCATCATATTTTTTTGTTGTTTGGGCCTAAGAGTAGCTACCATCTAATTAGGCTGTAGATTGGAAGCTATTTTGATTTTATCTTTGATTTTATCTTCATCAATTAGTGAAGAACTTTTGTGCTCATCTATTGGTGCCTCAAAGAGGTTTTCACCAATAAAGTCTTGATTTTCCCATAGCACCTTCAAGAAGGTTTCACTAAGGATGTTGAATTTTGACTTTGATTATCTTCTAGTGCTTCTAAAAAAGTTTCACGAGGAGAGTGCTCTTCAATTACATGAATGTGGTCTTGACCTCCTTGCTCTTCTTTAACTGCTATGTCACCATGGATGTAGTTCAACAAAGTATGATTCTATCAATCCCAATCGACACTAGTGTTAGATGGAATGTCAATGATATGGCTATTTTGGTTGATGGTAATGTCCTATGGAATGGTAATGGAATGGGGAGAGGCTGCACAATATTTGTATAAGATACTAGGATAACTTGTGTTGAAGCTGAAGTACTCATCCTCAAAAACCATAGAAGGATTACAAATGTATTCAAATTGATCTACAAGGCATGCATAACCAATGTTGTAACAACCACAAACATATTCTTCTTTTGAATCTAATTCTAACTCAAGGGACTCTAAATCCATTATTGAGACTGATTTTGACTCTAATTTTGATGCTAAATTTGATGTTGATTCAAAAATATAACCTAACTCTAATTATGATTCATCTGATGGGTACTTTTTTATAATGATATCTTGTTGAATTCTTGGTATTAGATAAGTAAAAACCTATAATGACATGATGGGCTCCATAAATATTAGTTTGTCAGAGTGGGACTCCTTTAGGATGGGAAAAAGGTCAAGAGACAATTCTTCAGAGACTAGATCTTGAAAAATAGGCACATAGTTAAGGTAATGATTTACTCAAAGGTTCTTATAATCATTAAGAAGTGACTCAATAAAGACTATCTTGTCAATGTGAGACTCCTTGATAACTGGTATAGGATCAATAGGCAATTCATCATAGGTTGTCTTATCACAAATGATTGGTTCAATAAAAACATCTTGGATTGGTTGGTTCTCTTGGCCTTGGTTTCTAATGAGTTGTAAAATACTAGTTTTAAACATAACTTGGTCTTCAAAAGATTGGATGGGCTGAGGTTTGGATGGGATTGGTACTAGATGAGGAATGACTTGTGGTTGGATAATGGTAGAGCCTTAGGGAGTATGATTACTTGCATGAGCTAAGGGATAGAGTCTTGAGATGGTAATGATAGGGAATTTTGGGGCTTGATTTCTCACACAAGCCAAAGGACTAGGTCTTGGAATGATGAAGGGGCATTATGGAGCTTGATTGCTCATGCAAACCATAGGATGAGGTCTTGATTTAGAAATGGTTGGGTGGTGTGGAGCCTGGTTGCTCACACAAACCAAAGGATGAGGTCTTTGTATGGGAATGGTACAACATTGTGGTCCTAGAATAGAAATTGTATGATGTGGTAGACCCTAATTACTCGCATAAGACAAAGCATCCAAGTCTTCCTCATAAACCATATCATCTTAGTTGTGAGTTAGCTCATAAGTTGGTTCTTGACTATGTTCTATATATTGATTATTGCAAAGAGGGTATGGATCCATATCTCAAACAACATTATCTGTAGTTGGGTCTTTAAACTCCTCTTCACAAGCCTCTTCATACCAATCAAGGTCTCAAGTTAGATCATAAGTTATTTCATGACTTTGTTTCCATGAATGATTAATATGAGGTAGATATAAATTTGTCTCACAAACCATATTAGCATCATTGGGGTCTTGACTAAAGCCATAAAAGTCATTTTGTGCAGCCATTCTATCATAAGTTGGATCGTAAGTGACTCCAACATAAGTTTAGCTAGACATATCCATGTAAATGATGAAAGCTCTGAAACAAAAAGGCTTATAGTTCAATAAAATATATAAAACTATGTCCAAAGGACAAATGGTTCAAGCTTGGCCTAACTTGGTCAAAGGGGTGGAGTTGTATCTCCAATCTGGTCTAAAAGTGGAACTATATCTCCAAAATTGTTGGTGCTAAAACTTAGCATAAAATAGTCTAACATCAAATGTCTAACTTCAAATTTCATACACATAAAAGGTCAAACATCTAAATAAAAATTGGCATGTCAAAGGTCTACATCAAAGTGTTCCAAATAACGTCTAAACTAGGAAAGGAAAAAAGTTGAGTTACTAGGTCTTTTGTTCAAATTTGGAATCAAAATCTAGGCTCAAACAAATAGGCATGATGTGATTTGATTTAATCTAACAAGTTTAGAAATAACTTTGACATAAACCTAGCACATGGAATTAAACATAAGCATGATCAGTTGGCATAAGGTATAAGATAAAAGGCTCTTTGAGAAAGGTTGTGTTCTCATAAATAAAGGCACAAATAATGATGAGGATAAGCATTAAACCATGAACAATTTTCAAATTTGGGTAATCGATTAACTGAAGTTATGCAACCCAAAAGAGAAATATCTATGTATCAGCCCCATGAATTAAGGCCTAAATAGAAATCAATCAATGTTTAAATTCAACTTAACAAAGTTAATTGAATACTCAACATTGAAAATAAGGATTTTACCAAACAAGCTAGACAAGATCAAATAGCATGATGGTACAAGACAAAGGTCCAAATGGTACACATGACATGGTTTGAAACAAACAATTTTTGATACAAGGTGAAATAAGTCTTGAAAAAAATTGAGCATCCTGATGGCATAAACATGATCGAATGATGTGATTTATGTTATGCTTCAAAAGGCTCAAAGGCCAAATGGTTTTAATATGATTTGGGCAGTATAACACTACCCTTCTCAACTCAAATGACACACACAAAAATAAGTTTAGTAAAAATTTCAAGGCACAAGTGTGGTGTAAAATGGCTAGCATAATGCCTTTTTAGACAAAAGAGTGACGTATAGACAAATTGGTTTTGACATGGATTATATACAAATAAACAAATTTTAGTCTCAAAACATACCAAGTAAAAATGACCAAAATACACTAAGTATAATCATCCAAATCCTAGCAAGGGTATGGAATATGGGCTTGAATAAACTATAAAGTTTCAAACATCTCTATGGGAATCAATTGCATAATGACTTTTACATCAAACAATAGCAAAAGAAAAGCATGGATTTTGGGTCCGTAACACATGGCTTGTTGTGAAAAGGTCTAGTCCTTTTTGCAACCACTACATCTTGTTGTTTGCTCAGTGTAGTGCAATGTCCAAAGTACCACTATGTTTTGTGTATAACTTCAATTAGTATCTAAATGAGGTAAATACTAGGAGGTGAAACCTTGGATCAAATCTTCCCTAAAGAACTTGTGGGAGGTGATGAAGTCCCCCTCGCAAGCCAAGTTTGCATAAAAATAAAGAAAGCATGAAAGTAGAAAGACTTTAGGGTCATTTTCAATGTCACCCAAACTTTGATCAGTTTTTGGGGAGTTATTTATATAAATTTATTTCTAATCTTTTGAATAGGCTACTTGCAATAGGAATGGTGCTTTTTATTCCAAGGGTTCCCTAAAGGGGACAAATGGAAGAACATACACATAACATCCCTCTTTTTGCCAAACAAAAAATTAATCTAAATAACCTTGTAAATATGAAAATATGAGTTCATTTTAAATCCCAAATGTAAAATGAGGTGATTTTCATTTGACCCCTTGATCTTAGTTGCAAACTTTGAAAACATTCACCATAAACATCTAAAATTTGTTTTTTTTTGTTAAACACCAAAACAAAGTTTCTAACTGATTTTTAAGCATGTAAAAGGTGATCTAAACATGTTTTTAACTAATCTCAAGATTGGTCCTACAACAAAAAGGTTAGCATGTCCTTTAGCCTTGAAGATATTTTAGGTTTGAAATAATGAACTTTAAAAAAAGAGCTCTCAGGTCTATGTTTTAAGAAAAACATAGTGACTGACATCACTTATATAATCGATGATGGTTATCTAACCAACATTGGTTATACTAATGTGATTGATGACATGTATCCAACTAATGTCAGTTAAGCTATCCAACTGATGTCCATCTTTCTAGTCAATGTTAGTTACTGTGTAAACCCATAGCAAACAAAAAATGGCAAAATAAAGTTAGAAAATCATTTTATAAGAGTTATATGGTCCAAATAAATATTTTAAATCTAAAAAATGATCTTATTCATGTGTGGGATGCATCTAGTCCCACTGGATGTGCCATTATATGAATCTATGAATTTGACTCAAGAGAGGATGGTTAGTATCATGTTAGTTTCAAAATGAAAACAAAATGAAAGAAACACACTAACTAGCATAACATATCTAAGCCTAGAAACTAATAAGATATTAGTTTACAAAAATGAATAAAACACACAACTAAAATTTAAAATAAACTCTCTTTTACCTTCCTTGGATACTCTAAATGCTTGTTGTAGTGGCTTGCTCGGGTTGTGCTCATGAAGTCCTTGGCAATGGGAGCTTGGCTACCTCCGTCTCTCCTTGGCACTTTTGGCTTGTGGCTTAGTTTGGATTGGCTTAGCATCAATTTGTATTATTGAAGATATTTGTGCATTATAAATTTTTACCAAACTATCTTAGAAATGATGTTCACGGCCTCTCTATTTATAGATTTTTTAGAATGTCTACAATTAACCTAAATCATCCATCCTAAGATTGAGATGTGTGGTTGAGGATTAATTCAATTTTTGGAATTAATTTTATGATAATCCTCATCATGAAATTGGAATAAGGGGAAATTAAGATTCATTGAGGGCATCATGGAAGGCATTGATGAGGCATGGAGGGCATGAATCCTTATATTTATGGCATTTATGGCCTAGTGATGTCTTCCCAAGAAATGAGGTCACCTAATGATGCATATATTTAATATTCATTTATAAAAACAAGTTTTCAAAAAGTTTCCATGGAATTATTAATTATCCCTTGATTTGAGTTAAATATCTCTTAAGCATGTTTAAGCACTTTTTGCACAAATTACCATAATTGATCAAAATTCCTTATTATTGGTCCAAAATTTGACTGGATTAGAATAAGAAAGTAGTGTTAGATGCATTGGATCTATATTCCCATTTAGGATGTTGTAAATAAAAAATAATGAAGGCACATATCTTGTGCAATATATTTGATAGGAAAGATCAATCCGAAGCACCTAGGTGCAAAATTAGCATTTTGACTCAAAATGATCTGATCAAAGTTAGCTGGTCCACAAATTACATTACCCCATTTAGTGATACCCTAGAAAAAATTAGAACTTGAAGATTTTATTTTCACATAATTTAGTGTTTTTTTTTAGGCCAAATTGTGATATTTAGGTGAAAATTGGTCAAAATCCTGGTTGGAGGTTATCTGTGGCTAGTTTTAGGTGTCTATAATATATAGTCAAAATATAATCAAGATATTTTGAATCTTCATATCTTATTAGGGGCATATCATGACATCCAATAATTTTTCATAATCCTTAGATACTTATATAACATCTTAATACTCATTTTATTCTTTAACTTTGCTCAAAACACCTTCAACTTACCTCTACAAGATGGTCACTCAAACTGTCAGTGAATTCAATAAACATTGACAAATTCTAATCCTTTTTTAATATTTAATATGGATTTTTCAAACCTAAAAAATCCATATAGATAGTATTTATTAAGTCTACAACACTCTCCAATAGTTATTGCATCTTGAAACAATAAAATACCATCAATAAATCTTCAATTACCCTTCTTGGGTCACTTGTAGAACATGGTCAAACCTTTAGTAAAATTTGGAGCTCAATATCTACATTTTTATGAAAATTAAAATATTCTAATCAAATTTTTTTGATGAATATTGAAGTCCTTCATAATTTTTTCTTTTACATCACCATCAAATTATAGATCAAAAGATTTATTAAAACACTCAGCACTAGTTTTTCCTTTGTTAATTTCAAATACCAATGGTTACTAGTAAATGCAAATATTTTAGACACTTTTATTAATCTCATGATACTTAAAATCTATATCAAATTTAGTCTATCATTCATCTTATGATCCTCCTAAATTAAATCTCTAACGCTCACTATTGATCATTGATCTAGGCTTTCATGATTAAGACACTTGACAGTCCCATGTGCTTTTTGTGCACCCTACAGTTAGTCTCCAATGAAATTCCACCAATTGGAAACCTTTCATGCCTTTTGATCATCTTTTGACATATTTAATTAATACATACCATTGTATCAATATATAGCAAGATCACTCATTCCATTAGATCCTTATCTGGTCAGATTAATTATTCATCATAGATCTTCATCTCCCAATTAAATGTTCATCATAAAAGCCAACTTTGCACCTTAACAAATATTTCCACACATATCCTCATAAATTTAAACTTGTACCACATGATCACCTTTCATAGGGGAATCCTTTAATGTATCAAAATATTCATGAAACTTTCAAATGTGTGAAATATGATTTCATTAAATTGCTTACTCAAGCTTATCTATTAAGATGACTACTTAAACCTAGACATTTATATGACTACCATGATAAATTACTTTCATTTTCTTAATAACTTTAATCACTCTTAACACCCCATAGGGTATCTACAACATGATCACACCATCAAGCTATCAAGCACAACTTTGTCATAAATGCACTAGTATCTCATGCTCTATTTTACATCAATGACAACCTAACATCAATGACCATGCTCAACAATTGTGCCAAGGTAGATACATTTTAATTTTATTGTATATATAACCTTCATGACTTGATCTTATTACTCCACTTATTTTCCCATAATATTTTGTGTTTAGTGTGACCAAATATATTTTGCATTTGAGGGTCACTAAATTCTTAGTGCATTCTTACATTCTTGGTATGCCTCTAGTCTACTAAGGTTTCATTATAAATTTATATTTCATTCTTATTCCACTCATTTAATTCACTAAAGCAATCCCAATATTCCTACTTGATGAATATTCTTTGTTAATGATCATACTCATAGAGTTATTTCATTTGTGAGTTGCAATATAAGACCAAGGATAAGACTAGAAATTCTTAAAAAATTCATGCTTACTCCCTATAATCATATTACATATTATTATTCACCTCAGTGGTGTTCCATTTGTGAGTCACAATATAAAACCATGGATAGGGCCAGGCATTCTTCATGAAATATTCCTAAAATGTTTCCATACCATTAATCACACAAATAATGATCAAATTTTGACTATTAATATTATTTTTCATCATTTTCAAAAATTTGACACACTTTTCATTTTATTACAAATATTTTATACTTCCTATATTGATTTAGTGTGATTTATCTTGTTTTGATTCGATATAATTTATTTTCATATATACTTTTCAAACATTTTATATATTCCATTTTATTACAAATTTCTCATACTTCCCATATGGATTTAGTATGATTTATCTTGTTTTGATTTGGTGAAATTACTTTTCAAACATATGATACAACATGTTTTCTATTTTATTACAAATTTTTCATAATTCCCATATTGATTTAGTATGATTTATCTTGTTTTTATTTGATGTATTTTTATTTTTCTTTTACACTATTATAAACGTTTTCTATTTTTACTTCATTTTACCATTTCAATTAACTATATTTTCCACTCTTTGTTTTACACATTTCCCATCATTATTTAATGTGTATAAAATTTTATGATTATTTATCTACTTCTCCAAATAATTTTTATTATTTTGGAGTCTCACATAATTATAGAAAATAAATGATACATCATATGTTTCCCATAGCCTATACATCAAAATAAAAACACATGATAAAAATAAAATACATACATTCATGATATAGATATAACTCATAAACCTATAAATGTCCATATCCATATATATCAAGAGTTCGATACAACAAACTACAACTCAAAGTACAATAATATTAAATATCTCTAAGTTTGTGTTCCATCATGTCTATCTGGTGGAAGAGCCACACTAACCATAGATGCCTATGACTATTCCCTTTAAATATTCTACACTAATTAGGTTGTAAAATATCTAAGACCATCAAATTATCTATGTATATTGGCCACCTAGGCCTATATACATCTCATATCTATTGTAATGGCCATATGAGCAGCTCACTCTAAGGCCAATGCCTACAGGATCATGCCTCTACATCTCCAAATGAAAAGGGTAATTGTAAACCATCCCATTATATCTATATCTCTTGAGCCACCTCACTAACCAATAGAAACCAATTATCATAAGCTAGGGTAGATGGCATAATAGGATACTCCATGGTAGTAGTATCATGATGCAATAACACTCCATCCAAAATATTGTTGTGTGACCCAAACTACTACATGTCATCAAAAATGCTCATCAGTAGTATCTATAAAACAAAAACTAAGTGTACATTATCTCTCTCTCTCTCTCTCTCTCTCTCTCTCTCTCTCTCTCTCTCTCTCTCTCTCTCTCTCTCTCTCTCTCTCTCTCTCTCTCTCTCTCTCTCTCTCTCTCTCACTCACTCACTCACACACACACACACACACACACACACACATCTAAATCTCTAAAGCATCTATCTAAATAAATAAAATATACAACTATACATCTAGTCATCTATTAAATACTCAAAACATAAAACATTACTTACCAACAATAATATAACCAATAAAAGTCTCATTATTTGAATGGCCACCTAGCACCTAAAACAGAGCCTACATCAACACAAATATAAAACCTATAGAAATATCTTATTCATGTTATGGTCCTCTCCAAATATGTCTCTCTATTGACCAAATCTATATGGTTGATGCCATGGGATCTCCATGTGTAGTAGATCCCTCCTACATCTCCACCACCACCTGATGACATATTTTTCTCCTCCATGCTCATTGAGGTAGATTTAATCCCTATTATGGATCAACAATAGCCACACCCATATCCACATATACAATAGCTACCTCCTAATCCTTAAGTCTAGATACCCTCTACCATCACATCTAACCATTTTAAGGCCTTGCTCAATGTGACCAAATCACAGGTATCTCCAATGGTAATCTTACACCACCTCTACCCCTAGGCTCATTATCATGTCATTTCCAATAATTAAACACTACTAAAGAACCACTAGATGTGGTAATCTAGACTATTCAAAAACATGAGTAATAGGGTGTGGCTCCACCCACCATGTATAGTGACTAGTGATGTAAATGTGACCCAATATAACAGCAAAAGTATCAAAAAATGGCTAACTAACCATAATATTTATATATATCTACCATATAATCTCACCATGTGTAACTATCTATAGTGTTGGGGTAAATGGCACATCATGTACTGCATGAGCCTATCACCACCTAACCACATGAGGAAGCCTATCATCTATAACATGAGGAAAGCTAGCTAGTTGGTACATAAAAAACCTCTAATATATCTAAATACTAAGTAAAATAATAGGGCCTATAGTATTCTAACCTCAATACAACATACCATACATATCGTATACTAAATACACCCAAATAACTAACCCTAAGTCACAAAGTGTGCCTTGCTCCAAAATAGACTATCATAAGGCAACCATATACAATGACACCTTCGAATCTAAATTTTGACAAAGCACACATGATGTCACAAGACCTATAAAAACCTTCAAGATATTTATAATGGCTGATATATATATATATATATATATATATATATATATATATATATATATATATATATATATATATATATATATCAAATAGGTGTACATGCAACCCAACAAAATACCTCTCTAAGTTAGTTACTATGAGATGATACATTCTAGTAATTGATTATGATATGTAAATTATATAAAAATCACCCAAATCTACAATATACTTCATAAATTTAGATCCATTGGTCTATAATGTAATAAAAATCAACATCTATAACAACATTGTAAAATTTAAAGCTAATTTATCTAAACAAGATTCAAAAAATTTAAGACTAAATGACCATACATTACTTATAGACTCAAAATTTCATCATGATATTTGAGTTGATTCAAGACATGGACTAGATAATTGTTTGACATAAGACAAACAGATTATGGTCAAGAGATTGGCATGAAATATCATTAATTTCATAGTTTTTAAATCATTATTTGGAATGGAGGGAGTCATGGATTTAAATAGGCAATGGAAGGAGATTTTCTAATGAATTAAAAATTCATTGGAATCCTCTACAAAAAAAAATCTAGAAAGAAAGTAGGGAATTCTAATGAATTTAAAATTCCTTAAAATTCTCTAGAGAGGAAGGAGAAGGGTGGTAGAGAGTTATATATTCCATTAGGTAATATAATGATGATTATGGGAATATTATACTATATTAGAATAATATTTAGGTGAGGATTAGGGGGTAGGATTGTATGAAATCCTAGGAGTAGGTAGGTGGGTTATGGGAATTTCAAATTCCCAAATATTAGACAAGTGGGATTAGTTAGTAGATAATGGAGACTTCAGTGGATTAATTGGTTTTCTGGGTAAGAATAAGGTTAATAGATAGATAATAATAGAAATGGGTCTTAGATAAAATTCTATGAGGATTAATAAGGATGAATTATAAAAAATTATATGGGATCAATGATGTTAGTGTCAAAATTAACAAGTCGGTGAAGGCAAGAAAATTTATATGTATGTATTTTACCCATTTTTGAAAGGGTGTTGTGAGTGGAAAAATTGGAAGGAGTAATGGTATTTAAAATAGGAGAGACACTCATGGATGAATGTTAGTAAATGATGTTAGTGGACACATGATTTCCCCTTTAAGGGACATATGTGGAGAAAGGGGTTGGTTGGCCACTCAGAGGAGGAAACAATGGGTGGGTTATGATGGGTAGAAAAGGGGATGGGATGTATAGATGTGATATTGATGATGAAGAAAATGAACTCGACATAAGTAGTAAGCTACAAAGTGATGATGCCCATGGAAAATACCTATGCATAGGGAGTGGAAATGATGGTGTTATAGTTTTCGACACATCCCAAAGGAGAATCAACCATAACATGATGATGATAAGATAAAAGGTAACAATATTTATACATCTATTAATGAAGGACACATGCTAGGGAGAAATATAGACAAATATGATTAATAAAAAATGCCATGAGCTATTGACATACCCCAAGTAAAGACACATGCATGGGAGAGCATTGGGCAAAAATAAGACAATGATTTGATAAAATTAATAATGAGTATAACTCAAAGCTAAAGTTAAGTGCTATGATAAAGGAGATGAGAAAGGAAAAAATAATATGATTGAGAGACCAAAATATGGAGGGGAAGAATTGGACTGTAATTCATTGAATCAATGAGCCATAATGTGATTAATATTTATGATTACTATAGCAAGGACACATGCAAGGGAGTGAGAGATAATAAAGTTATGGTCCTAGTCATGCCCCAATTGAAAGAGGAAACATAAAATTTAAATGGTGAATTAACCAATCAGTGATAATGGATGATTTATTAAAGAAAATATGGATGTTATGATTTGTCAAGCCTAATCAATAGGTGTGGAATATTTAAAGGTAAGATTAGGGTGATGATTATGGGGATGGTGATTGATCAATATACTAATTGATTAATGATTGGTATTATAGCTCAAGAATTTTAATGATACAAGACTTGAGGATGATAAGGCATAAGATAAATGTGAGAAATAATGACTGGGAAATGGGAGAGAGTGGTCAAGCTAACCTTAGACATGTTATGTGACTAAGCTTTTCCTACATAGTCTAAAAATACCTCACACCAATGTAGTTCATACTAAATGATAGATGACAAGATATACTAGAGGAGGAGGATGATAATGACTATTAGACATGTTAGTAGTTAGATCAAGGATGTGACTCAAATGTTAGACATGAATATATAATACTAAGAGAAGTGATTGGATATGAGATGTTAGATCTTATGACATATGGCTGGGATAGATGATTGGAACTAGATGATCAAATTGATGATGGGATAAAGATGATTAGATGATTAGGTATGTGATATAGGATGTGATAAATGATGAGTGTCATCCATTATCAATCCATCATTATTATAATAAGGCTCATCATAGTCCTAGAAATCCAATGTAAATATTGCACTAGGAAGTATGCCCCATGATATAAGTATGACCAAGAGAATGTTGTGCTAAAGTGCATGATTATAAAAGGGCTAAATGATTAACTCTACATAAGGCACCCAAAATAATTATTATAAAATTTTTGGCTCTATCATAGCATCCTCATTTATTTCACCCTTGATGCTAGACTAATTGAAAGACTAATAAAAGAAAATAAATATAGACAAGATAACATACATATGTAGATATCTACATGATAAAAGACATGAAAATAAGTCAAACAACATAGAGCATATAAGTAACACACACAAGTATCTACATAGAGATGTGTTATGATTAGTGTCTTGTTTATTTTCCTAATGAGATTCAAGGGGATGATTGATTAGGTAATGAGTTGGACTAATTTGGTCATGATGATGTGAATTTGGATTAAGCTTATAGACTTGGATAAAGGTATGGAGTTAGAATATACTAATGACCTAGATTAGGATAATGTTATGGATAAGGACTTAAGTGCTACAATTAGGACATAGGACAAGACAAGATGACAACATGATAAGACCAATAGTACATAATAAAAGACAAGATGACATGGACAACTTAGGATATAAGATAAGATGATGAGGATAATTAAGAAATATGAAAAGATGATAAGAAACAAGATAACATAGATGTCTTGGGATTTTGTCGATTTTATAAATTTTAGGGTTTTTGGAATATTTTAGTTTTTAGGTCTTTTGAGAACATGTGTGTACACTATACAAATGGGGTTACTAACAAAGGGGATATCGAGCCTATAAACTAGGATAAGGAAAAATAAAATAATGAATGGGATGACAAAATGATGAGGCTGATGTTGAATGGGGGATGAGGACCAAGGAATAATGAACTATGGATTTCCAATGACCACATCATAAAGGAACCATATATCAAATCACCAAAATACTACTAGGAGGATATGGCAAGATGATTCTAGAACATTTATTAAGACATATTCCACTCCCTTACAAAGGTTAATACTAGAAGAAAGGATGGACATAATAATATGCAAGATATGATGCTAGATTATGGGTAATAGAAATGGATCAAGGATAAGATAGACAAGGATGACATGGATTCAATTGATAAGAGATGAATTTTTCACCTTAGTTTTGAGGTAAAATTTAGATTATAGATTATTTTACTATGATGTTTAAAACTATTTTTCATCATGGTACTTACCCAAGGAACTAGAAGACAAGTTTTCACCATTGGATAAATTATTTTTATGGCATCTCAATTTATTGGATATGGGTGTGAGATGAAGGATTAAAATGATTTATTGATATTCATAAAACACCTATTCTAGTTATATGTGATACTGCACCTATGTTATCAATGTTGGATTCACTAATATCCTTATAACCTTCATTGTCTCTTGATTGAGACCACTCCAGATATCTAGACCAGGTGTCTTCATCACCCCTATAAGATATAATGTTGTCCAAGTTTTTCAAGTGTAGAATGGATTGATTTAGGTTTTGGATTTGATGGTGATGTATAATACTTGAATGGATGATAGGATAATGATAGGGAGGTGTGATGGGTGGTTGGGAAGCGGGACTAGTAGTCGTGTACACCATTAGAGATGTCAGGTATTCCATATTTGATTGATGCCATATGAAAAAATAATTTAAGAGATTTAAGAAACTTTGAGTTTGTGGTTTATCTTGGATCCCATTATTTTGAGATTTATCATCTATCTTAATACTAATTTTGATATTATTTTTAATTTTAGACTTTACTATATCTTGACTTCCTCCTAGTGCCTAAATTTGGCCTTCACCAAAGGAGATTGATATTTTACTTGATAGATGATGATTATTTTGAATTTTATGGTCCATTAGTGTTTTAAAGAGGGTTTCACTAGGGAAAGACACTTTTTTATTAGGTTTCTAATTTAACTTACCTTGATTGTGACTTGTTGGATCAAAGGCAATTTTATCATCATGTGGGACTTTTTGAATATGGTCTTAGACCATTGTATTTGTGGCACATATTATATTACTTGAGGAAGATTAATAGGATGTATGTTCTTGTTAATCCCTATGGAGGGACATGATTAAATGATCATTGATGGGAATAAAATGATCTATGATGGATGAATGTGGGAGAGATGGTAAGATGATGTTAATGAGTGGTGATGGGGTAGCATGGTCCTCATAGGGGTTCCTAAGAGAAATAGATTTTGTCACTTAATATTTCAACCTAGAGAGGTTGTTAAATCCTTCTCTATATTAGGTGGAACATTATAATACCTCTAGGCCTATGGGTTGCCTATAGCAGAGGTAAACCTCTAGGTTTAAGGGCTAGCTCCCTATATTAGTCTTTGATAGATTATCACCTACACTACTTAATTTCTTGGATGAAAAGGGATATAATTAATAGAAAAGTAACTTATGATAGTGATTTGATAGAACAAATAGATCTCCACTAGACTACCATACACTTGTATTATGAAACATGACTCAAAATACTAGTCCCAACATCCTAGATTGATCTAACATAAGTGTTTCACACATGGAGGTGAAATGCATTGCACTTATCAAGGTGAGTAAATAAGAGGTAAAATTGAAGACACTAATGCTACTCTTTACACTTAGAAATAGATGAATACACTAGCTATACTTCATGTGACCTATTAGAGGGAGAACTACTTGCACTAAACCTGAAAGATTAAAAAGAATACAGGGATATATAGTTATCACTTGTCATTCCACTATTCACTACTTCACACACTTATAAAATAAGATTATGAAATCAAAAATATATTGTAAATATTTATTTCAAAGGTAAATATAGTATTCAAACCAGTGGGATTTTTCCATACTAGGTGTGGATGAGATTACAAAGCAAAAAAGGCTTACATATATAGAGCATATGAGAGGAGAGAGAAGTGAAGTTTAAGGGTCATAATTATAAATGTAAAGGCATGAAAACTAGTTATAATTTGGGATAATGAGGTGGGAAATATACCATGAAGTGATCTTGGATAAGTTTTCATCTAAAATATGACACCTTCCCTCAATTTGGCATAAAGACACTTCATTGTCTTGTTTGAAACTACCTTTTGGTGATGAAGATTCATTAGACTACTTGAAAATAACTTAGGAATCCTTTGACACATATTATATATCATGGGAGGTTTGAAACAATATATGACACTCATTAGATACCCCAATAACTAATAACCTTCCTCTTGATAGTTATGTTCATTGTTTGCAGTCACTTACTAGCCCTCTTGGCTTCAATATTCACATTTGTCATCAAAGTGAGTAGTAGTTGCTCAACAATATGCATTTTATAGGTGTTAAGACATATTTTCAACACCCATTTGTATTCTAATATATCAGTTAGACCTTAAAAATATCTAACATTAGACCTCTCATCTTCTCACTAAGTAGTCACTTATCTTTTAACTATATGTCCAAGACTACCTATAATGAAAAGTGTAACAGATGGATTTTCATTCACAAACATGGTGATAAATGAGTATAGGGAGTTATAATAAGTCCTTATAGACGTCCCTCAATGGATTTCATCTACCAATTTTCCTTTCTACCTAAAAACACATCAAAACCTGCAAAAAACTCAAATTTTGGTCTATTCATACAAGTGATAGTATGGATAAAATGGATGTCATGTAGCTTGGGTGGTGATACATAGATTCATGTCAATTTATTGAAAAATTATCCACTTTTATGTGCTTCCCAAATCATTTATTCTCCACCAAGTTTACACAAGGGTTTTGAGAGGGTTTTAGGTCTCTTAGCTTCTTAATATTGATTCATAAAGGTTATACATCCAAAACCTGAACCAATTACATAAATATTGAGTTTATGACCCTCCTCAACTAACTATGGATGATTGAGGCACCATGTATAGTTTTCATACTGATATGAGTAAATAAACATATCCTCTTGAGCTCTTGACTAAATTCTAAGTAGGTCTGAGAGAAGGTGAGGCTAGAATGGATAATTTTATCTTGTTCCCTACAAACCAGTGATTCTTATAGAATATAAAATTATCAAATAAAGTTATCAAATAGTTTGGAAAATTCACATGATGCTATAAGTGAAGTTGAAATCCATTGGGATTCATGCTCAGTTTAGGCCTAACAGACTTTGACTGCCTTTCTTGAGTCATTAACCACCTTTGAGTGATTATAAAGGATGTAGGTGACTTAAAAAACTTGTTCATCTTAAAAACTACCTAACCCATAATTTTATGATTCCTCTTTGATCTCCATTTCATCTTATCACCATTCACACAATATGCATGTAGGGTGGTCATGACTGTGGAGTGCCCTATGTTTGAGATAAAATAGAGGGAACTTCCCTATTTATTTGATAAAATTGAGACAAAATAGGTTTTATTAGGTCATTAGTACCATACTCACCAAATTTAAATTCTTTAATATGCCCATAAAGCCTTCAACATCAAATATTCCCAAAACTAGCCTCTATGTTATGACTGTGTGTAGGATTTTGTCACAATTTGAGAAACTTCATTGTTATGGCTATAGGTTAAGGTCCTTATTTATTAAGAACACATAGGAATGTATTATTATAATTATGAAAGTGGTTTAAACATTTTAATCCATATTAGACCATTGTGAACCTTTCACACCTACACCCTCCATGAGCTTAGGCTAGTCTGCTACCTTAGTCAGTTTGTAGGTGTTAATTAGAGAAACTAGATGACTCTTATAGATGTTGATGTTTGTTTGAAAGACACATGGGAAGTGAAATTATCATTATTAAATATATTTACACATCCATTCACTTCATTTTTTTAATATTTATCCAAGCATGCATCTTTCACTTTCATGATCTAACATGTGACTATGTCAGACTGTAAGTACTCATTTAGAGAATCAAGAATCTTTTGTAGGTGACTATACAGATTTGAACATTGTTATTAATTTTTTTGAGTTTATCTTGAGGTAATTATAACTATTTAATATTTAAATGGACTCAAATATTGTCTTGAAATCATGTTCTCACCCCTCTACCATCATTGTGCTATAGGTCTGTAGTTTCAAAGTTCACTTTGGTGCAAATGCCACTGTAGTTTACTAAGTGCTTTCATCAAGAACTTGACTTATTTGTCAATCATTCCAATATCATTATCTCAACATTTTCTTGAATTAAAATTTTTCTTATAGGCCTAGACTATAATAATTAAATCACTAAGATCAGTCAGATTTCATGAACTTCTACTAATAGGTGACATTATATGAGGCAGGATTCCCTTTTAGAGAAGTAAAGGTAAAACTTCTCAATTATAACTTTATCAACCTATGAACATGGACATAGGCCTATCTACATGTAATTGACTCTCTATTATATAAATTATACTCTCAATGCTCTCATACCTGATTAAAGGTCTCAATTGAGTTCAAATGCCTCTTATTCGACACTACTCTACCTCATTTGGATTGACCTCATACTACTAGTGGAGACTACCTAAAGGTATATATGATATAGGAATGTGTATGTTAAATTGGTTAACATAAAAAATATCTAAAACTTTTAATATATTAGTAATACTATTTTCAATTTTTAAATCTTATCACAAACTTGAAAACTTCTTGCTTTATCAACATGACTGATCAAGCTTTGTTCCACTTGATTGTAGGTGACAATTGCAGGGTTACTTGACTGTGTCAAGTGTCATAGACTTTACACTTATAACCATGAACTTATTGAGAATAATATTTCAAAATATATACTAATCACCATGAAATGAGATATTAAAAATCACATATCACCTTTGTTCTAAAGACAAATATAAGAAGAAAAGCTTTTCAATTGTTGAAAAATTGTCTGTAGGCTTTAATGGAGTCTTCTACTAGAAAAATGAGATAGTATTGCTTATTCATTGATATAAATATGTGAAAAAAAAATTAAAACCATGTGAGAAGGATTGTCACACCCTTAAATATCAATTACACCACCTAGTTTGCTCAGATAAATGCAAATAAAGAAAGAAATTGAAGCCATTGGGGATGTGTAGGCAGCTTAGAGTCACTAACACTCTTAGTGATGGTTCATGAGGCACAAACCACCAAAATTAGAACTATGACCATGAATTTGGATTACATAGATAATAATTTCCCCCACCAAGTGCACTTGCTATAACTCTGCTCCTATCTGTATCAAGTGGAAACCATTTGACCTCTTTGACTTCTCCAAGAGAATGATGAGAAAGGAGAATCAGGGTTGCTCAATTTTAAGTCTATCAAAGCCTCCCAATTATGAAATTTAATGGTATGTATCTAAAAATACCTCTCTTAAGTGGTCACACATGCTATAACTATATAAAATCTCTAAAACTTACTTGAAACTCCCTTGTTTAAAATTTATCTTCTTGGATGGATTTTGAACCTACAAAATTTAGTTTCAAAACTTCCATTTCTAACATATTTGACATGTGGGATTTTATATTTAATCTTTACACCTTTGTCTTCTTATGGAAATGATACAAGTGTAGACACCAAAATTGTGCCTACTCCCCTGGTCATCCTTCTCATCCTCTCCCCCTTGGTCCCCTTCGTCCCATTTCACTTAACCACTCCTAACCCCATACGCACTTATTAATTTAAAATAATTAGCTATTTTAAATTAATAAAATCCGTTTTCTCCCTCACCCATGCCACCTCACACCTCTCCTAGGATGCCCTTCTTTGGATTCTCTTCATCCCCCATGACCCATTTATGACCCCCATTTCATCCTCTCGCGTCCATTTAGCCACCTTCGACCATTTCTTCCTCGGACTCGCTGACCCGACAGTTGGGAAAATAGACAAAAGGCTAT
Source organism: Torreya grandis (assembly GCA_037957365.1). Classification (NCBI taxonomy): domain Eukaryota; kingdom Viridiplantae; phylum Streptophyta; class Pinopsida; order Cupressales; family Taxaceae; genus Torreya; species Torreya grandis. The sequence continues at coordinate 1,654,685 of JARHVA010002961.1, forward strand.
TTTTAGCCTTTTTCCTACCTTCTAGCCACTAATGTCGATCAACTGTCGACCGACGTCAGTGATATTACTGGCGTCGGTTGCATTGATAATGATTTTTTGTGTTTGTTATCCTCCCTTCACCTCGACTCTTCATCCAACTCTGGAATCTTACAATCTAATCAATCAATTGGCCAATCTTCAAACCAGACCTCTCACTCTCCCTCTCATAGGGCTTTTACACTAGTAATAGCATCAGTCTTCTACACCAGCAATAGGTCCTCCACACAGGCTACATCAACAATAGGTACAGGTATCAGCAACACTCCTTCAACAAGGCACAGGTATGTATACTGTCTATGTTTTCATTATGTTTTCAATTATTGCTTTCAAGTAATATCCCCCCAAACCACACTGTTAACCAAACCAGACCTGAATCCTTATTTCTCTATCTCCCTATTGCCTTTATCTTCTACCTGACCATACATTCTATCCATTGTCCCTGCAACTCTACCCAAACCTCTGCACAGACCATTAACCAAAACCAGGCTCTCTCAGACCAACCAAACAGCACGAAAACCTATCCAGACCCCTTTTCAGACTTGTCTACAGACCACAAACCCATCCACAGACCACAAATCTAATTGACGTTGGCCACAGAGACCACTACCCCCACCGACGTCGATAGACTAACTGACGTCGGCAGACATTGACAACCGACGTTGGTAGGACCACCGACGTCGGCGACTGTGACCAGGCCGACATCAACATTCAGGTAAGCATTTGCTTCCATTTCCTTTTCAGTCTTTAATCATTCTATCTTTTATCAGACATTACTTTTATCAATCAGTGGGTTGACATCCCTCAAGCTTTTGCTTCGGGGATCAAGCTTTTGCTTGGCAACCCACCATCTCCTCATCTAACACCTTCTTTGTCTTAGTCTCTTTCTTTTGTAGGTGTCATCCTCCACAACCAAAGAGGAGTTCTCACGATGTCTAGATAACGGTGTGCACGACTTCATCCAGGTACATACAAGCCTTAGACCATTCTTCTTAGTTTCTTATTTCTCTCTTTGAATGTAGAAAGTGAAATCTAGCATAGAAACATTTTGGCATGCTCGGTGGGACCTTAGGGCCTTCCTTGGGTTCCTTTTCTTTCTGTTCATATAGGTGCATTAGGTTTATCCCTTTTCACCTCTTTTTTCTCTTCTAAATGACATCATAAGCAGGAATAAAAAGAACCTTTCTTTATTTTCTTGCATTTCAAACTAGTCAAAAATCATATCCTTCAACCCTTTCTCAACTTGTTTTCATTCAAACTCACATTTTGACTTGGGCTTAAAACACATTGCATATCATTTCGGCTTTCTTGCATTTCTTAGTCCACACTTAGTAATTAACAAATCACATCATGAATTAATCATAGTCCACTTTATGTTACACAACCGAACCACTTACACCAAATCAAATATCAAACTCACCTGAGACAAGGCCCGACTAGGATTTCATCACCTAGCAGATACCTTACCCATCCCGGCAATCCTACTTGGACTTCATCACCAAGGGGAAAGCCCACTCTATTCTCTGGTAGAGTATAATCTCTAGGGAAAGTATATTTTGGCTAAGTGAGACCAGCTTACCACTGGACTCGTGAAGTGAGGGGAGCTTGCTCCTTAGCACCAGGCCATGTATGGAACCTAACCCAAACTCTTGAACACCTAAACAAACCTGAAACTATCCATAGACTACCTCTTCTAAGACCCCTTCTAACAGCCAACCTCCTAAACATCACTTTAAGGCATAAGCCAATAGGATTCTAAAAGTTGATTCTTAGGATTTAACGCTTAGGACCCGCTTGTGTTCTTATGTTTTTCTGTTCCCATCTAGTTTTTTTGAGCTAGTGAGGACGTTCTTCTTCCTTTTCATTCCAAGAATCTTCAAATTTTCTAAGTTTTAGGAAACCACAGTCACCGACATCGACCTTACCACCAACATCGAACATCTTTATATCCGGCATCGATTACTTGATCGACGTCGGCCATCTTTCCCATCGACATCAGTTTTTCAACCGATGTCGGTCACTGTCACAGTCCTTTTTTTTCAAAATAGCAGCCTAAAACCTGACCCTCTTTTTGCTAAAACCACATTCTGAGTTTTTGAAACTAAAAAAACACAATTTCCAGAACCTAACCCCTCTTTCCTTGAATGGTTTTGATGCGCAGTCTAACCAAGGCTCTTCTTGACCATGCTAGCCATCAACCGCTTCCATCTTCCCCATCCATAACCAGTCCTATAATGGAGTTCCACTCAGAGACTGAAAGAACTCCTACTCACCTGACTCTAACTTAGACCCCCATTTTTCTTGAAGGGGACCAAGATTTCAAGAGATTCTTGGACCTCAATGTCACAGCCCTCCAAAACTATCTCGCAAGAAACCCAATGCGAGACTTTTTGGGTGACGTGGCAACGACATCAACACGATTCACTACCCAACATTTTATTACCCAGCCTTTTTCCTCAACCATTAACCTGACCATGGCCAATATGCAAAGTTTGGCCTCCCCATCTATTTTTAGACCGACCTCCATCGGGGTTCCATTACCCCCTCAACCACATGTAATTCAACCAAGTTCTACATCATACCAGAACTTGATTGTCTCGACCCCTCACACTCTTGTGCCCATAAATGCAGGAGTGTCTATCTCCCATTTTGCCAATGATGCCACACAACCACCTTTGGTGGTATCTAGTCAACTTATGCCCTCTACTTCCATAACCCAACCACCTTTGGCCTCCACTTCTGTCCTTGCGACTAGTTACACATATGTTGCACCCCTACAAGCACAATCGACTACATTGTATGCCCCTTCTAGCACTTTTCAAGCACCCTACAACCTAGGGGGCACCCCATCCACCAATCCTTCAGCAGATCTCATCAAAATGTTGATGGACAAAATGTCCAGTCTCGAGACCTCTATTTTTGGTTCACGCAATGCTCTCTCGTATGAGTAAATTTGCAACGAGCCCATCCATCCTTCCGTCCCTATCCGACCATATCCCAACCAGTGGGAGATTCCTAAATTTACTCACTTCCAAAGTAAGGAAGACCCGCAACAACATCTATGGGCATTCAAACATGCCTGCTATCTCATAGCCCATGATGATGAGTTACTTCTACGCACGTTTCCCATGTCACTTACTGGCCATGCCCTTGACTGGTATAGCTCTCTTACCAGACATTCTATCTTTTCATTCATTCAACTTGCCTAATTATTTCTTGACCATTTTTCTATCAACATCACCAAACAAGTCTCAATCACAGACCTCTACTCCATCAGGCAATTTGACGACGAATCAATAGTCAATTTTATCGCCCATTGGAGAGGCCTGATTAACCAGCTCTCCTTTTCCTTGCCTCAACCTGAGCTCATTGAGCTCTTTTCTCGAGCATGTCCCAGGCACATCTCTTCTACCTTGTGGATTCAGACATTTTGCACTTTCGATGAAGCTTTCACCATGGTCGAAAAGCTCAAACTAGGCACCATTGAAGAGGATAACGTCAAATTACGTAATACTAACGCAAGAACCAATGACCTTTCTTCTTCCAGACCTTCTTCTTCTGCCAACTCCAAGTCCAAAGGAGTGGCCAACACTATGGTCATTAGATCACCATCCTCGACAACAACTAATCACTCTCAATCTTCAACGTCCCAAAGCATCACTAAACAATTCCAACAATGGTACATCTAGCGTTCATACACTCCACTTAGAGAATCATACACTTCCATTTTGGAAAAACTTGTCAAGCAGGGGGTCCTCAATCTCCCTCCAATCCAAACACCTCAATTCAACCTTTCAAAAGTTCTCCCTACATGGTATAGGGAGGCCGACTTCAGTCACTTTCATCGCGTCCATGGCCATGACATCGATAATTGCCAAACCTTTAAAAACATAGTCCAAGACATGATTGACAAGGGTGATCTCGTCTTAGACAACCCGAACACCCCACCCAACCAACACATCAACATCTTTAAACAACCATTCCCAAATCATCTGCCTACTCAAAGTAATGTCCAGACCTTGACCAATAGCTCCCACGAGCATGACATACACACGGTCAACATGGTCTCGCCTCTTGTCCCTGACCAACCTCCTTCATAGGTGGAAGACTCTTCTTCCCTTATTCCTCCTCCACAGGATGAAGAACTTTCTTCTCCTATTAGTCCTCCATCGACCTCTCTTATACTGGAGGACACCTTGACCATACCTATGCCATTAGCCACACCTTCGTCTTTCCTCCTACCAATGGAGGACCATACCTTGCCTACTCCTCAACCACAAGCAGAGGGAACAATCATCCATGCCCTCTGCCCTCCTGAGGAGTCACACTCTCCTATTTATTCTCCACCAAGAGAAGACCTAGTCTCTCCACCCATTTCGATCGAGGAAGACCCCATCACAGTTTCCTCTTGCCTTTTGCCAGAGATTGCTACATCTCACTCACCTCCATCCACATCTAAACCCAAACTCGTATCTAACCTCACCTCACACAATGGTGGCCCTTAGCCCAAACCAAAGAAGGCCCCTAAACTACACCGGAGGACTCCTCCCCCACCTTCGTCATTACCTTCAATCTTGGGCCCACATCCATCCACTTTAATAGGAGTGCTTCCTACTCCCATATCTCACAGAGGCAAGTCACCTCCATTACTCTCTCAACCCATCAGACATATATCTCCTCCAATCCATCGACCAACACCTCCTAAACCAAAGTCATTAACCCCCACTGCAATAAGACATCCAGACCCGTTAGCAGGTTCTTATGCCTTGCTATTACGGCAATTATTGCAGTCATCTTGCATCAATCTTTTGCCTCTTAAACCATATCAATCTCTCAGACCTAAACCACCTTGGTTCAATGACACTCAAATTTGTGCATATCATCACATGCCTGGGCATGACACTAAGCATTGTTATGCCCTTAAGGTTGTCATTTGCCAATGTCTGGAGAATGACACCTTTCTTCATGACCACATTATCCAAAAACCTTCAACACCGCCCCACTCATTGACTCTTCGATCAAGACCATCTTGGTTTGACAACTCTAAATTTTGCCACTATCATCACACTCCAGGACATGGCACTAAGCGTTGTTGCACTCTTAAAGCTGTCACTCGTCAACATCAGAGAAAGGATACCCTTCTCATCAAGGATCCTCTTGACCACCCCTTCAGCAAATCATCAACACCAACCCATGCTTCTCATACCTCATCACTTAAATCAAGATCTCCACGCCAGACTATGGTCCCTTTGCCGCCTTTAACCCCCCTTATTCGACATCAACACAGTCAATCTAACCACCAAGCCTTATCTAACCTTGACCAATCTGTCAAACATTCTCTCTACCTGTTGGGGGAATTCAATGCTCATCCAAGCCTCGACCAACCTTTCAACCCAACCTCGACCAGTCTCAACCGAATCAATCAACCAACCTTTTCACCCAATCAATCAACCAAGCTTCAACCAGTCTCGACCAAATTCAACCAATCATCGACCTAATACCAATTTTAACCCAACCATCGACCAAATATCAACAAACATCAAACAAACATCGACCAATCATCAATCCAAACCTCAACTAGACCTCGATCATGACATTGACCAAGACATTGACCAGACATTCACCCAGACATTGACCATGACATTAACTAGACCATTGACCAGACCATCGACTAAACACTAACCAATCATCAATCATGACCTCGACCAAACATTCAACCAACCTTTTTATCAAAACATTCAACCAGTCTCGACTAATCAGTGACCATATTAACCAATCGACCATCTAACATCAATCAACACGTGACTAATCTAGAAAGAGGCAAATGGGGCAAATTTGCTCCTAATTGACTCAGACCTTATCATAAATGCACAAGCATGGCCCAAGGACTTATTAGAACCTGAGCCCTTTATTGCCTTGCATCTGCGACCATTTTACTCTTAGTCAAGTACTCGATCACTTGACATTTTACTTGAGCTCGTCCCTTGAGCAATCCCCGTCATTGTCATTCCTATTCCTTTCAACCCTATTTCCCAACATTCATCAACCCTTTTTGTCAAGCAGTAATGCTTTGTCCTAATAAAAGGGAACCCTTAAACCTCTAGAGGCTCATCCATGGCTAAATTTCAGTCAACAAAACATGTCAAAAATGGGATACCTATCATATCAAAGGACATAAACTCTAAATGTAGACTACTCCCTCGAAGGACAACTACATAATTGTTGTATTACTAGACTGCTCCCTTGAAGGACAACTAGGCCAAAGACATATCAAAAAGCATTTAAAGAAAAATATAGATCACTCCCTCGAAGGATGGCTATGACTAAATATTGCTACAGACAACACTCTTTCTAAAGCTTCCCACATCGATCAGCTTCACATATATGACCACAAGCAAAACAACATCCCAATGTAGACTTCTCGCATTGATCAGTCTGCACCAAAAAAAAGATTATAATGACTAACATGCTATCAAGTCATGGACATGCCTATAGTCGTTCTTGGGTCACCTATAAAAGGGGCAAGGTTCTTCTTGCCACCAAAAAGGGTTACCCCATCCTCTCATATCACATAATTCATCCTATCACCCCAACATACTCAAGGGACTTCGAGCTCACTTAACATCAAGTGATTCGATTACTTCTCTAGCTCAACCATTGGTCCACGATGCAACAACCCCTATCCATGCCATCAGTTTGGTCTTTGTCAATGAAAGAGCGATTCGCCTTTCACTTATCTTTCACACTTTGGTCACATTCAACCAAACCTTTTTCTACCCATCCAAACTGACCCAAACATTTCCAGACCAAACCAACAACATGACATCAAAACATCATCATAGACCATTTCACATAGTTTCTATGGACACCAACACATATGGAAACTATCAACCCAACACAATTTATGTTAAGCATAAACCAATACTTGCTGAAGCATAAATAGAAATAAATTCATTTTTAGCATACATCCATCACGACTATGGACAATTGCTAGGGATGAAAGACCCTCAACCAATGTTGCAGAATACACCATTTGGAAAAGGCTGTAACATCTTCTTTCACCTCATCATTTTGACCCATGACCAAACCAATCATCAACCAATTTTGCCTCCTATTCTGAACTACATTGGTCTGAGGCCCTAAGATCAGGGCTATGTAGGTAGCACTTAGATGACACAATGTCTTCTGGGGTTAGCTCGACCACCTCCGTTTGTTCATCTCTCTGATGGACAAACCTTCTTTTCTTTGACCATGACTTGACCTCGTCCAAAACCAATCCATGCCTTGCCCTCAACCAAGACCAATCCATTACCTTTGACCCTTCCTCCCTTTTAGGGAGAACTACATTGGCCTGAGGCCCTGCAACAGGGGCTATGTAGGTAGCACTCAGTGTTCTGAGGTTAGCTCGGCCACATTCTTTCGTCTGCCCATCTATTCAACCAGTTATCTATCTCAGCCTCATCTCGACCAACCACTTTAGAGATCATGCCTATCTCCTCCGACCTTGACCACTTCCAAGATGACTTCACCTTGGTTGTTTTTGCATGTATGCTACCTCACAAATGGTTAGCAAAATTGTGCGCAGACTATTTTTGACCCTCACAAGTATAAGATCGCAAGCCGGTTGATCCCCACTACTTGTGACATTTTCGTGTTTTTGGGAGCACTTCCTGAGCCTGAGATACCTGGAAAATGACGACCATTGGAGCTTCAGCTTAGATTGAATAAGCCGATCAACTACGACTAATGTTGGGGCCCGATTACTTCAATTTTGGCACTCCTCGACCCTCGACTTGTGACAATTTGACCTGACCATCTTGTGAAGTGGTATATGCGCAATCACGACTTTTGTAGCATTCACACTCCATCTTCACCATATTCATCCACTCTATCAAATCAGCACTCGATTCTAGGTTTCCTTCCCTCAACTCCTACTTTGAGGGGGAATACCTCATCCATAATCGGGGTAACCAACCCTCCTGTTTTTGTCTTGCAATTCCCTTGAACAACCAACAAGACAAAATCAATCTCATCCTACACCTGGGGCAGTCAACTCCTATTTTTGTCTTGTAGTTCATCCAGAACAACCAACAAGACAAAAAGGGGCAAATGTAGACACCGAAATCATGCCTACTCCCCTGGTCATCCTTCTCATCCTCTCCACCTTGGTCCCCTTTATCCCATTTCACTTAACCACTCCTAACCCCCAACGTACTTATTAATTTAAAATAATTAGCTATTTTAAATTAATAAAATCCCTTTTCTCCCTCACCCATGCCACCTCACACCTCTCATAGGATGCCCTTATTTGGATTCTCTTCATCCCCCCATGACCCATTTATGACCCCCATTTCATCCTCTCACATCCATTTAGCCACCTTCGACCATTTCTTCCTCAGACTCGCTGACTTGGCAGTTGGGAAAATAGACGAAAGGCTATTTTTAGCCTTTTTCTTGCCTTCCAACCACCGATGTCGGTCAACTATCGACCGACATCGGTGATATTGCTGGCATCAATTGCATTGATAATGGTTTTTTGTGTCCATTATCTTCCCTTCACCCTAGCTCTTCATTTGACTTTGGAATCTTACAATCTAATTAATCAATCAGCCAATCTTCAAACCAGACCTCTCACTCTCCCTCTCACAGGGCTTCTACGCCAGCAACAACATCAATCTTCTACACCAGCAATAGGTCCTCCACACAGGCTACATCAACAATAGGTATAAGTATCAGCAACACTCCTTCAACAAGGCACAGGTATGTATATTGTCTGTGTTTTCATTATGTTTTTAGTTATTGCTTGCAAGTAATATCCCCCAGACCACACTGTTAACCAAACCAGACCTGAATCCTTATTTCTCTGTCTCCTTATTGCCTCTATCTTTTGCCTAACCATACACTCTGTCCATTGTCCCTGCAACTCTACCCAAACCTCTACACAGACCATTAACCAAAACCAAGCTCTCTCAGACCATCCAAACAGCATGAAAACCCATCCAGACCCCTTTTCAGACCTGTCTATAGACCACAGACCTGACCGACGCTGACCACAAAGACCACTGCCCCCACCGATGTCAACAGACTAACTGACATCGACAGACATTGACAACCGATGCCGGTAGGACCATCGACGCCAGTGACTGTGACTAGGCCAATAGCAACATTCAGGTAAGCATTTGCTTCCATTTCCTTTTTAGTCTTTAATCATTTCAGTCTTTTATCATTCTATCTTTTATCAGACATTACTTTTATCAATCAGTGGGTTGACATCCCTCAAGCTTTTGCTTCGAGGATCAAGCTTTTGCTTGGCAACCCACCATCTCCTCATCTAACACCTTCTTTGTCTTAGTCTCTTTCTTTTGTAGGTGTCATCCTCCACAACCAAAGAGGAGTTCTCACGATGTCTGGATAACAGTGTGCAGGACTTCATCCAGGTACATACAAGCCTTAGACCATTCTTCTTAGTTTCTTATTTCTCTTTGAATGTAGAAAGCAAAATCTAGCATAGAAACAACAAGCTCATTAAATGACCAAAAAGGTGGTTTAAGATGACAAAATACCCACTTAGACAAAAATGACAAAGATAAAAAATATGTTTGACCTCATTAAAGACTATAGGACTGATTTTCAACCTAGGAAACCCTATGACAAACTTGAAATATATAGGGGGTTTACCTAATTTGACTTGGGATAAATTTAGTCAACATTTTGGAAATTTCCTAGGGGTAGCAAGCTAGCTATGCTAAATACCAGTTGCCTTCTCCTATCCATTGGGTTATGGAGTCATCTATACACTGTACTTGACACTAAAATTATTTTGAAATAACACTAAATCACACTAAATAATAGGAAAAAACACAAAATATAAGACACCAAATCAAACCACTTATGTTTTTAATAATAATTAAGGAAAACACACACAACATAAGTAAAACACACCTATCCTAATATGTATAAGACCTAAAACACTTGAGGAAAATAATAATTCACCATTGCTTCAACTAGGTTTAAAGACAATGACTCTTGCATCATTTTTGCTCCAAAAAACATACCTTCATGTGATGCACACTTGTCAATGAACATTGGCTGTGTAGATAATCAAATGACTTACGATCTTTAGATCTTATGCTGACTACAAGTGTGTCATTTGGAGTTCTCATGAACACTCCATCTACTCTTCCAAGAGGCTTATTTGATTTTTTAGTCTACTTGACCTCTATTATGTCCAATTAGAACTTCTCAAACTAAATCTTGGGAGCCATCAAAATTATCTCAATTCCATTATCTTATAGAACATGATGCACTTGATGAATAGAACCATTAATACTATATTCCTTCTACTCCACAAAGTTTGAAAGTGATTCAACATTAGACTAAGGTTTGGACTGATCTTCAACCACACACATTTCTACCTTGGCTTCATTATACCCCTTCATGTATATAGACTCATTTATAGTGGTTTTAAATTCATTCTCATGCTTAATAAGACACTCTCCTTCATATTGATAAGGTCCATAAACAACCTTACCATAAGATTCATCATTCTTAGGAAGGGGAGTTGGCTTAATCAACCATTCAAAATCTTGAACTATGGTACAAAATTGCTTCCATAGATCATCTTCCTCTTCATGACTATCACATTCATGGACTCCTCCATCCTAGAAAAGTACAAAGACATTGTCTTCCTTATTACCATGATCTACCATACTTTGGAAAAGATCATCATCATGTTATGAATAAAGTAATTAGCCTCAATAATTTGTTTAAAATAATTATCAATTCTTACCACATAATATTCATCACCTTCCTCATAGATGATGTATGTGACAAGGTCAATATGTTCAATGAAAGTGTATGAATTATGTCTATTAGTGACCAAAATTACACTGAGCAATTTTGGGCCCTTGTTGAGATATTAAAGATTGAATGATAAATTGTTGGCCACCTAAGTAAAAGCTCCACATTGGAAATAAAGGTTTAAAGGTATTAAAACCCATACCCATGGTGAATGCCATGATGAAATAAGAATTTCAAATATAAGTGTGTGCCTTAAAAAACCTACCACATGGAGAAGGTCAAACAACAAAACAAAGAAAGGTCTTAAATTCATTGAATGGTTTATGTGGATATGTCAAATAATTAAGACAAAATTTTAAGAGTATGGGATCCAAAAAAAATATAGAAAACTAGAGTTTTTAGTGGTCAAATGCAATTATATAGATTGTATTTAAGGTGATGAAAATTTGTAGGAATATCTTGCAGGGAATGCATGTCTAAAATGCACATATTAAATTTGTAATTTGTAAAGTGATCAAATAACTCCAAAACCAATTTTAGAAGCATTGGTGCCACATTGGAATAATTTTATGAAAGCCTTAAGTCACACCATCAAATTTATCACATGGAAAGGCAAAATAAATCATTAGTGCCATGTTGGAATAAGGTTATGAATGCTTTAAGTCATTCCATCAAATTTACCACATGAAAAGGTAAAATAAATAAAACATAATTATGCTAAGTTAATGTGTGGGGTCTAGGTAAAGCCTGGTAGATATTGTAGCATTGATTATAATTTGACCAAATTATAAACACAACATAGAAGGCACATGGAGAAATGTGATGGAGGTGAAAGTTAGATTTTTAAGTTACAAACACGCAATGTGCAAGTAAATTTCTAGATTCCCATAAAAGAGGATAACAAAGAGAAGTAAAGTGGTGGAAAAGTGGAGTTGGGATACAACTTAACAAGTTGTTAAGTTGAAAATTGCTTTTGAACCTCTAGATTCCATAGTGGTCTACACGTAGCATAATCACACAATGGATAATGGGAACTTATATGAAACTCAACAAGTTTCTAAATTATAAATTATGGTCAAACTTAAAGAACCCATGTAGTAAAGAAGTACATGGCTAGATGAGAAATCCTGCCAAATGATGAAATAAGAGACATGTCTTCCAAAGGATAAGAGATGGCTATTTTCAATACACAAGGTTTATAGAAATGCCACATGGTGTTATTCCAATAGTACATGTTACGATAGTCAAGAGAATCATTTTGGTTCATCTACTAGGCAAGATTTTGCTAGATCTAATAATTTTGGTCAATGGATATCTAAACCAATGAATTTTTCTAAATCATTCCATGATATGACACACATTGATTTCAATGGTGTTCCCTTTATACATCCTAATTTATATTCATTTTTGGGGTCCTTCTCTGAGGCAATGCTACTACATAGAAAAATTAATTCTTTTCTTATTTTTTGGGTGCTAATGGTGCTAAGTTGGGTGAGTTTCCTTTGCTAGTTGGTTACCAAGACATGAGAATGCAAATTTTCATGTGTTTGGTACTAATGTTGATATTTTAGATGGAACTGAAAATGCACATCATGCATCCATTATATGACCTTCTCTTGTAAATAGGTATGGACCATATGGTTTGGGGGCTAAAGATAAGCTAGAGAACACAAAAGTGGAATCAAGTATGCTCAACTACAGTCAATTACAAGATTGCCCATTCTCTTCTTTGAATGTAAACGTAAACTGATGAGTTCACCCCTATAGGTATTAGTGTTGTTGATGAAGTAGATCAATGCTCACTTTTGCATATTGCAAGCATTCAATGATGCCTCTAGAAAAAGCTTTGTTGATCCTAAGCCTATATGTAGATTGGGACCTTTTTACTGATGCTCCAAAAATTTTAAGAAGATAAGAAAATAGTGGTAAACATGTCCTCTTAGAGTTGGACAAATCCCTGATGGTCACTACAAAAGTATCAGAGGTAATTAGAAAAGGTGAGAGCAATAGTGATTCAACTCTTGAATTAGATAAAATGGGATTTGTGAACTTTCTATAAAATCAAAGGATTATAAAAATGCATGATATTTTTAGGCAAATTAAATGGAGTTATTAGAATCCAAGACTCGGAGCTTAATTTTATGATAAGTTTTTAACCCTAGTGTAATTTGATCTTAACAAGGAATTTTGCATCTTCAAATTTTTGGAGTATAATTTTGTAGGCTATTTCTAGGTTATGTTTGATATTTCAAGGGTTTAGATGACATTTTTATGCTTGAAGGATCAATTTAGGGGGTATTATTTAAAATTTATGTTCTTATGGATGGGTTTCAAGCTATTGATTATGTATCCAGTGGTTTCCTATTTTGATTTAAAAAATTATAGCTTACTTGTTAAAAGGCTCAATGTTATTTTTGTAGCTACTTCAAAGATTATGCTACTTACATTTTTCATCCATATTTCAAAAGTACCCAAGCTTTGTCTAATTTATTATCTTATCAAAATAGAGGATAGCATTGGAAGTTCAGCTCAAGGGCCAAGAAGTGTAAATATTATCATTCAAGTTAAACCAATTTAGAATGAAGTCAAGAGGAAAGTCAAGAAATGGCAAGTTTATAAAGATGCATTTCAGGTTCTAAAGTCCTCAAGATATTTTGGTGGGAGATGAAAATTTCAAAATTCAAGTCTTCAAAATACAAGTTATAATGTGCAATCAACTCTCCCACTCCTATCAGTCAACTTAGTATGGAGAAAGTCAACTCAAGAAGATCTTCAAGGATATTTTGGGGAAGAATGCAATTTTTCATATTTTCAAGTGTGAAAATTGTAAATTACACTTAGATCTCCCAAAATCATCAATCAACACTGATCAAACATGGGGTCCTAGTTCAAAGTGGAAGTTTCCAAACCAATTGCAAATTTGCATTTGTGCAAATTGAAAATTACATTTGAAGTTCCCAATTCCCTGAGGGAAAGTTTGAGGGGAATTATAACTACAATTTTCAAGTTACAATTTGCACTTTAAGTTCTTAGTTCTCCACGAGAACTTTTGAGGGGAACTATAACCAAAAATTTTAAGTTGAAAATTTGTAACTTACAATTTGCACTTGGATTTCCTAGTTCCTTACAAGAACTTTTGAGGTGAACTACAACTATGAATTGTAAGTTAAAATTTGCACTTGCAGTTCCTGGTTCCCTACAGGAACATTTTATGGGAAATGTAACTATGAATTTCAAGTTGCTAATTTACAAGCTATAAATGTGCTATTGAGTTTCAGATTTCCCCCAAATAAAGAAAAGTGCAAAATTGCTAATGGGACCCAAAGTTCCCCAAAAGGGATAAATGTGAAAAATAATGCACTTAAGCATTTAAAATGTTGGTGGCAACCCTAAAAGTGAAAAAATGTGAAGAAAAATAGAGTGGGGAGTAGAAAACTAAAGTAAAATGGTAAAAATAACCTAAGTCATGCATTTTTACAAATGTTTTATTTGTTCAAACAACTCCATGGGAGAAATATTTTAGGTCTACATGATCAAGGTGGGCCATTCCAAAGAATATTTTTCAAATGGTCATGGATATCGAGTGTTTAAATGTCATCATTATAAGGCAAGGTTGTTATTTGGTGTGCATAAGATGAAGGGAAACTATCCTAGAAGATTCTAGCTATGCAAATGAGTGGTCAAAGGCATGTCCAGGCAGTTGCACAAGAAGACAAAGGGTTTATTTGGTTTCAAAATGAATATTATCCTTTAAAATCATATGAAATACATCTCTATCCAATAAATCAAATGGTTTTTTTCAAATATTCATCATTACATGTAGAAACAATTACAAGAATAATTTTCCTTTCAAAGAAATGAAGATTATAGGCATGGCAAGGAGCATATTCCATCTAGAAGCATCTTGGTGGAACTTTAAGGGCTGATTACAAGTTTAAAGTATTAAAAATTGTAACCCATATTATTGGATTGTAAAGTGGTAAGAAAATGTATAAAAAGAGGGTTTGTCCTCTTTTTTAAGTTTGTTTTTGGTTGTTATTTTTTTTAAGTCTAGGCTCTTTCAAAAAAATTATGATCTATTGTTGTGTGTGAATTTCATCTCTCTTACTAAGGTGGTTATAGTTGTATAGCCATTAACAAGCTCTGAGAGCATTGTAATATGTCTCCCCTATCCAATAAGGAGCAAACTCACCATGCTTGTCTCCATGGTAGCATTTTGAAATAATGATGCATGTAATATTTTCTTTCAAGATAATGGAAAATACTTGTGTTTTTAATCTTTCCTATTGATGAAGTGTAATGATATGTTTCACAAGTTTTGTTGATTGGATATCTCAATTAAATCTCATGAATGACTTTCATCTTGGGTATAGATCTAGGTTATAAACCCCTTTCTACATTGTGATTTGGAAATATGTTGTTGATAACCTCTTAAGGGAACCTTGGGTTTATGGATTTTATAGGAAAAAGTATTTAAAAGGATAGTTGTAGTGTATGTTTAGGGTTTCAAGAATTATTTGGGTATTTGCATTGTATTGGCACCAATGAATACAAATCACTCCTAGTAGTTCCCTATAACTTTTATTTTAATTTTTATACATCTTTACAAATAAGTTATGCCATTACTGTTGAAATAATCTTGGTTATTTGAAAACCACCAAAATACGACTCTTTATTATAACTATCAAACTTTTCCTACCTATCCTACCTAAAAAATAATTAAATTTTTTCATATTATAAGTTTTATTTTCCTATAGATGCATATAAATTGCATACATAAAATATGTATGTATTTTGTGATTTGGAGCTTAGCATTGTATTCTTCCATTTTACCCCCTATTATTGAAAATTTATTTATAAATGAAGGTTTCAAGCACATCCCTATTTATCTTTAGTAGCTTGTATGTGACTTAGAGAATTTGTTCATTCTGTGTTACATCTCTTACCAAGTGGAATGGATAAGTTTGGCTATGAGCTAATAATATTTATGTTTCCTTGTGACAAAAACCCCCATAGAGATTAAATTAAAGTATCCCTACATGTGAGAAAAATACCCCTCAAGTCCTCTCACCTTGGTTTAGGTAGAGTTAGAAGTAGAAAGGAGCTGACTATACACTCTACTAGTGCTTTCCAGTCATTGTCTATGTCCAGTCTATCTATGTGTAAACCCTTCCATGGATATAAGGACATATCAATGGGTTTATCATCCATGTTTTCCATTTTTATCAATTGTGAAAGGATGATCACAAGAGGTGTACAACTAGGAACCAACAATGTCCATAAGTGTCAGCACTATACTCATATTGGAAAAGATCAGAGATGCCCTAAAGTTTGGAAGATGCTCCATCATCCATAGCTTGTTTTTCTTAATAATTGATGGTAAAATTCATATTACAACTTGATTCTACATATGTATCAATATTAAACTTAGCCAATGGTTGTGTTCTAATAGTTATCTTTGTTCCATACCTTATTTCCAAGACTAAGAAGGACCAATTAGCTAAGAGATAGTCTCCTATGTTGGCGATGAAATCCATTGATATTTGAATAGCAAAGTGAAAAGGTAGATCAACCAACACTATATCTTGAAGGATTATGAAATCTTGGATAATCATACAAGAAAACTCTCAAACCTTTAATGAACCCCACTAACTTAGCTAGTGTCCCATCAAGTCATAGTACTCCCTTGTTATATGGTTCATATTTCAAACAAAACTTATTTTCCATAGGTTTGGGCATAACTGAGGTACTTTCCCCACTATCCATAATGCAATTTTAAACAAACTTTTCTCCCATAATGAGAGTGAGGTAGAAGGGTGGGCACTTTTTAGATTTGTTGGAGGATTTAACAATGTGATTATGAGCATTAGTGAGGGCTACATCACCATGTATTGATGATTGAGGACTGATGTGGACTTGGGATAGATGCTCTTGAAGAGGTTCCTTTTGGTCGAACATGTGGATTACTTCCAAAAAAGATATAGATGTTTTATTAATCTTCAAAGAATCAATGACATTCAAAGAAGGAACATTTACCTTTTCTTGTATCCTTGAATTCAAATAAGTACCTTGAGTTTCCCCTCTTGCATATTGATTTTGAAAAGGTGTAAAAGTTGTAGGGACTGCCATGATTGCACTCACACCTTGTTTCCTTAAAGGAAGATTATTTGGACTTGTATCAACACCATGAAAAACTCCCAAGACTTTCCTCTTTGATCTAATATTGGCTATAATTGAATTTCCTTGGTTTAGGATAAATGTGTCTTAAACTAGAAAGTTTGTCAAAATCACTCTTTGAGGTTGTCATCCTTCATTTTTTTTCTTACATGAAGTTCTCATCTTATGCTAATAATTGAGAAGTAACTCCTTGAGATACTAAAGCTTGTTAGTCACCTTCAGTAGCATCCATATACTATCCTTGAGGTTTCCATCCTTCTCCTTGAACCAAGTTACTATGGATAGGAACCATAGCTCTTGAGTTGGGATTAGAGGTTGGATTATAAGAATTGGGTGGCCTATTGAAGTTATGCTGGCCTTACCCCCTCCCTTGATCATATTGCTAAGGTGAGAACCTATTTGCTTATGAAGGATAGGGATATTGGTTTTGGTTAACTCCATATTGTAGATTTAGTAGCCTAACTTGAGCCTCTAAAGCCTTAGACTTTGCTTCCCTATCAATGGTATCTTCTAAATTCTTTGGGGAATCTCTATAGTTAGTGTTTGCATTTGGAATTGGAGCAAGACTTGGGGAATTATAAGACATATTTGGTAAAATGGGCATAGAGACTTTTGAAGGGAGTTTACCATATTGTATTAAACCATTCTCAGCTCTAATGGCTATGTCATAAGCTTCAAGAAAAGTGTATCCACCCATGGACTACAACATGATGGCTATATCAGTCCTAATAGCCCTTAGGTATGTAGGGAAATAAAAGCTTGTAGGTGGTCTCATGGGAGGGGGTAACCTATACCAAGTTCTTTGAAACCTCTCATTGAAGTCATGCATAGTTTCTTTAAAACCTTTTTGAATCACATTTAGCTGATGAATGAGTGATGTGAGATCACTTTTGTCCTCAAACCTTTGACTTAACAACTCTCCAAAACTCATCTGATGTAGTGATACATCCTCTCAGCAATATCCTATACCAATCAAGGGATTTTACCATAAGATACATGCTAATTAGTCTAATTGAAATATTGACTTTAGTGACATTATGAAATCTACAAAATTTATAAATGTTCCTAATATGCTTGCTAGGGGTGATAAGACCTTCCCTATTGAAAGTGGGAACACTCTTGGTGGCATTGGGAGGGATATCATCATATGCATTGAAGTGTATAGGACTTTTAGTGTTAAATTTTGGGAAAGCATTTTGCCTACCCATGTTATCCTTATATTCATTTTCACTCTCTTGATCTTCTTGGCTTGTAAAGTCTTGTTTCTCTTCAAATGTCAATATAGTCTGAGGATGTTGAACTTAAGGAGGAAGTTCATGTTGAAGGAGTGGGTTTATGGGATTGTTACCTGTACTAGTAGTTGATCTAGCAAGGACCATGAAGTATGAACAAAAAGAATGATAAAATTTGGTCTAAAACTAGATATTACTTTTAATGGAGTCATCAAATGCTGAGTATAACACATATATGAAACTTTGATGTTATCAATACCAACATTCAGCTTGACAAGATGTACTTGAGACAATTTTCCCACTGAGCATGCCATAACTATTTTTACTCAATATTATACCCTAGAGAGGTTATGAAATCCTTATCAATATTGAGTGGAACATTATATTACCTCTAGGCCTATGGGTTGCCTAGAGTAGAGGTAAACCTCTAGGTTTAAGGGCTAGCTCCCTAGATTAGTCTTTGATAGCTTATCACCTACACTACTTGCTTGCTTGGATGAAAATGGATAGAATGAACATAAAAGTAACCTTTGCTAATGAGGTGATATACCAAATATATCTCCACTAGACTACCATACACTTGTACTATGAAACATGACTCACAATACTAGTCCCAACATCCTAGATTACTCTAACATAAGTGTTTCTAATTTAACTATTTTGGGAATATTGGAGTCTTATTCCTAATTTAGTTAAGGGTCTGAGTTGACTAAATCAATAAATAATATTGAAATAATTTAGATATTTATTTTTATAATTTAACTATATTTTTAAATTTTCTATAAAGAGTAATAAATATAAATAAAATAAGACTTAGCTAAAAATTAGATGAAATGACTGAGACATGGTTTGGAATTTATTGTGCAAGACTAGGATAGTGTCATAAATCAAGATTTGGCTTTAATTTTGTGAAAGGATAAGAGCACCAAAATAAGACACCCTAGGGTCTAGTGTTACAGTCCTATTCTACCATTGTTGTCCCAGAGATATGAGTTTTTTGGGTTTTATTCATTGTCCTTGTCTGAGCCTGCCTATGAAATTTTGACTATTGAAGGTCTATGAAATTGCTTGTAGAGCTGATTTAGTCTTCAAATCATAGACTTCATTATGCTTTGATCAATCTTGAGAAATAAGAGGGGTTAGTATGTGTAAGATGCACTGAACATGTATCCACACCCCTTATGTGGATATGTTGCCTACATACCAATAATATGAAAAGGGATCAAGCCATATGTATTTCTCCCACTTGATGTGCTTTGTGAAATAATGTTATAAAGATGAAAAAATGCTAACTAGGTGTGATTGAGGTGGCTAAGGATTGGTGTGAGAATTTGGATGTGCTTGTAGCTGTATTGGATTGTTGTATGTAGAGAATAGGGATGTTTGCCTCAATGGTCTTGCTTGTATTCTTGATTGATTTGGTAATATTTGCCAACCCCTTGTAAATAAACTTTGAATGAGATTTTATAGAGATTTGTTGGCCATGGGTCAAATGTATTCATGTTAGGTAAATAATAAGAAGGATAGGAATCATAAGGAAGTAACTATTGGAGATAAAAATGTAATTGGATAGGAGTGCCAAAAATAAAAACCCTAGGGTTTGGTGCTATAGTCCAAGTTGGGCACTATTATCCTACAAATGCAGGACCTAGGGGGATGGACTTATCATAAGAAATGTAGCCTAACTGAGCTAGAATTAGGTTTTGAAATTCTAATAATGTCTGGGAATAATTAAAAAGGTGTCTAGAAGGGTCATAAGAGCATGCAAGAGGGACCTATGGGTTGGGTGTCACAAGCCACACTCAAGCTACCAATTTTTACAAATTATATGATTAAATTTGCACCCCCACTTTACTCTAGTGATGTAGCAAAGTTAAATACTAGGATAAAGGAAAAGTAGAAAGTGTACCTAAACTTACATATAAGGGTGAAGCTCACGAAGCTGTGTGATGCTAGGTGTGTGTAGAGAGAGTATGTTGTGAAGTGTAAATCTACAAGAGAAAACAAAGAGTAGATTAGTTCTTACTAGATATGTTATATCTAACATAAGAATGTATAAAGATGGGTAAGAGAAAAGAAGATAAAATAATCAATACACCTCATCAGGGATGTGAAATAATACAAAACCTATTGTGATGTTGAATAATAATTATTATGTGCTAAATGATGTTGGATATGTGTTGCACCAAGAGTAATATCATGAATAGATCTAAGTGCTCAATTATTTGGGAATGGCTCATGAATGCAAAGGATATCCCTTTGGCTCCATAATCTCCCATTAAGTGAAGCTATGTGATCATATGTGTATTAATCAATGTTTTGGACTATGTGTCTAATCCCTCTGAGTAGGTGG
The DNA here is from genome assembly GCA_037957365.1 of Torreya grandis. Lineage (NCBI taxonomy): Eukaryota > Viridiplantae > Streptophyta > Pinopsida > Cupressales > Taxaceae > Torreya > Torreya grandis. The sequence goes on from JARHVA010002961.1 coordinate 1,675,283, forward strand.
CTCAAGAATACAAAGGCTAGTTAGTCTTTTGGCTCCATCATTACCCCATGAAGTTATGGAATGATACTAGTATGAATGTGTGTAGTATAAGATGGATCCTAAATCCCATGACTAATTTCTTATTTGATAATGTGGCATGGATAGCCGAATGTGTGTTGGAAATTAGGCCACTCTTGGCTATTCAAAAAAAGTGGAGATTAGTCTTGTATGAAAGCCACTTTGAAACTAGACAATAGGATTATGTGGAAACAATTTGGAAATGATGTCAACCACATGTAGATGGAATAAGGCACGAAAATACTAAGAATACTTGGGTAATGTACTAAACTCAAAAAGAAAAGAAGTCAAATGTGTCATGCACATTGCCCCTAATCACTAGTGTCAGAAACATGGATTCTAATCTAGAAGTTATACTAACTACCTAATATGAAATTGGAAGTGAGAGCTATCATGTCATGCATGATGCCCCATATATCTAGATTATTTTAGAAAAATTATACTAAAACTATTGATTCTAAACTGAACTATTTGCTGATAAAACTATAACTATAGTTACTTTTTTGTCTATTTATGAAAAATCTAGTTTTTTTGTTATTTAAACAAGAGCACTAAAATCAAACACCCTATTGTTTGATATTTTAGTCAAATATTAGTGATCTTATCTTGTGCTAATTCTAAAGACTGTTCTATAATTGTCACTATCTATCTGGTCTTTTATGCTTGGTTTGAAGTCTAGATAATGTTCTAAGTGTTTTGAAAGATACTTTTTTGATTGGTAGGAACTCTAATCTCTGTGATAAAGACCCTTATTTATTTCCCCTTCTTTTGAGAGTAGGAATGAAGACCCTTTAATGACTAACCTTAGAATAAATATCCCTACAAGTGTGTTATGATGCAAAATACATTATATAGTAATGATAATCGAGAAGATATCTCAAGATATAGCATGGTTTGTAATGGAAATCATTAGATCAATAGAGGTATGCCTAGATAGATATAATATTGTAATAGCATGTGGAATATAATTAAATATAACTAAAATTTTGGTTAGTTGTTAATATTTAGATGTCAAGGAGGGATGGAGCATGATGTCTATCATGGCATCCAAGAAAGCAAGATAATGCATGATGTGGATCATGGCATTGCTAAAAATTTAAAATTAATCAAGCAACAAGAAAACAAGGCAAGAAGCAAGAAGCATAATAGAGTGGCAAAGGGGCCAAGCAAATAAGGGACATGGGCACATGCCATTAAACTTGAAATCAAGCATACAAGGCATGTTTAAATGCCATATACACATACAAATAAAATAATCAAGGCTGACACAAGGGCCATAGGCATATAGAAGAGTACAAGAAAAGGACATTGGCAAATGTCCTAAGGCACACACAAGAATAAAAGTAAAAGACATTGTAAAATGTCCTAAGGCACATACATGAGATATAATATGAACTAAGAAATGCAATCACATCTAGCTATGTAAAGTAATAAAGGAAAATATTGGAAATATAATCACATCTAACTAATCAAATCAAGAAGTGAAATTAAACAAGACATGTAATACAAGACTAGGTATATGCTAATAAATACACAAGTGCTATATACTAGTGAAATTTATATAGAATAATCTATGTAAGCTTATTAAGTAATGTATATCAACATGATAACTAGAGTGTGTGGTGTAGGAATGACATAACTGGGATGGTGTAGTCCTGTAGAATATGTCCTCACAAGGTAGATATATCGATGTATGTCTCAAATGTATAAGTAGGATGCCCCCTCAATGGGTAGAGTGAAGCAATCATGGATATGGATGTCACTACACACACTCAAAAGAGATCAAGTGAAGCATGATTATGTAGATAAATCAATAAACAATACCATATAATAACAAAATCTAAGTCTAACATAGTAGTAGAAATGTAAAGCATGGATAATTCATACAATTGAAATGTTTTTGGGTTTTTGAATTATTTGAATGTTTTTTATTTTTAAATGTTATATTGTTTTTGGTATTTTAAAATATTTAAATGTTTTTGGATTTTTTGGACATGTAAGCTATGTACAATTGATCATAAAGAAACTATGTACAAGTAAGTATGAGGATAGATGATACTAACTAATGATTCTCATGGGAGACTCCCTATCATGGTGTCTTATATCAAGGAGAGGGATCATGAATTATTTTTAAGAATGATGGAAGGGTTGAGACTATGGCTCTAAAAGCTGTGTATGTTGTAAATGATCTAAAATCTCTATGGTAGAAACCAACTAAGGGGTCCCCCTATAACTCTAAGAAGTGGATACAACTATAGGGTTCTTAGGGACCTATCTAGTGGTAGAAGAAGCTCTCTAAACATGTGATCTATGTGTAGAGACATGAGACCTCCATGATACAACCCTAGATGTGAACATTATAGTTGGAAACTATATAGAATTTTAAAACTATGGTTTCTCTAAAATATGCCTCTATGGAAGTGTATGAAATCTATGTGTTGGTGAAGAAGGCCTTGATTATGTTTAAATCTAAACTGGAGGAAGAACTATAACTGGTGGAAAAGCTAAAATTGGTGGAAAAACTAAAATTGGTGACTACAAAATAGTAAATGGATCTGAAGTGGTGAGTGGTAACTTATATGGAACTCCACCAACTATAATAACCTAAATAATGTGAATGAATATTATTCACTTGTGAAATATAAAAAGTACTACTCAAAGTTTTTTAATCCATGGTTAGCCAAGCAATATATAGAATACTCCTACTTTGGGAACTATAGTAAATAGTGTGGCCACATGTGTTGGACCAACCTTTATAAGAAGTACAATCTCACCCAATAAACTCTATATATTCCCACTAAATCAAATGATGAATATGTTCGTTGGGGTAATATTTCACTCTGAATATTCCAAATGCTATAGTAATGTCATAGTCCACATGTTAATGGTGGATCCATTATCTATGAGAACACTATGAATGGGATGATTATGAATGTAAGCTATGCTAATGAGTGAATGATAATCTGAATCATCCTCAACTATCTCCTACTCTAAGAAGGATATCAAAGGTCTAGCTAAAACTCTAGAATTGTATACACCAATCATTTTTCTCAAAGAGTGTAACTAAACTAAAGGTGCCTGATATGTAGCTGGTGGAGGATATGCATGAAATGAATGATGAACACCAAATGTATCCCCTGTATCTTATTTATAATGTTGTGCGAAAGGATCTAAGAATATTTTCAAACCTTTATCTTGTATTTGTTTTGCATAAGGAGGCTCAATTGAATTTATAATATCAATAATGTTACCATCTATCAAGTCATGTATCTTATGTTTCAAACTAATGCATCTATTTTTTATGTGGCTTGGTGCCCTATGAAAATCAAAAAATACATTACAATCATATCCCTATGGAGAGGATTTGTTAGATCAACTTACCAAATAGGATGAAGGGATATGATATTACATTCCAAAAATTATTAAACTCTAGCTAGATAAACTGGTAGATTGGTAAAGGTTTGCTGAGGAGGTGCTAATTAAACCACTCATTGAGGGGGCTCTAAAGCCACATTAACTATAGGTTGATTTTGACTCTTTATATCATTGACCTTGACTTTGAATGGGACTTTTTTGTTACTCTTTTTTGTTGTTTTTGATATACGTGTGTACTTGAGTTTTCCCATTGAAATTAATTTGACTTCCCTTTCCTTTAGTGTATGACATAACTCAATGAAGGAAGAGAATCTTTTGAACATTATTGATCTGTGAAAAGTTGGTATAAGATTCTATTTGAAGAGATCTTGTAACTTTTTATTAGTCATTGGGCTACTCATCTTAGCCAAGATAGTCTTATATCAAAGAACATAATCTGTGATATGCTCATTTGACCTTTGTTTCTATTGTGAAACTTGGGCATAGGAAACCTTATCACTAATTTTAGTACTAAAATGAGCTAAGAACATGTTAGATAAAGGATTGAATGTGTTGACAGACTGATTTAGTAGACTATAGAACCATTATAAATCATAATCCTTTAAAATCCATGTAAATAGATTGGTTAGTAGTTAATCATTTGGCATATAGTCCAAGCATGCTACATGAAAAGCTCTCAATTGTGTCTCTGGATCACCCTTGCCATCATATAGAGTGAGCTTATGTTGAACAAAACCTTGTGACAAGTGTGTAGAATCAATATGATGTGCCAATGGTGTATGAAGTAAAGCAAAAGAATCCAAGGCCTATGTAGATTTAGAAGTACCTTGCTCAAGATGTATCACCTTGGATTGAAGAGATTTTATCTCTTACACAAAGGATGCCATATCAGGAGACAAAGATGTGCTAGCCATCACTGGTGGTGCTTCATAGGAAGGTTGGGCTGTTATAGGGGCTTGTGAGACATAGTTTCCCCCATAGTGTCATTTATAACTAGATGCTTTGAAGGAATAAAAGACTCAACTTGATTTGCCTTTTTAATTTCCATGATAGATTATAAGATAAGAGTATGATCTCAAGGTTGTTCCCTTATTCTTTTTCTAAAATTTTATAGAATAAAGTCTTTGTTGAGGATAACTTCATTGTCAATAATAGGTGAAAGTGGATCATGAGTCTAATGTGGTGGGCCATGAACATCGGTGTTTGTATCATCATTTTTATTTTCATATTTCTCATTGTCAAAATTATCATCATGGAAATTGGTGTAATCTGGATGTGTAGGATATATATCTGGAACCTATGCTAGTTATTTATCCATGGTATATGGTCACGTTAAAGGAATATAGGTGAATTCAAGAGGGTTACCACTAAGTCTTGTACTTCATCTCAAAGGAATATATGCAAGGATCTTATATGGAATAAGGAAAACAACTTTAAAAATGAAAGAAGAGATTAAATAAATATACTCTAAGCAGTGAATTGGAATATGTATAAAAAGGATATGAATGCTCACAAACATGTAAGGTGATACCTTAAAATCAGTGGGACCTAGTATATGCAACTAAAGTTTTGAAAAATGATATTTTTAAAAATTACTAAGGAATTTTACAATTTAATGTAAATTTATAATTAAAATACGTAGGTAAAAAATTAGAAAATTATTGGAAAAAGCTTGATTTAAAGGGACCTAGTATGTGTAACTAGGGTTTGAAAGATTTTTTTTTAAAAATTACTATGGAATTTTAAAAATTAAATTAAATTTTTTATTTAAATAGGCAAGTAAAAAATTAGGAAAATATTGTTAAAATTAGTAAGGAATTTACCCCAGAGTTTTTAGGGTTTTTATGTACAAACAAAGTAAGTTGAGTTCACCAAATGATTTAACTATTTTGGAAATATTAGTCTTATTCTTAATTTAGTTAAGGGTCTAAGTTGACTAAATCAATAAATAATATTTCAAGATTTTAGCTACTAATTTGTATAATTTAATTATATTTTTAACCTTTCTATAAATAACAATAAATATAAATAAAATAAGATAGCTAAAAATTAGATGAAACAACTAAGATAGGGTCTACAATTTGTTGTGCAAGATTGAGATAGTGTCATAAATAAGGATCTAGCTTTCATTTTATGAAAGGATAGGAGTGATGAAATAGGACACCCTAGGGTCTAGTGCTATAGTCCTCTTCTGTCACTATTGTCCTAGAGACCTAAGTTTTTTGAGTTTTGTTTGTTATCCCTATGTGAGTCTAGCTATGAAATTTTGACCATTGAAGGTCTACACAACTCCTTATATATATGATTTAGTCTTTAAACCCTAGACTTAATTTTTCTTTGATCAATTTTGAGAAATAAGGGGAGAGGTTAGTGTGTGTAAGATGCACTAAATGTGTATCCACACTCCTTGTGTGGGTACATTGTTTACATACCAATATTCCAAAGAGGAATCAAGCCATATGTAGTTCTCCCACTTGATGTGATTTATGTAATAGTGTTATGAAGATGCAAAAATGCTAAACTAGGTGTGTTTTAGGTGGCTAGGGACTATTGTGAGGATTTAGATGTGCTTGTAGTTTTATTATATGGATGTATGCAGAGAATAGAGAATTTTGCCTCAATGGTCTTGCTTATATTCTTGATTTATTTTATAATATTTACCAACCCCTTCTAAATGAACTTTGAATGGGATTTTATAGAGATATGTTGGTCATGGGTCAAATGTATTCATGTTAGGCCAAAAAGAAGGATAGAAATTGAAAGGAAGTGATCATTGGAGTTAAAAATGTAATTAGACAAGAGCATCAAAAATGGACACCTTAGGGTTTGGTGCTATAGTCCAAATTGGGCACTATTGTCCTATAGGTGTGAGACCTAGGGGGATGGAATTATCATAAGAAATACAACTTAACTGAGCTAGAATTAGGTCTCAAAATTCTATGGATGATTGGGAATAATAAAAAAGGTGTCTAGAAGGGTCATGAGAATATGAAAGATGGACCTATGGGTCGGGTGTCAAAATCCACACTTAAGCTACCAATTTTGACATTTTATATGATTATAGTTTCAAACATGGAGGTTATATGTATTGAAATTCACAAGGTGAGTGAATAAGAGGTCAAATTGTAGAAACTAATGCTACTCCTTACACTTAGAGATAGACAAATATACTAGTTACACTTCATGTGACCAGTTAGAGGTAGAATTAATTACACTAAACATGAAACAGTAAAGATAATACAAGATTAGATAGTTATCACTTGTCATTCCACTATTTAATACTTCACAAACTTAGACAAGAAGATTATGAACTCAAAACTAGATTAGAAATATTTATTTTTAAGGAAAATATAATATTCAAATGAGCAAGGCTTCCCTATACCATGTGTGGATTAGATTACAAAGCCAAAAAGGCTTGCATATTTAGAACATATGAGAGGAGAGAGAAGAAGTGAAGTTTAAGTGTCATAATTATAATTGTAAAGGCATGATAAATAATTACAATTTAGGAGTGTGAGGTGGAAAATATACCATTAAGTGATCTTGGAAAGTGTTCATTTGAAATATGACACCTTTTCTCAATTTGGCATAGATACTCTTCATTATCTTGCTTGAAACTATCTTTTGGTGATGAAGAGTCCTTAGACTACTTGAAAATAGTTTAGGAAGTATTTGAGACATAATCTCTATCATGGGAGGTTTGAAAAAATATGTGATGGTCATATATACCCCTCTAATTGATAGCCTTCATCTTAACACTTGTGTTCATTGTTTGTAGTCACTTACTACCCCTCTTGGCTTCAATATTCACATTTGTCATCAAGGTGACTGGTATTTGCTCAAGAATATGCATTGGATAGGTGTTAGTATATATTTTAAAAACTCCTTTGTCTTCTACTCCATCAATTATACCTTAAAAATATCTAATGTCATATCTCTCATCTTCTCACTAAGTAGTCACTTGTCTTTTCACTGTCTATCCAAGACTACCTGTAATGAAAAGTGTAGCTAAGGTTTTTTCATGCACAACAATGGTGATAAATTAGTATATGGAATTATAATAAGTCCCTAAAAACCTACCTTAATGGATTTCATCTACCAATTTTCCTCTATACTACAAAAACATCAAAACATACAAGAAACTTGGATTTTGGTCTGTTCATACAAGTGAAAATATAGATAAAATGGATGTCATGGATCTTGGGTGAGTGATAGATAGATTCAAATAACATTCCTAAAAAATGATCTACTTTTAGGTGAATTTCTAATCATTTCTTCTCCATCAGGTTTGCATAAGGATTTTGAGAGGGTTTTGGCTCTCTTAACTTATTAACATTGATTCATAAAGGTTAGACATCCAACCCTTAAAAAAATTCCATAAATATTGAGGTCATGACCCTATAAAAATACCCTATCTACTTGAGGAATGATTCATAGTGTGTGTACTGATATGAGAAAATAAATATAGCCTCTCAAGCTCTTGACTATGTTCTAAGTAGGTCTGATAGAAGGTTAGGCCAAAATGGCCAATTCTATCTTGTTCCCTATAAACCAATGGTTCCTATGGACTCTCCACTTATTAATGAAGGTTATAATTTTTTTTTTTAAAGTCACATGATGTGATAAGTGAAGTTGAAAGCCATTAGGGTTCATGCTCAATTTAGGCCTAATAGGCTTAAACTGCCTTTATTGTGTCTTTGACCACATGTGAGTGATTCTCAAGGATGTAGGTGAACTTAAAAACTTCTTAAATTTAAAATATACCTCACATATAGTTTTAAAATTCCTCTTTTTTCTCCCTTTCCTCATATCACCATTCACACATGATGCTTGTAAGGTGGTCATAATTATGGAGTACCCTCTATCTGAGATAAAATAGATGGAACTTTCCCTATTTGTTTGATCAAAATAAGACCAAGGAGGAATTTTTAAGGTCATGATGACCATATGCACCAAATTAAAATTATTCCCAAAGAGCCTTTAACATCAAATATTCCCAAAACTAGCCTCTATGTTATGACTGTGTGCAGGATTTTGGCACAGTTTTAGAAACTTTAGAGTTATGGTTGTAGGTTAAGGTCCTTATATCTTGAGAAAAATTGGGAATGTATTAATACCACTATGATATTAGTTTCAAAATTTTAATCCATCTTACACCATTCCCAATCTTTCACACGTACACCCACCATGAGCTTTGGCTAGTCTACTATCTTAGTCAATTTGTTGGTGTCAATTAGAGAAATTAAAGGACCCCTATAGATGTTGATGTTTGTCTGAAAGACACATAAGAAGTGACATGATCATTATATGATTTATTTATACATATCCATTCACTTCATCTTTTTGACCATCATCCAATCATGCATCTTTCACTAGCATGAGCTAACCTTTGACTATGTCAGAGTCTAAGGACTCATTTAGAGAATCAAGAATCTCATGTAGGTGACTATATAGATTTGAACATTGTTCTTCATTTTTTTGAATTCACCCTGAGTTTATTATCACTATTTAGTACTTGAATGGATTCAAAAATTATCTTTATATCATGTTTCCACCCCTATACCATCATTGTGCTATAGGTCTATAGTTTTAAAGTTCACTTTCGTTCAAATGCCACTATAGTTTACTGAGTGTTTTCATCAAGAACTTGACTAATTTGACAACCATTCCACTATCAATATCTCAAAATTTTATTTAATTATCATGTTTATTATAGGCCTAGGATATAATAATGAAGTCTCTAAGCTTGCTCAGATTCCATGAACTTATACTAATATGTGACATTGTATGAGGCAAGTTTTCCTGTCTAAGAAGTTAAGGTAAAACTTCTCAATTGAAACTTTCTTAACCTATAAACATCAACATAAGTCTGTATACAAATAATGACCTCACCATTATCACAATGATACTCTTAATTATATTAGACTTTATTTAAGGTCTAAATTGAGTTAAAATACCTCCTATTTAACACTACTCTACCTCCATTGGATTGACCTCAGACCACTATTGGAGACTACTTATAGGTCAATATGATATAGGACTGTGTATATTGAATTTCTTCTTGAAACCAATATCTAATCCTTTGAATAAATTATTCCTACTATTTTTACTTTGGGAATCTTATCACAAACATGAAACCTTCTTATTTCATTAGCATGACTGATCAAGGGTTAGTTCCACTTGACTATAGGTGACAATTGCAGGGTTACTTAATTTTGTCTAGTGCCATAAACTTTGCACTTCTAACCATTACCTTATTGATAATAATATTTAAAATGAGATATTTATCACCATTTAATTAAATATTGAACACAACATATCACCTTTGGTTTTAAGATCAATACAAGAAGATAAGCTTTTATATTGTTGAAATACTATCTGTAGACTTTAATGGAATCTTCTACTAGCAAAATGAGATAGTCCTACTTATTACTTGATATCCATATGTGAAAAACAAATTTAAAAATATGTGATAAGAATGGTCACACCCTTAAATATCATGTAAACCACCTATTTTTCTTAGATCAATGTAAAAAAAGAAGGAAACTAAAGCCATTGGTGATGTGCAGGTAGTTTAGAGTCACTAACAATTTTAGTGATGGTTCATGAGGAAAAAATCATCAAACTTGGAAATATGACCATGAATTTGGATTAAACAAAGACTAATTTCACCCACCAAGTGCACTTGATTTAACTCTACTCCTATTCATACCAAGTGGAAACTAGTTGACCTCTTTGACTTATCCAAGAGAGTGATGAGAAAGGATAGTCAATTTTTCTCAATTTTAGGTCTGTTAAAGCCTTAAAAGTATGAAATTGAAATTTTTATATCTAAATATACCTACCTAAAGTGGTCACACATCATATAACTATATACAATCCATACAACTTGCTTGAAAATCCATTGTTTGCAGTTTATTTTCTTAAATGGATTTTAAACCTATAGAATTCAATTTCAAAACTACCATCTCTAACATATATGACATGTGTGAAATTACATTTCATATTGACACATTTGTCTTCTTATTGAAACTATACAATCTCATTAAATGACCCAAAAGGTGGCCTAAGATGATATAGGACCCACTTAGACAAAAATGACAAAGATAAAGCATATGTTCGACCTTATTAAAGACTATAGGATCAATTTTCAACAAAAGAAACCCTATGAGAAATTTTGAATATATAGGGTGTTGACCTATTTTGACTTGGGGTCAAATTAATCAACACCAGTTTTGACATCAAAGAAAATCTCCTCAAGATCAACAAAAGGATGACTAAGAGTAGCTGTAGTACACACATCTAATGTAGGATTATATTTAGTTTGATAATATTTTAAAGGTAAATATTGTAATAAATTTATTATTACTTCATTATCGTTATTGGGATCAAAAAATATGCCTTATGATTGGTTGACATCTGAATTGGAGGTATCTTTAAAAAAGCAAGCATAGTCACCATCTACAACATTAATTAAGGGTGATGATGTTGGCAAAGAATCTAATTAAAATACCAATATTGGACATGATAATGATGTAAATAAAACTTATGTTAACTCTAATAGTGAATTTAATGTACATGATGCAATTTTTATACTAGAGGATTCATTTTGCATAAGTGACCTCTGAAGGTTAGGTCTTTGATATGATGATACAAAGATAGGCCATGGAACAAAGAATCATGAGAGAAGGGAGGACTAATAAAATATTCATCGATGGAGGATTTATCAAATATGGGGGGACCATGAAAGATGGATTTTGTGTCTTAACCTTAGTTTAGAAAGGAAATGGGTTGATAATGATTAGAAAAGAAATCTTGGCATACCTCTTCTTGTTCCCCCTTGGATGTAGACATATCTAATTATTTATTGATTTAAATGTCACCATATTTTATGAGGTATTAGACATAGTTTTAAAAATTACAAGATCAATTAACAGTATGTCCCTAGGTTTGATGATACATATAGTATTGGTTTGATTTATACCAAGAGGGATTATGCTTGGTGAGATCAAGATTTCATATGGGTGGATAGACCATTATGTCTATGGTAAAAAGTTTTTGGAAAAGGGATTTTAGGGATATAGGAAGAGGAGTATAGGGCCTCTCTTTAATTATTAACTTGGGTGATGAAGTAGTAAACATTATATTAGATGGTTTTTAACATGACTAGGTGGGTAGACTAATAGTAGATGAAGTATCTAGGATAGGATTCCCTTTGGTAACATAGGAAGGGGTAGACAACTAGATATGACTATTATATGGATGATTCAAATGGGACTAGGAGGTATGGATTCTAGGAGTAGATTGATGGGAATGGGTGAATATTTGAGGTAATGTTGCATAGATAGGGTAGATATTTGTAGGATGAAGAGTTATCATCTCAAGGAGGTGATAAAAGAGGACATCCCTATTGGCCACGACTCATTTCTAAATTAGGGTATTGACCAAATATTTTTTGGATGCCATGGATCAAGATGGGAGAAAGTACAGATGATGTGGTTCACTAGCCATAATTGGCATGTTTTGGGGATTGAATGGAAATAATGAGGGATGATGATGGGATATGTGAAACAAATTTAGAAAAAGGCTTGATTTAGTCTATTCTCAAATTTTATTGGATATTTTGATGTTTTGTGATGTTTGTTGAGCATTGTTTCTATTGTTGAGAAATGGCATTGATGTTATCATTGATGTCAAAGGTTGTTCATGTAGTATGAGGTCATTAAATAGATTTTTTGTTTGATTACATCTCTGAGAGGTATGACATTATTTTAAAAACTTATAAATCATGTAATCATGGTATATAAGCATCAAATAATGTTTCAAGATCAATGGTCAAGGTTGTCAAATGTTTGAACTTAGAAGGAGACTTGATAAGGCTTATACATAGGATGCCTAGTCTTGTGTATAAAGTAACATGGTGGCATAGTAATATGGATTAAAATAAGCATAAGAGGGTTTTTAGGACACTTGATTATGTATATAAAGCATTGGATCACTCACGAGAGCTTCAAGGTGAGTCTATATGGGTAGACCTTATAGGACTAGCATGCAAATAGACTAGTTCTACACTTTACTTGATCTAATAAGAGGTCATGAGGTACTTTCAATACCTATGAAGGATGAAGATTAGTGGTATATAATATGAGAGGGTGATTTAGCATGTGAGTGAGGTGGAGAGTGCCTAGAAAATAGCTATAAGGTCTATTTTAAGGCCTAATGTGACTTGCAAATCAAAAGCTTAGAGAGAAAAGAGAGAGATGGTGGCCTAATGGGGTATAAAGATCAATTTCCAAGGTAATCATGGTAAAATTAGCATTTTAAAAATTATTTTATGCTTTTTTAGGTATGTTAACCAAGTCTGAAGTCAAATTATGAAAGAAAAGGCATAAAATATGGTTTTGAGTTTTCTTATGTGCATAGAATAAAGGATTCTCAACCCAATAAGAAATTTCATGTACGCGTTGGCACATGTAACTTATTCATGATCGACTAAGACATTAATTTTATATGGGGAAGTGTCTTAGATAAAATTTCTAAGCATTGGTTTCTTAATTAAGGGCCTAATATTTATGAATGATCATTAAGTCTGTAAGGTGGTTTAAACCTATCTAAAACCCTAAATTTTACCCAATATGGAAGATATTGATGGAAACGGCTCAAAATATATTATATAACATATATTGATCATTGTATCATGTAGTTTAATCTCCTAGGGGCCTCCACGTGGCATTTTTTTGTTAGGAGAGTGAGTGAACCCTATATGAAAGGCATTATTTTTTGGAAATTTGTCATAACAGACACTAAGTAAAAATTGTTAAATGGATGGAACTTGAAGATTTAGAATTATATATTATTTACATGGTGGTTTATGATCAGGTTATAGACCTCAAATTTTCTAAAATAGTCATTTAATTTGACCTATCGCTAAAAGGCCTAATGGTGTAAATAGTGAGAAAACCAGGCAGAAATGGGAATGAGATTAGGGATGTGTTGTCATGGATTATGTATGGATACAAATACATGGATTTTTTTTAAATACCTATAAAACATTTCCATATTGGATATAATATTTGGATATGGTTATATATTTCATAAATTTGCTTTCAAATTGACTTGTCTAACTTAGTAAGGTCTATATACAATGAAGTCATCAGATTGGTATGTAAGATTAATATTGATATTAGAGATTATGATATATTTATTTTAAGTTATTATAATGACATATTATAATTATATAAATTCATTTTTATTTTATTAAAGTGATTCCATAGGTGTTCTAGATCATTGTTTCTATGCTTGTGTTTTGAAGTTTAATAGCAGTTTTGAGTAAGCTACTTGTTGAGAAGGGTTTAAGCACTTTTCCTTTGAGTTGTGAGGTGTAATTCACATGGTAATGACCTTGAGGTAATTAGGATTATATTAATATTATTTTTTTCCATGATTTTTTGACAATTTTTTTTTCATTCAGTTGTTCATGACAAACTTTATGGGTGTGTATAGGCATAATTATGAAGAGTGTTAATGGTGTGGTTCAAGTGGTGGTTGGTATTAAATGGTTTCCTAGACCCAATATAAGTTTGGTATGGGTATATTAAATTTCAATATTCAATTTTACTATAATTTAATTATTTTTTTATTTTTTTAAGGTGTTCAAAGGGTAATGTGTGCTAATGAAGGCCTAATTGAATTAGGTCTCCTTAAGGCCTAAAATGGGTCTTTGGTCCTATATGATATGGATAAACTATTTTAATGGTTGTTTCATTTTTTAAATATACCAAGTCCAATTTAATTGAAAAAATTAGTGGTAAAGTGTGTATGGTTGACCAATAGGTGTATGAGTAACATCCTAGTATAAGAACAAGGCCTAATAGTTTAGTGTGAGTGTATGAGTGTTGAAGAGAATAAGATAGAAATTTTAAGGGATGAATAAGGTATTTTATACCATTAGGAGAGTAATAATAAACTATCATGAATATATTCCATGGGTAATATATATTATTATCAAGGTCATTTGACCTAACCAATTCAAGAAGAGGGCTAATTGAGCGAAGAAGGTTAGAGAATAGTTTGAGAAGGATAGGTGTGTGAGGAGATATAAAGATGAATATCATCATATTTTGTATGATAATTTTTTTTAAAGGTTTTCAAAGGTTGGATGTGGATGATCTGGTGTTAAGTCATTTAGGGGGTTGTTGCCTCCTTACAAGTGGGTTCTTGCTAAAGCCTAGTCAAGTTGGTGCTTGACTAGTTGGGGTTAGTGTTCCAAGTGAAGTTAGTGCTTCACTAAATATTGATATTTTACTTATAAGTTATTATTATATTTACATGATCAGTGTGTTTTCCTCCCTTTGAGGTTTTCCCACTCAAATAAGTGTTTTATGTGTTATGTTCTTCTCTCACATTCATGTGTTGCTAGCTTACTATATTGTTGACATTTCATGAATGATAAGGTAAAGTTTGTAAAAAATTTAAAGACTAATTCACACCCCTCTAAGTCATTGTACTTCCAATAATTTCTATCATATCTTGGTCCTTTGTGACTAGTCTAACAACTTGAATGTGGTTATAATAATCAAAAGAATGTCATGTGATCAACATAAAGAAGACAACATGTATGATGAAGAAGTATACTATGACAGTAAAGAACGAAAATCTGAATTAGACCTTGAATCAAATCCCATAAGTGCACTTAATGATTTTAAACATCAAAAAAAGACTATCAAAGATCTTAGGAGCTAGTTAGAATAGGTCAATGTAAGGTGTAAGTGAAAGGAAGTTGAGTATGACCAGTTGAAGATAGAGCTAGATTATTTAAAGATTGAGCATGAACAACTCATATAAAAATTGAGAAATTTTGAGAGAGAGCATGAGAATTTAGAAAAATTCAATAGTACTAACCTAAGAATATCAATTAGGCAACCCAATGCTATAAAGGATAAGTCATCATGGAACCATGGTAAGTATAGAAAATTTGTTTACTACATCTGTTACAACATAAGACACATTGAAAGACTTTACTGTATAAAATTTATAAGGTCCACAATAAATTCAACAAGACATATGAAACTCCTAAAATTATTATAAAGGATCAAACATTTATATGCAATCCAAAGCAAGCTAAGATGGATCAAATTGAGATCAAGAAGTAAGATGGACTATTTTTTAAGGAAGAACGTAAGACCAAAGAGGCCTCCATGATAGCTTAGAATACCTTTAAAATTCAAGATAAAGGCATGAAATGGTATATATATAGTGGTTTCTCAAGTCACATGATAGGAGATAGGAACAAGTTCATCTCTTTGAATAAGAACGCTATAGGAATAGTGAGGTTTGGAGATAACACAACTGCTAATATAGTTGGCAAGGGTGTCTTGAGTTTGGACAATGGAAAGACAAAGACATAAAATGTGTTGTATGTGGAAGGTTTGAAACATAACCTACTTAGTTTGAGTCAAATTTTTAATAAGGGACACACATTAAAATTTCATGACAAAGCATGTGAGATAAGGAGAGCCAAATTAGGAAAGCTAATTGCCAATGCTAAGAGGACTGAGAATAAACTATATGTATTGAACAAGATCAAGAAGGAGAAATGTTTCATCACCAAGATAAATGAAAGTTATCAATTACACAAAAGAATAGGTCACCTAAAATTTGATAACCTGGTCAGGATTAGCACTAAGAAGTCTATGAAGAACATGCCTAATATCATCAAGCCTATTAACATACTTTGCAAGGCATGTCAACATGGTAAATATACTAGAAAAAGGTTCAAGTCCAAGGAGTACTCTACTAAAAGAACCTTGGAGTTAATACACACTAATATTTTTGGTCCTATAATAATTTAAAACATTTAAAGATATAGATACTCATGTTACTTATTGATGATTACACAAGAATGACTTGGGTTGCATTCCTAAGAGAGAAATAAGAAGTTCTTGACAAGTTCTAGGAATTCAAGGATATTAATAATAATGAGAAAAATGGGAAGATAAATTTTATAATATATGATAGAGGAGGATATTTTTGGTCCAATGAGTTTTATGACTCTTGTGATGTTCATGGTTAAGGAGACAATTCTCAGCATCTAGGACACCTCATCAAAATGGGGTAGTAGAAAGGAAGAATATGATAGTTTTAAATATGGATAGAACTATGTTGAATGAGTTTATATTACATTATGGATATTGGAGAGAGGTATTAAGAATTGTTTTCTACATTTTAAATAGGGGATAAATAAGGACAAATGGAAACAAGACTCATTACGAACTATGAAAGGGAAAACCTACAAATTTATAACACTTTAGAGTGTTTGGGAGAAAATGTTTCATCAAAAGAGATGATGAAGACTTATTTAAGTTTGATTCTAGATCTAATGAAGACATATTCTTAGGATACTCATCAATGATCTCAGGTTATAAATGTTATAACAAGAGACTATAAAATATAGTGGAAAGCACCAATGTGAGGATTGATTAGACAAGGAAATCTCACTCACAGTCAAAGAACACTTTAGAGAACGTGGAATTTAAGAATGAAGAGGAGACTATAGATATTGATGAGGAGGAAGAATAATTTTAAGAGAGACATGACTCAATAGGACCCTCAAGATAGATTCAAAGAGACCACTCTGAATCTCAAATCATTAGAAATAAGAATACAAGTATGCAAACTAGGAGAAGATTGGTAAGTAATCTAAATCAAGATAATTATCTATTATCAAAGATTAAACCTAAGAGTCTTATAAAAGCAAACAAGGACATATTTGACTTGGTGCTATGAATGAGTAGGTATACCAAATAGAAAATGATGAGATTTGGGAATTAGTTCCTAGGCATAAAGATAAGAATGGCATTAGCATAAAATGGGTGTTTAGAAAAAATTTGAATGAAGATGGAGAAGTCACTATGAATAAGGATAGATTGGTATGCAAGGGATATTCACAAGTTGAAGGATTAGATTTTGAGGAAACCTTTGCACCAATAGCAATATTGGAAGCCATTAGATTGTTTCTAGCTTATGTAGGGTTTAAAGGTTTCAAGGTATACCATATGGATATCAAATCTTCATGTTTTAATGGGAATTTGGAAGAAGTGTACATTGAAAAAACTAAAGGTTTCTCACTATCAGATGACAAATACTATGTTTAAAGATTGAATAAAGATATTTATTATTTAAATCAAGCTCCTAAAGCTTGGTATGCCATGTTGGACAAGTATCTATTGGATCAAGGATTCAAAATAGGAGTTATAGATAATAATCTATACTTCAAGATTGAATACGACCATCAACTAATTGTAGTTGTCTATATGGATGATATCATCTTTGGTGGAAATAATAAGAAAATGAAAAAGGCCTTTACAGAGGTGATGAAGAAAGAGTTTGAGATGTCCATGCTAGGAGAACTACCATTTTTCTTGGGTTGTAAATCACTCAATCTGAAAAAGGTATATTCATCTCACAAGCCAAGTACATAAGAGAGATGTTTAATATGTTTGAAATGGAGGATTTAAAGGAATTTAGTACACCCATGATCATAGGATGTAAATTGAGTATGGAAGATGAGTCTTCAAAGGTCAATCAAATGTCATATAGGTTAATGATTAGAAGTTTGTTGTACACCACTACCTCTAGACTTGACATCATGTAAGTAATAGGTCTTATGGGAAGGTTTCAAGTATATCCAAAGGACAATAATCTAAAATCACTCAAAATGATACTCATGTATCTCAAGGGGCCTATATAGTATGGATTATGGTATCCAAGAAGCAAGGAGTTTAATTTAATTGCCTACATAGATGTGAATTGAGCAGGAAGTATATATGATAAGAAGAATACTAGTGGAGGAAGCTTCTTTCTAGGTGGGTTTCTAGTCTCATGGATAAGAAATAAGCAACCATTAGTAGCTTTGTCCACTTGTGAGGCTAATTACATTGTAATAGATTCATTTTGCACTCAGGTTTTATGGATGAGATAAAACCTAAATGAATACAAGGTAGAGTATGATGGCCCTAGCCCTATATTTTATGAAAATATAAGTGTTATAAGTGTATCAAAGAAGCCTATCATGCACTCAAGGACCAAACACATTCCCATAAGGTATCATTTTATAAGACATCAAGTAAGTGAAGAAAGTGTCATACTTGAATATGTTTCTACATAGGATCAGATTGTATACATCTTAGACAAACCACTTTTAAAGGCAAATTTTGAACACCTAAGATAAGAATTAGGTGTAATTACTACCCCTATTAATCATTGAAGAATCCAAGTATTTAGGGGGAGCTAATCATCCTCATTATCTCCAAGAACACGTGAGTTACTCCAAGAAGGTATGCATGGATATAAGGGGGAACATGTTTATTTTATATCTCATAAAAAAAAGTTATGTGTGTTGAGTATTTTGATTGCAAGGAGTGTGATCCAAGGAATTGAAGACATCACTTTGTCATTTATGTAAAAGGGGGAGAAAGACTAGAATTGGGAGATAAGGATGATCAGTGTTTAATATGGTTTACCAATAATGATAAAGGGGGATATTATTAAGCATTATTTCTATTGTTGAGACTTGGCATTGATGTTGTCATTGATGTCAAAGGTTGTTCATGTGGTATGAGGTCATTGAACAATTTTTTTTGTTTGATTGCATCTTTGAGATATATGGCATTGTTTGAAAAGCTTATAAAGCATATAAGGAAGGTATGTAATCATCAAAGAATGTTTAAATATTAGTGGTTAAGGTTGTAAAGTTTTAAAACCTAGTATAAGACTTGAGAAGGCTTATGCATAGGATGCCTAGTCTTAATCATGAAGGAGAATGGTGGCCTAGTAAGATGGATGCATAGAAGCATAAGAGGATGTTTGAGGACACTTGTGTTAGAGGTAAAATCAATTAGAGGGGGGATAGATTAGTGAGTGTAGATATTTAAATTTAAATTATAGTCCTTTAAACTATTAACCAATCAACATATATCAACTTGATCAAAAATCATTAACAAGAGAGCTCACACATTCAATGCATACACAAGATCAAACACATAACACATAGTTCCTATGGGAAATCCTCATGGGGAATAAAACTAACTCTCAATCTTATAACAAAAATGGACTACTATCCTATAATAAATTACAAACAAGAGACTAATTAAACCCTTTAGATCAAAAAGCCTTGATCATATCCTCCTGACCAAAGGTATTTAGTGAATTACCTATTTCACAAGGAGAAACTACCCCTAAGGAAGACCAAGTCCTTTAGAACCTCCTTTGAACACTTACACCTTAAAAATGATGTCTTCAACACCTAATGATGTATATCTATTTTCTAACCCAAACACAAATAGTCTCTCTATCTCAAATAGGCCTCTCACATAAGCATACCACAATCTCTTTCCTTCATCTCTCAAATTGTCCTCATATGCACACTCAAACCTCTTTGCATATATTTAAATTTCAAGAGCACTATCTTGATATTAGGAACATAACCTATAGGTCATGCACATAGTCAACAAACTATTCTTCTCATTAACTCAAATAATAGGCACACTACCTATCATTTACTCCACAACTCTCACATGCACCTTGTGCTAGCTTGTTTTACATACAAGTCTCTCACTTACAAGTTTAGAAACCAACACATTTAGTTTCACTATATATATATAAAAATAATTAATTAATAAGATCATAATATTTCTTTTCATCCAAAAAACATTCCTTCACCCTTAAGGAATCTCATATGGGTCACACTCAAGCACAATCCACTTTCATATAGGCCTAAGTCACTTTTAGGTCCTATGGAGACCCATTCAGCTCTTTGACACTTCTTTAAGAAAACAAAGAACATATAAACATTTTACAACATCATGGACCCATTCCACATGACCATTTTGGCATCCTCAAATGATCATAGTCACCAAAACACTCTTCTAATAAAGCCCAATTAGCTCAAATACTTCTCTATATACACAGTCATTATGAATGAAAACACAATTGACTTAAAAACCTTTGTTCATTCTACATATGATTGGTCAAACTTTTTAAATGCATGTAAAACATCCTTATAGAGTCTAAAACACTCCACAATAGATAATTCATTAATATATATCTAAAACATATTAAAAAAAACTCAAAAAATCTTCTTGGCTCACTTAAAATTCATATTTGAAAACACAGTCAAATTTAGATCTCAAAATCTTTATTTGTACACACTTTTAGATCTTGAAATCAGGTTCATTAGATGTGCCATGGAGTCTTATTCAACTTTAATTTTTACAATAATAGAAAATTTGACTTTTATTAAAATATATGGACAAAATATAGAACTCTGATTTTTGCTTTGAAAATTCAAATATTTAAATGCAAATGGTCATATTTAAACTTTGAAGACTATGCTCGCATCTCATGTCCTCTCAAATTTAGATCAATTATGCATTTTTTATCTTGTCTAAACTTTAACATATAATCCAAAAAATCCAAATGTTAAACATCTAACATTTGACTCCATCTTGTGTAATCTAGAAACTTTGACTTAATACACTCTATCGATCTCTACAAGTCAGTCAAGTCTTTAACTATTAGTATGCACTATTTGATCATTCTTTATGAACACCCACTCTTTATTAGATCCTTATCCTATACCTTTTCTTAGTTATTAAAACTTGAACACTTATTAAAATATTTATCAATATGTATTGTTAGATCATGATCTGTATAATCACCCATGCATCGTTGGATCTCCTCTAGGTCTAGATCTTTAACATTATGCAAATTGACTATGGGGACCAACTGTAATATTCCTAGAAAGCCCACTTTGGACCTCAATAACTTCTTCTACACATAAATGCATGATCTAAAATTTGGACCATATGATCTCCTCACATAGTATAATCTATCCATGTAACGAATTAATCTTGAAACCTTTGTGGGTGAGATATATATCACCAATTAAATGCCTTCTAAAATACTTCTGTCATAGAGCCAAGTATGCTTGGAACTTGTTTGGGAGGCCAAATTTGATCCTACATAACTTTTTCCATGTGTTAGTGCATGACTTGAAATTTAGTGAAAATAAACTAGGATCAAAACTAAACAAACCCATATGATCACCTTTTCTTAAAACATCCACATGTGTAAGATATACCACCATAAAAATGCCTATTCCACTCTTTCTTACCTCATGTTAATTTGGCTAAGCATGGGAAAACAATGAATTCTGACTAAGAAGCCAACCTTTCACACTTATATCTTTGACCGTGACTCAATGCATAACTTTATATTTAGCACATATCAACTAGGAACTAATGTGATCACAACCATAAATCCCCTTGAATCACTCCCATGTGGTAATAGTGACATCATCAAACTACCAACTCAAATTTTCTACCACTAGAGCCAAACTGTCTAGATGAACACTATGGAATATCATATGAATTCCACTTATGAAAAAAATCTCTAAAATCATAGATAACATCTTTAGGACTTATTTCACATGATTCAATCACTATAATCATCCTTGAACATCTCTAATCATGCCAAAACTGAATATCAACTAAGCCTCCTTTAAGCACACTAGGACAAGCGCATTACACATGTTTTCATTGTTACTTAGGATATTAAAGAAATTCATCCAATCACAATAAAACATACATTATAGCACTAAAAAATCTCCAATAATGTCCCCCTTTGTCTTTGATGTCAACAAACATCATATATAACAATATACAACTCACCTTCTCTCTCTTCAAGCACTCCCATAACAAGAACTTTCTCCCCCTTTGAAATAATTAAAAAATGGGCACCAACTGATCCCAAGGATTTGAAAATACCATAAATAGGAAATTACCATCTTATAAATATGATACAAACTCCCCCTTACCTTGAGCCTACTTCTGCTTGTCTTGATAATTTCTTCTTGCTCCATGTCAACACTCTCTTCAACCAAACACTACAACCAATGAAGAAAGAACACACAAAAAACTAAAATCTAATGTAAATTACCAAGATAAATTAAAGAGGGACTCCCCCTAATATTTTTGAACCATTTCACTTTTTGAGCATCTTCAAATCTCTATACACTATGAGGAATCAACATACATGCTTAGTAGCCTTCTCTCTCAAGCTACCATAAGGACCATCAATAGAACCTTATGCCACTCAAAAAATAGGAAAAAATTATCTCAATCAACCTAATAACTCTCCATGAAACAAACATACCTTTAGCTTTTGGATTAACTAAGAAAAAAACACTCTTCTTCACACTAGGCCTGTCTTAAACTCTTTGTAGCCCTACCTAGAACTTGAAGAGCCCAAACCTTTTGGTATATATATCTTCAATAACTAAAAATTCATATATAGATCACTCTCATATGCCCCCTTAAAGACACAAATTTTAAACAAAAAGATCATCCTCTATAACATACTTCCTTCATAAACCTATTACCTAATTAGGCCTCTAACTTAACAAAAACTTGAATAACTTGAGAACCAAAAACCTTTAAATCTATATTAATCTTGATTTGATAACCCATTTGGCCCATTAAAAATATTAATAATTCTTATACCTCAAATAATAAGGCATACCACTTTTTTAGTAAATCCCAAAACCCTAAAATCTTAAAATAAACTCAACACAGTACCTTCCAATTAATGTCCACCTATGAAACTTCTTGTACACATGGAGATAACCATTTCACACTTCTAGACAAAGATTTGAGATTCCACACCATTATGAACCTTGAATTATTATAACCCATTTTAGGACCAACAAGCTCTTAAGCACAAACTGAAAAACCCAAGAGCTAACGAAAATCTCCAAATTGACTTCAACATGCCTTTAGATCACAAAACCACATGGAGCATGCTAGAATAAGGTCAAAATAACTTTATATGAAAAAATATCATCATGATAAATCACAAATCCTCATTTACCATATGGGAACCTTCAATCTGACCCTGTAGATTACTTCTATATATAGTTATCAACATCATGATATTACCTTAGCATATTTTCCATCTAGACATACATGTTCCAAGTAAGAATTCCCAAATCTAGTATTATAGATCCATTTCAAGAACAACACAATAAAACTTGATTCTCCACTAAAAGGAGTTTATTTAAGAATCATAGATAGAGACATAGTTTTCACCACAATGCTATAAAATAAATCAAAGCTAGGTTTGGCCCACATCTCCTCAATAACCATTGGAATACTCTTATAGCTATAAGACTTATTGCTCTTGTTCTTTTTCTTCTTCTTTTGAACTATAACAACTAGTTCTTCTTCTATATATCTCTCCTTTTCTTCAAATATAGAATTGAAAATGCATGGATGAACTATGGAATCTTGACATACCTTTTCATTTGAAGCATCAACCTTGTAGCTTGGAACCTCATCACGAGGTACAGATAATTGATGTTATTTTCATGATGCTTTCTCAACCATCAAGATGTTCACTTGGATCCATACACATCTTAGGAATAGTCTCAACTAGTACCTTGGTCTTTTCCTTGAGCTTGGTCTTTTCATTCTCAACATGAGCAATCAATAAGAACTCTTGGGACTCTTCACCTTTTATGGTATTCTCCACCATATAAAATAGATTACTTGGACCTAAAATCTCATCATAATTCCTACTTACCACCTTTGGTCTCCATGAGCTCACTTATCTTCTATCTTAAACTCTAGGATCCTAGTAAAACCTATTCTATCTTGTAGGTCTTTACTTGCAGAATCTAGTAATGTGACCTCTCTATTCATAATTATAATAAACCATACTCGTTGATGGAAACTCATATTCTCTTACCTTAAATGGAAAATGTTTTACAAAGTTTCCTCTATCATGATAGTTGAAGCACTCACCCTTTATCACACCTTTTGACTAATGAACCCCATCATAGTTCCATACAAATTCATTCTTAATAGGTATTCTACATTCTCTATCTCTATGCCCAAATTGATTATAAGTATATCAATAACCATTGAAATTATCATAGATCATGGCATTTTTCTATCTGATCTAATTTATCTTCAATCTATTTACACCATCATTCTTTGTTTGATGATTTGTATTCAAAGGCTAATTGTCCTTGTTCACATTAGTCTTCATCTTGTTTTGAGTTACAGTCTCTAGTTATTCTTTGTATCCAAGACTAGTTCTATTCTATCACTTGCATGATTTTGATCATTTAGAATATTGTCTAGATCACTTGATCTTTTCAAATCTCACAAATGACATTACCTTACTAGATACCTTCTCTAAATTATATTTCAATAACTCATTTTTAATTACATACCTTGCACATTCATCTTCTTTAGCTTTTAGGCTTGTTGACAACATTTCAAATTGACAATTGATATTATTGACCATATATTCATGTTCCTTGACATCTTCATCCATTCTTGATTCAAACACATTGAATTGATCCTTAAAGTCCTTAAGTTTATATTTCATCTTCTTATTGATTTTCTTCTCAATATTTAGTTTTTCATGAGCATTATTCAATGCAGTATCATAGTCCACCTCATCTTCATCATCATTTGAATCACTCCAAGTAGACTCCCTTTATTTTTAGTAACTTCCTTCCTTAGCCATGAAAAGGTCTCTATCTTCAACAGGACCATCATCTTCATGATCATGCTCTGAGTCACTATATCCACTCTCATCTAATGAGTTACTTTTTTGGTGTAGAGACTCTTTTTGTCCTTGAAGTACTTTTTATTGTTATCAAACCTTCTTAGTCCCTTCTTTATTTTATTATACTTGAAATATATCTTTCCATAATCATGACCTTGATCATGATCTTCATCATCATCCTTCTTATACTTATGAGGGAACTTATTTGAAAAATGTCCTAACTCACCACAATTGAAGAATTTGAGGGTTAGCTTACCTTTATACGTGCCTAAACTTGTTCTCAATTTCCTTGAAATGAAAGAAATTAGTTCATCCTCATCTATATAAAGAATGTCATCCTACTTTAGTTTATTACATTGGAACTTTTTCTTTGTCTTCATTTTAGTCTTGAAAATTTCTTCTTTATTTGGTGGTATATCATTGTTCTTCCTCATCTCATAGGTAGTAAGGGTGTCATGCAATTGATCTATCTTTAACTAAGTAAGGTCATGACTCTATTTTATAGAGGATAATTTCAAATCAAACTTGGGGGACATAGACCCTAGTACCTTTTGAACAATAATAACCTCTTTAAGGTTTTCTCTAAGACCTTTGATGATGTTCACAATCTCATCAACTCTCTACAAAAAGGATGCCATAGTATCTTCTTTGTTCATCTTAAAAATTTCAAATTACCTTCTATGAGTATGTAAATTAACAAGCTTGACCTTTGAATCTCTTTCATAAATGATCTAAATTTTATCCCATATCTCTTTATCATATTGATAATGGATAAATTTGGTGTATTTAGTCTTTGAGAGACCACAAGTGATAGCATTCATTGACTTAGAATTGTTCTCAAACAACTTCTTATCTACATCACTAGATGGAGGAATAGTAGGAGCAAAATATCCATCTACAATAGATTTTGAAAAATCAAACCATAGATACATAATGTATGTCCTCATCCTAGCACTAAAAAATGCATAATTAGATCCATTAAACATTGATTCTTACTTAATAGAGAGAACTCCTTGATGAATACCTATATTATACCTTGGATCACCTTCAAGCTATCAAGATTTTATCAAAGGACCTACTATAATACCAATTTTTAGAGGTAAAATAATTGAGAGGGGGTGAATAAATGAGCATAAATATTTAAATTTAAATTGAGTCCTTCAAACTATTAACCAAGTAACATATATCAACTTGATCAAGAAGCATTAACAAGAGAGCTCATACATTCAATGCATACACAAGATCAAACACATAGCACATAGTTCCTTTGGGAAACCCTCATGGGGAATAAAACCCACTCTCAAGCCTAAAACATAAATGGACTACTATCCTATAAGAAATTATAAACAAGAGACTAATCAAATCTTTTTGACCAGTAAGCCTTGATCATATCCTCTTGACCAAAGGTATTTAGCAAAACACCTATTTCAGAAGGAGTAACTACCCCTAAGGAAGACCAAGTCCTTTAGACCCTCCTTTGAACAATTCCACCTTATAAATGATGTCTTCAACACCTAATGATGGATATATATTTTCTAACCCCTGTAAAAACTCTCTCTCTATCTCAAACAACCCTCTCACATAGGCATGCCATAATATCTTATCTTCTTCACTCAAACTATCCTTATATGCACACTTGAACCTCTTTGCATATCTTCAAATTGAAAGATCACTATCTTGTTATTATGAACATGACATATAGGTTATACACATAGTCAATAAACTATTTTTATTACTAATTAACCAATAGGAACACTACCTATCCTTCACTCCATAACTCTCACATACAACTTGCACTAGTCTCTCTCATATACAAGCCTCTCACTTACAAGTCTATAAACCAACACATTTTATTTCACTATATATAGATAAATCATGAACTAGAAAGATAAAAATATTTATTTATTGGCCAAAAAACATGCCTTAACCCTTAAATCATCTCATATGGGTCACACTTAAGCAAAATCCACTTTAAAATTGGCCTAAGTCACTTTTAAGTCCTATGGAGGTCAATTTAGCTCTTTGACACTTCTCCAAGCAAACAAAGAACATTTTCCAACATCATGGACCCATTCCACATGACCCTTTTGGCATCCTAAAATGATCATAGTTTCCAAAAGACTCTTATGTTAAAGCCCAATTAGCTCAAACACTTCTTTGTACACACAATCATTATAAATGAAAACATAAGCGACTTCAAAACCTTTGTTTATACTGCATATGATTAATCAAACCTTAAAAATCCATGTAGATAATCCTAATGGATTATAAAATACTACCAAATAGTTAATTCATCAAGATATATTGAAATAATATCAAAACAAGCTTGAACAATCTTCTCAGTTCACTTATAGTCCATGTACAAAAACACAACCAATTTTGGAGATCAATATCTTTATCTGTACATATTAAAACAAGCTCAAAAAATATTATTAGGTCACTTATATTCCATTTAAGAAAACATATTAAACTTTGGATCTCAAAATATTTGTCTGTACACACTTACAAATCAAGATATATTGAAATAATATCAAAACAAGCTTGAACAATCTTAAAAATCCATGTAGGTAATCCTAATGGATTATAAAACACTCCCAAATAGCTAATTCATCAAGATATATTGAAATAATATCAAAACTTGAAAAATCTTCTCAGGTCACTTATAGTCCTTGTACAAAAACATAATCAATTTTGGAGCTCAATATCTTTATCTGTACATATAAAAACAAGCTCAAAAAATATTCTTGGGTCACTTAAATTCCATTTAAGAAAACATATTAAACTTTGGATCTCAAACTATTTTTTTGTACACACTTACAAATCTTCAAATTAGGTTCATTAGATGTGCCTTGGAGTCCTCTTTAACTTTTTTTTTACAACAATAGCAAATTTGACTTCTATCGAAAGATATGGACAAAATACAAAGCTCTAAATTTTCCCTTCACAAATTAAAATATTTAAATGCAAATAGTAAATTAAACTTGGAGCACTATGCCCTCATCTCCTATCCTCTCAACTTTAGATCAATTACACAATATTGATCTTGTTTAAACTTCAACATATAATCCACCAAAGCCAACCATTAAACATCTGATAGTTAACCTCATCTCATGAAATTTTTAAACTTTGAATCAATACACTCTATTGATCTTTATAGATTAGTCATGTATTTAAATATAAGTGCACATAGTTCAATCAATCCATATGAGTACCCACTTGTTGTTAGATCCTTATCCTATACCTTTACTTATTCATTAAACCTTGAACACTTCTTACCATCTCAATCAATACACATCATTAGATCATGATCTATATGATTTCTTACACACCATTATATCTCCACTAGGTATAGTTATTTAACATCTTAAAAATTGATTAAGTATGTGGACTAACTAAGATATGCCTAGAAAGCCTACTTTAGACCTCAATAAATTATTCTACTCTTAGATGCATGATCTCAAATTTAAACCATATGATCTCCTCACATAGGAAAATAAATACATATAAAAAACTACACTTGCAACATTCACACATATGAGATATATCACCATTAAAATTACTTCTCAAAAACTTCTGTCATAGAGCCAACTATGCTTGAAACTTGTTTGGGAGGCTAACTTTGTTCTTACATAACTTTTGTCATGCTTCAGTGCATGAATTAAAATTTAGTGAAAATAAACTAGGCTCAAAACTATAAACCCATATTATCACCTTCTACTAAAACATCCACACGTGTGATATATGCCACCATAAAAATGCCTACTCATCTTTTTCTTGTCTCATGCAAATTTCGCTTAAGTATGGGAAAACAATGAATTTTGACTGAGAAGCCAATTTTATACCCTCATATATTTGATAGTGCTTTGACGCAAGACTTGAGATTTATTATATATCAACTAGGTACTATTTGATCACAACCATATGACTAAATCCCCTTAACTCATTCCCATGTGGCAATGGTGACATCATCAAACTACCAACTCAATTGTTTTACCACTAGACCCAAACTATTTAGATGAACACTATGGACTACCAAATGAATTTTACTTATGTAAAAAAATTCTCAAAGTATAGATAACATATTAAGGACCTATTTCACATTATATAACAATTATAATCATCCTTGAACATTTCTAATCAAGCCAAAACTTAAGGTCAACCAAGCCTCCTTTATTCATACTAGGACAGGCACATTGCACACTTTATCATTATTACTTAGGATATAAAAGAGCTTCATTCACTCACAAGGATACCTAAATGAAATAATTATGACATAAATGAAAAATCTCAAAAAACTTTATCATGTATATGAAGCATTGGGGCACTTAGGAGAGCTTCAAGGTGAATCTATAGGGGTAGACCCTTTAAAACTAGCATGCAAATAGACTAGTTCTAGACTATTCATGACCTAATAAGGGGTGATGAGGTGTTTTAAATACCTATGAAGGATTAAAATTAGTGTTAAATAATTATATATGGTTTTTTATCATGTGAGTGAGGTGGAGAGTGCTTTGACAATAGTTATAAGGTCTATTTTAAGGCCTAATGTGACCTACAGATCAAAAACATAGAGATCAAAGAGAGAGATGGTGGCCTAATGGGGTATTAGGATAAATTTACAATGTAATAATGGAAAAATGAGCATTAAAAAATGTATTCCATGTTTTTTCAAGTATTTTTACCGAGTCTAAGGTCAAATTATGCAAGAAAAGGCATAAAATGTGGTTTTTAGGTTTCCAGTGTGCACAAAAAAAAGGATTCTCAACCCAAAAAGAACTTTCATGTAATAATTTTCATGTTTAACCAGTACATGAGAACCTAAGACATTCATGGTATATGAGGAAGGGTCCTAGGTCAAATTTCCAAGCATTGGTTTCTGAATTAAGGGCCTAAGCTTTATGAATGATTGTTAAGACTATAAGGTGGTTTAAACCTCTCTAAAACCCTAAATTTGACTTGATATGGAATATCTTGATGTAAATTGATAAAAATGGATTGGATTACCTATATTTATGATTGGATCATGTAGTGTACTCTCCTAGGTACCTCTAGGTGGATTTTTTTGTCAGGGGAGTGAGTGAACCCTACAAAAAAGGCCTTATTTTTTAGAAATTTTTTATAACAGATAGATTTGACCAAGTAAAAATTATTAAATTGATGGAGGTTTAATATTTAGACTTATATATTACACACATGGTGGTTTTTTAATATATTATATACCTCATATGTGCTAAATTGGTCATGTAAGTTGACCTATCGCTAAAAATCCTAATGGTGTAGATAGTGAAAAAACAAGCAAAAGTGGGAATGAGATTAGGGATGTGTTGTCATGGATTAAGGATGGAACCAAATATATGAATTTATTTTCCAAGACTTTTAACACATGTAAATATTTGATAAAATATTTAGATATGATTGTATATTGTAGAAAGTTGCTCTCAAATTGACTTATCTAACTCAGTAAGGTCTGTATACAATGAAGTCATGAGATTGGTCTGTAAGACCAATATTGATATTAGATATTATGATATATTTATTGTAATTTATTTTGAATTTTTTTTATTATTATATAAATTATTTTGAATTTTATTAAAGTGATTCTATAGGTGTTCTAGACCATTGTTTCTATGACTATGTTTTGAAGCTTATTGGCAGTTTTAAGTAAGCTACTTGCAGAGAAGGGTTTGAGCACTTTTGACTTGATTTGTAAGGTATAATTCACATGGTTATTACCTTGAGATCATGAGTCTTATGTTCATATTAATTTTTTCCATTATTTTTTGACAATATTATGTTTTTGGTTCAATTGTTCATGATAGACTTTCTAGGTATGCACAAGCCTAATTATTAACAGTGTTAATGGCATGGTTCAAGTGGTGTTGGTGATAAAAGGTGTCTCAGAAATAATATTATATTTTTATGGGTATATTAATGTGTAATATGAAAATTTATTTCCATGTGAGAAGTCTTTGAGTGTTTAATGGTATTTAGAGGGTAATGTGTGCTAATTAAGGCATAATTGAATTACGTCTCCTTAAGGCATAAAAGTGGTATTTGGTCCTATATGATATGAGCAACCTATTGTAATATTTGGTTCTTGTTTTTTAAATTTATTAAGTCTAGTTTAATTTAAAAAATCAATGGGAAGGTTTGTATGGATGATCAAGAGGTGTATGAGCAAGAGCCTAGTATAAGAATAAGGCCTAATAGACCTAATTATCTAGAGTGAGTGTATGAGTGTTAAAGTGAATAAAATATAAATTTGAAGGGTTAAATAAGATATTTTAGACCATTATGAGGGTAATAATATGTTAGGGATTATATTTTACATTAGTTTATTACATTATGTGAGTTTATATATTTACCGATAGGTAAATATAATTGGATAATTTGTTATTGAAATATTGTTATAAACAATATTATGATAATATATTTGAATATAATATTGTTTAAATATATTGTTGAGAGTTATAAAAATATATCATATATAGGATATTGAGGGATTTGGGTGAGATTTTAATGGATAAATAATATCTATGAATATAGGAATGATAATCCTATAAATATGTAACACCCGTATGGTTTTATTAATATTAGAGCGTGGAATAATATTATAGTGTGTTTAAAATATTTCTTATGTTTGGATCTATTATCTTTGTGTATGCTTCCATATTTTATATTTTAGTTTTATGAAGACTCTAATTAACCCCATTATCTAGTATCAGAGTAGGGGATTATGTTGATGGATCAATGATTTTTTAAAGGGGTAGTCTAAATTCTTTTGTATTGCCCTATCTGATGTAAATCACATTACATTAAATTTTTGTGTAGTATAAATGTTATTTTTAGTTAGTATTATTATATGAGATTGAGTCACTAGAATGAAGCTAAGAATGTAGGTATTCAAGTTGTCATAGGAAGTACTAAATATAGGGAAGCATTTCCATGTGGAGTAAGAGTTGTTTTCTAAGCATAAAGTTATTTTTCAATGTAGGATTCTAAGAAGAACCTATAGATCTGAATTGTTCATTGTTTGACCCATTCGTCCATCTTGCATACATATCAAAGATGTATATGTCTCAACTAAAATATTGAATAACTCTTTATTCAATTATATTTAGAGATTAGAAGGATAGGGATCTATATATGTAATACAATAAAAGAGGCCATAATTTGAGTGTTACATGTGCAGCTATATACCCAGTCAACACCAATGGAAATGTCTTTTAAACATCCTAAGAAGGCATATTTTAGCATCCAAGATCAATAGTCTATGTTTTTTTGTGGTCATATCTAGTCAAATATCCATGTGTATCTTGAAGTTAAAATATAATTAAATGCACCAATGTTCATTTTAGCCATCTCCATGCACCCATCTACTACATAAGTCTGATCAAGTTTAATGCCATTCTACTTCCCACGATCTTCCTATACTTGGTGTATGTGTCTTAGATATGTTTTAGGTCTTCAGTCAATTCATTATATTAAGGTATGTTGTTCTCTATCCACGTGCATCATGGAACTTTTTTGGCATTCTAAAAACCATCAAACCACATATCCATTTTGGATCCAATCGAGTCATTTCTTATTTTTGATATTAAAATTGTTAAGTGGTATAGTTCTATTTTTTTAGTATTTTTTATAGATGCTTTTTTAAGTTCAAAGTGTCTTTTTGTCATTATTTGTATCAAATGTCAAAAGTGAAAATTAAGTCATTTAAAGTTATGAGTTAGTCCAAGATCTTAACATTTGAGTCATTTGGTTACTATAGTGTTATTTGTTAGATTTAATTAGGTGAGTCTATTAGTGTTTTAGTCATTAGTTTTTTGGTCTTCTATGTGAAAAATTCAAAAGTGTCAATGATGAGCTCAAAATATGGCTCATTATTAACATGTTATTTCCCTCAATTCATCTCTTAGAGGATATTATCTTATGCAAATCTTAGATTGTTAGATAACTATTACATAGAAAATAGATATTTGTCTTGTTTATATTGAACCAAAGATTAAACCTTTACTTTGTCATTAATGTCTAATACATAGCATGTTCTAGTGATTTTTTTTGTGAAGAATGCTCAAGAAAAAGACACAGTTGATGTATAGTGAATGTGCAATTTTAATCTCCATGTAGCAAAACTACAGACTCTACAGACTTGCTTCTATGAACTCTGCAGGCTTATTTCTATGGACTCTGCAGGCTTGTTTCTACAGACTCTACAGGCTTGTTTCTATGGAATCTATATGCTTGTTTCTATGGAATCTATATGCTCATTTTGATAGAATCTATAGGCTTTTTTCAATGGAATCCATAGGATTTTTTCTATAGACTCTGTAGGTTTGTTCCTCTCGACTCTACAGGGTCAATTCCAAGAATTTTGTATGGACAAAGCTACAAATGGGGAAGGTGGTGGCTAAATAGGATAAGATAGAATCATTCTAGGTGGAATAAAATAAGGAAAATAACTACCTACTATTCTATAGGATTTTATTTTGGTAAATTTGTATATATATTTGGATCTTAGGACTACTATAGGATAGGATATCTATTTCATCAGAATAATTAGATCTCTTGAAAATCCAATCTCCTATCTTTGGATGAATGTATCAACCAAGGAATCCTATTTTTTTACATCCTATTTTGAGTTGATTATATTAGTATAAAATGTAATACTTTCACCATTAAAAGAATAATTAGATATAGATATCAGAGGATAGAGATCAGATAATATAAGAAAAATATTTGTATGAGCATATTACAAGTTTTAGCTAGATTGTAATCATTTTAGTTTTATGAATTATCATTTCAATTTCCAACATTGATTAATTTTTGTTCTTGAGTCTAAGAGGAGAAAGGTCCCACTCTCCTTAGAACTAGGAGTTGTGTATGGTATTTATGTTATGTTTCATTAATTCATTATTATAACTAATTCGAATCTTGTTAATATTTACATTTATTCATAAAAGCATCAAAACAAATTCACAATTTTAAAAGAATTTTCTTATTCCAAAATCATTTCCTTTCTAGGCAAAAGTGTGTTTTCTTTTATAGCAGACGTGTGAAGCAAATTTATTTTTGTTAAATAGGAGTGTGAATTTAATTTCCATGCAAGTGTAAATAGGAGTGTGATTTTTACTTTCAAGAAAAAGAGTGGATTTATTTGATTTCTTCTTTTCCAGCAAAATAATGAATAAAGTAGTTTAGGACCATCACAACACCCCCATAGGTAGACTCATAGATCTACCATCCTATACCTTACTACAGATAGCTTTGGACACCAGCCCTAGTTGATAAGATATCAACTGAATATTGATTAAATGAGGAATTAAATGACACTTGTCATTTTTGGCACCATTTTCAGGGACACAAGGTGTTAGTAAGGTAATAATTATTGGTCTAGAGTGAAAAATAGAAAACATTGTAAAAACCCATAAAATCCCATAAAAATTCAATAAATTGATGTACCATCCTAGAGATTCTAAAGGATGATTCATCCCAAAGTTTCCACCAAGAACACAAGTTGACACTCCTTCAACATCTCTAAGTAGTGCACCAGAATTTACAACTAAAACCTATCTACAAGAATCTTCTAAAACTTGGATAGAAACCAGGACATTACCACAGGCAAGCCCCATAAGACAAATTCCTCAAGATCAATCTCTTGTAGGAAGATAATGTTTAGAAATTTCCAAGGATTTAGAAGAAACATTTCAAAAATACATAACTAAAGAAATTTTTTGGAATTTTGAATAACCCATAACTAATACCACAAATATTCAGTGGGAAGATCATCCCAGCTTTGAAACATCATCAAAAGAAGAAATAGCTCTCCAACAAAATAAACAACTTGCACAACTAGGAAGGACTTTTTATTTTCCTATTGTTTTAGATCTTAATGATCAAACCCTCATGAAAAATATTTCACCAGCTAATCTACCAAATTTTTGGGGAAGATTTACATGAGATCCTAATCAATACCTATTTGAGTTAGAGGTGCTATGTCAAACCTATGATTACACAACAAATGGCTAGAAGTTAAAACTATTTCCCTCTAAACTTAAAGATGTAGCTATAAGATGGTTTATGGGTTTACCTGGTGATTTTATTAGAACATGGGATGATATGGAGACATAATTCTTGAACAAATACCAAGATTACTATCGAGTGTGAGAAAGAAAAGATGATTTCTTCAAAATCAAATAGAATGAGGATGAATCTTTAGAGAGTTATTTGGATAGATTCATGTTCACTCATAAAAGAAGCAATTATCCACTCACTGAAGAAGTTCAAAAATTATTTTTCTTGAAAGGGTTGGATGAAGATACTAGAGATGCCTTAAATTTCATGGGAGGTGGAGATATAAAAAGGTTGGCTTTTGATCAGATTTTTGAGCTTTGTACCAACTACTATTGAACAAAACTTGGAATTAGGAAAGGAATGTTTGGGAAATCTAATGAAGTGGATAAGCTAATGGAAGAATTTTCTAATCTAAAGATAGATATCCTGGTTACACTAAATAATACTTTGGATGGCCTTCAAGCTAAGGCAAATGTAATAGAACCCTTAGCAATCTATTATCCTAAGTGCAGATAGAAACATGCCCTTAGAGACTACCACCTAGATAGAACTAATGTTTCATCATGTGGGATCTATGATGTAATAGATCATGATATAAAACATTTCACCCTTCTACCTATTTTAAAGAATCAAATGAAAACACAAGCCTAGTCCACTAAAGAAGTAGATTATATCCTGAGATTAAACTTTGCCCCGCAAAACTAGGCTCAAGGAAAATTTAATGCAAGAAACTTAGTTAATCTATGGATCGCACCATGGAATGTTATAGTTCCTTCACCATTTTGTAATCAACCTCAAATTCCATCAATTTAAAATCCATGGGCAGGACAAGATTGGATGCCAACACCCCCATGGATGGTGCCACAGCCATAACAATAATGGGTACTATAGCAACAATAGATACCATAACCATATCAATAATGGAATCAGCTTTGGAACCCATAGAAACAATTCACCCAACCAAGAAGACCACTTCAATAAAAAACTATTATGCCACCCCCAGTTGTTTAGCAACAAGGACAAATCAATCAACCCTCAATGCCTACACAACTAATAGTAAATCCAAACAATAAATAACTAGCACCTATTTATGTTAATGCATAGGAAGAGACAATCAATGTTAGAGATATTGAGTGTTTGGACATATATTTAAGATCAAGGAAAACCATACAAAAACCTCTAGTTCTCATTTCTGAGATACCTGATGAAAAAAATAGAATCATCTTAATTAAACACTAGAGGAATTGAAATCAAAATGAGCCCTGAAGCAAACAAAGCAAAAACTACTACCCTAGTAGTTCCTTTTCCTAAAATATCAAAATAAATTGGTATCAAATTAGAATCAAACTTGGTCCATGAGTTTCAAAAGATCAATATTGAGGTACCCCTACTACAATCTATTAGGGATATACCTAAATTGAGAAAGATCATCAAAAATATTTGTATCAAGACACTTGGGAGGAAAACAAAATATCTAAGAACCATTCATATTGATAGATAAGTTGTTGATTTATTAGCAAGAAAACTATTAATTCCAAAATATGCAGATCCAAGAAGCCTAGTGATCACAGTCACAATCGTAGGTAAAGAAATTCCTAACATCTTGGTAGATTTGGGAGTAAAAATTAATGTTATGACTATTGATACTCTGAATGCATTATCTCTTATGAGAATGTAACTTATAACTACCATTCTTCAAATGGCAGGCTGGTTTGTAACTAAACTAGAAGAGACTATAGAAAATATTGAAGTACTAATAGAGTCTTGGGAATATCCAATAGATTTCCTGGTCTTGAAACCTAAAATAAAGAATCTAGGGTATCCCATAATCTTAGGTAGACTATGGTTGGATACTGTAGCATGATTAATTAATTACAGGTCAGGAGACATGACCATTTCTAATGGGTTGAGTCTAAATGCATCTCTTTGTATCCTCCTGTAAAACCATCAATAAACTGTATATAAGAACTTTGGGTGGATGAATGAGATAATAAATTAAACAAAATTTCCTCATTAGCTATGATTAAAGTTAAAAATACTTAGAAGAATTGAATGGACACATATACCCAACATCTACAAACTCTACCAATCCAAAATCTATAGACTCTACCAGTCCAAAAGCTACGAACTCTGCCAGCCTAAAAATGATTGACTACCTTAGTTTAGGATTTTTGGGTCAAATAGAATATTTTGAAACCTCCAATTCTACTTATTCTATTGTTTCTCGAACATATGATCATGGAATGACTCAAGAAAGTGTGTGGAAATTGGTAGAACAATAGCAAACTCATTTCTTAGATGCATTCCATTATTCTTTAGCAAGATTGATTCCTCTTAGAAAAGAGTTTGTTGATAATATAACTATGTTTCATAAGCTACTTCCTCATTCATGTCCTTTGAACTCATTGATTAGTGAGTTTAAGCAAATAGAATCCAACTACCTAGGTAAAAAACTAATTATGGTATTACCTAGAAAGATTTTGAACATCAATAGTTGGTTAACAAATGAAGAGGAAGATCGACTCTTTGAAGTACTAGAAAGACATACCAAGACTTTTGTTTGGGATTATACTAACATGAAGGGAATTCACCCCAGCATATGCACTCATAACATTTACACAGAATCTGTCAAACCAGTCAGACAACCACAAAGAATAAAACCAACATTAAAAGAAATAGTGAAAATATAAATCCAAAAGTTACTGGAAGTAAGGTTTATTTACCCCATCTTAGATAGCCAGTGGGTTTCACCTCTAGTAATTATGCCCAAGAAAAATAGAAAGTTAAGGGTATGTGTAGATTATAGAGAATTGAACAAAGCAACACTCAGAGATTACTTTCTTTTACCTTTCATTGATCAAGTTATTGATAACTTGGTAGGAAAGAGATATTTTTCTTTCCTGGATGGGTTTAGTGGGTATAACCAAATAATGGTAGTAGCTGAAGATCAAGATAAAACCACATTTACCTACCCTTGGAGAACTTTTGCTTATTGAGTACTTCTATTTGGACTGTATAATGCTCCAACAACCTTTTAAAGAGCAGTTTTGGCAATATTCTTTGACCTTACAAATGATTGTATTGAAATGTATATGAATAATTTCACCATTTATGATGGAACTTATGAAGAGGCTCTTACCAACTTGGAAAGAGTATTGATTAGATGTGAGGAACATCAATTATCTTTGAGCCATGAGAAATGTTTGTTGATGATGGATGAAGGAATAGTGCTGAGACACCATATTTATGCAAAAGGCATTCAAGTAGATCCAAAAGAAAGTCGAGATAATATCCAACTTACTCATCCCACAAACACGAAATAAAATTAAGATTTTTTAGAGACATGCTGGTTACTATAAACACTTCATAGATAGTTTTACCCAAATAGATTCCCCTATGTTTGCTTTTCTTACAAAAGATAGTACATTCAGAGGGAGTGATAGTTGCCAGTAGGCCTTTGAGACCATAAAAGTTAAAATTGTTACTTCTCCAGTATTAAGAGGACTAGATTGGACTAAGCCATTCCATATATACATAGATTCTTCCAATAAAACACTAGGAACAGTCTTTAGACAAAAGGATGAAGAGGGTAAAATATATGTTATATATTATATTAGCAAAAACATAACACCTGCTGAAAGAAATAATACCACAACTGAAAGGGAATTTCTAGTTGTAGTTTATGCAATTAACAAATTTAGATACTACATAATAGGCTATAAGGTATTTGTCTATACATACCATTTAGCTATTATATATCTTACCAACAAACCAATTGTGGGAGGTAGGATTATTAGATGGTTGTTGCTCTTACAAGAATTTGATGTTACTATTATAGATAAACCAGAGAAGTCTAATGTGGTTTCTGATTTCTTGTCAAGAATGAGCACTACAGGTGAAGAAGAACTAGTGGAAGATGACTTTCCAGATGAACAACTATTTTCTATTTCATCAAAAAATTTGTGGTTTGCTAATATAACCAATTACCTCACCATAAGGAAGTTTCCTCTACAATTTTCACAAAAATAAAAGAAACATTTAATCAAAGAAAGTTTTTCTTTTAAATGGATTAATGGAATGTTATTTAAACATGGACCTGACCATGTGTTTTGCAGGTGTGTGACAAATGGTGAAGCTTATGATATCATCAGAGCTTGTCATGATGAACCAGGAAGAGGTCATTACTTAGCTTAAAGAACCATACATAAAATCTTAGGAGTAGGATACTATTGGCCTCACCTTCATTAGCAAGTAAAAAGATATGTCAAACACTGTGATGCTTGTCAGAGAATTGGATAGCCTACTCTTTCAATAGAGATGCCTCTACACCCTCATCCTCAATTGGTTTTAGAACCATTTAAGAAATGGGGAATTAATTTTATAGGTCATATAGATCTTCCTTCCAGAGGAAATAAATATCTCCTAGTATGTATAGACTATGTGACCAAGTGGGTAGAAGTGGAAACATTAACTCATGCTAGAGAAGAGATGGTAGATGTTTTCTTATATTTTAAAATCATTCAAATATTTGGTGCTCCAAAGGAGAGAATCTTAGATCAAGGACCGTAGTTAATGTCAAACATGATAAAGCACTTCATACAAGTATATCAAACTGAATATAGAAAAACATCTCCATACTATCCACAGGCTAATGGGCAAGTTGAAGTCACCAATAAAGAACTAGAAACCATTTTAAACAAGGTTGTTAATTCTGGTAGAAAAGATTGGGCAGAGAAGGTACTAGAAATGGTTTGGGCCTATAATACTACTTGGAAAACAACAACTGGATTTTTACCTTATGAATTGGTTTATGGTAAGAATCCTTTATTCTCTATTGAATTTGAACTACAAACTTTGAAAATAGCTGTAGAAGTAGGGATTGAATTAGAATAAATATAGAAAGAAAGACTCCTATAGTTTAGCAACTAGATGAGATGAGGATGGAAGCACTACAAAGAACTGAATTGGTACAACATCATAGAAAAGTTTGGCATGATTCATAAATCAAGTAACAAAAGTTTCAAAAAGGAGATTGGGTACTATTGTTTGATTATAAATTTCAATAGTTTAAAAGAAAACTATAAATAGGGTGGTTGGACCTTATCATATTGAAGAGGTCTATGAAAATGGTACTATTAAGTTAATACCTATTGATAATAGTAGAAGAGCTATGTTAGTCAATGGACATAGATTGAAGCTTTATTAAAAACCTCTCAATAAATAAGAATTTGTTCAAAAGGTAAAGGATAAATTAGGTATTGTAGAGAGCTCTGCTTTTTCCAGAGAACATGTTCCTTGATAATCCTATAATCCAATATATATATATATATATATATATATATATATATATATATATATATATATATAGTGAAAATCCTTCTAGGGACATTATTGACAATGCATGCCCAAAAAACTAGCTTCTTAGTTGGTTATGTATTGTACAAAGGGTTTTGGCTAGAAAAATAGCAATGTCTGGCCAAAGGGAAAAAACAAAATTTATAAGAAAATCTCATCATGTCACTATGATTGGTCATCTCCATGCAATAAACTAATCTATGAAAACATATTTGTGCATGACAAATGGCAAGTAAAGGATACATCTAAGGTCAAAGTAAGTAAGACATATATTTTATTTATCTATGTTTAGTTATGTAATTATCTTCAATTTAATTAAGACTTATTTTATGGAGATGACCCAAATTTGAATCTTCTAAAATGGAATGACATGACATAAGAAGAAGCATGAAAATAAGTTGCCAAAGGTTTATGGATAAGTGTGCAGTTTTGATATAATCAATTGAGTCAACAATTATCATAATGATGGGACATCATAAAAAGGGGTTTTAAATGAAGTAATGAATCGCTATCACCATCAATGTGACATATCATCATTTTACCCAACTTCTAATAATGGGCAAAATGGCTGGCACACTCTATAGAAATGTGTGGTATCTAACTATATCAAGTCATCATATCAAAATACAAACTCATGTAGCTATAACATTTCATATGAACCATTCCATTTCTACAGACTTCAAGAGAAGCTAGACTATAGATCCTCCATGATTGTTGCCTACCAATCTACAGTGATTGTTGCCTACCAATTTCAACAAAAGACTGCTCTACACCTCAATTAGAGTTAAAGGAATAGAGTTGTCTATAAAACCTCATAGAAATGGGATAGAAAACAAGATCAGAGCCAAAGAATGCAGCAAAGTTTCATAAAGACAAATCTTCTGTGGCAGTGTTTAGAGCCAATGGTAGGCTACCTTTCATTGAAAATTTCTAGGGTTTCTATGAGACAATGGTAAGTTAATTCATCACTAATCTTACCCCTAAATTTTCAATTATGAAAGGCATTGTTATTCCTATTATAAATCAAATTATAAGCTAAATTATACAAGTTTTAGAAGAGGGAATGAGAGCTATAAGCAAAATTTCATTTAGTGATTTAATTAGTCAGTTTAATGGTAATGAGTAGACTGGGACTTCATGTCTAGTAGATTCCAAGGGAAAATTAAAAGGGATTAGTATAAATTCACTTCTTGAACCCTAGAAATTTGTAGCTAAGTAGGTATTCAAGTATATCATTTATGAGGGGCAACACAGTCTTTCAAGGGGAGATGCCATGAAAATGTTAATACACCTTAAGCATGGGAGACAAAAACCTCAATACAAAATTAACCTCTCATCCTTATTATATGGTACTCTACAACTTATGTATACAACCCCTAATTCTACTCTTAGGCATCATGGCCTTATTCATCTCATTATCCAACATCACTTCCTTCAGTAAGGACAAGAGGTCTGGGAGGAATTTTAGAATAGTATAACATAACAAATTCCAAATTTGCCTATACAAAAAACCCCAAATTTACCATAGGAACACTCATCTCCACCTTCTGTATCTATTGAGAAAATAATGCCAAGGAAGACATCACAGACTGTAGTCTCCAAAAAAATCCCTTCTTCTTTAAGAATAATCACAAGGTCTCAAATCCCTAAAGTTTCAAGGTCTCCATAAGAACCTCATGAATCTAGAGTACAACCAATTCCCTTGTCAAGAAAAATAAAATTGAGATGAAAGGTTGCTATAGAACTTGAGAAGACTGAGGGTTTGATGGTTGAGAAGGAAAGCCAATCGAGTATAGCTCAAAGAGAACTAAAAGAAGGAGAAGGATCCTTTTGATATATGAAGATGAATAAGAGGCTGTAGACATTCTAAAAAGTCTTAAAATGGTATCTCATTTCCCCATACATCAAAATATCCCTACACTTGTAGATGTTGAAGAAATTCCTTTCGAAGGAAACTCTCCAATCATAATGGAGGAGCCAAATCTAGAGGAAGAGCCACACACAATAGAGGAATCAAGTATGGTGGAACAACCACCTGTTCTAGTTGAAACTGCAATGGATAAAGGGAAAATTGTATGTACCAATGAAAAAGGTAAATCATCTAATCTAAATGATCTTGTCATGCAGTTAAATTTGTAGCTTTTTCAAGCTCAAGCTCTTGAACAACAACACATAGCTAACATTGATAACTTGATTAGTCAATTGTAGAATAATGATCATCTCAACTCATTGTTAGTGTAGAAATTAGATATAACATCTACTGATCATGTAGCAAAAGTTCATAAATTAGAGGAAAAATAAAGGAACATGAAATTATATAAATAGATCTTTGGATATATGTAGAAAACTTGAAGAAGGAAAATAAGAGATTGTATAGTTTGGTAAACTCTTCCAAAGCACCTGATATTATACCTCCTCCTCCTAAGGTATTTGTTGACCATGGTTGTCAAACAAGTGATCCAAGTATTCCTCCCTTGTAAACACTAAATCAAATTGAAGAAGAATATTTTGTACTTAAACGAAAAAACAAAGATGCAACTTCTTCAAACAAACTCTTGAAAAATGAAAAGAAAGAATTAGAAGCTAAGGTCCAAAATTTAGAAGAAAATTTGTAGGATGCATGCAAATTAGGGGAATCTATTTTGGCATGTAGGAATCCTTCTCATGCATACATTTTGTTTTTATTTAAACAATTTTATAGATGGTAGCTTTTGTATATCTCTTGTCATCTTTCTTACAAAATTTTACAACCAATAATATTTTTTGGAAATTTTCTATAGTGTTGAACCTGATCAGTAGGATTTACTTAATGAATTTTATTTGCATGATTTGATTCAAGGAGACCATGAGAAAAATAAATTTTTGATAAACCTTCATGTAGGAGAAGTTTAATTGAGGGCATTACATTCTACATTCAAAAATCAAATAGCATGGAA
Organism: Torreya grandis; assembly: GCA_037957365.1. Lineage (NCBI taxonomy): Eukaryota > Viridiplantae > Streptophyta > Pinopsida > Cupressales > Taxaceae > Torreya > Torreya grandis. Next base: position 1,718,713 of record JARHVA010002961.1, read on the forward strand.
AATCATATTTGAGGACTATACAAATCATGCTAAGACTATGGGATTATGTGTCAGACCAGCCTTTCCTATTATTAGATTGATCAAATAGAATTATAACTATGATTTGTTAGACGATGAGGTTAAAATGCATTATTTATAGGATTTATATGATTGTGTTATTTCTTTTGGTTTGTTTTCAAAATAGAGTTTTGATTTAGTGGTGGTTGCAAGTGTAAATAGATGGGACCAGCTTTCAATGCCTCTTAAATGATGAGAGGTCATATCCCTAAATAACTTAAGATAGAGTATGAGGAGAGTTTCCTCAATTTTGTAAATCTTAATAGAGGTAATAAACTTTGGGGGAGAGCATAAATGGATTGGCATGAGATATAGACCCCCTTTATTGATCATACCTATTCTAGGATGGTATAGTTAGGCTCCATAATTAGAAGATCAATTCAATAAATGGAAACAAATGATTCAATCACATCAAGGATTTACAAGCAATTTAGAAAAGCATATAATAGATGATTTTGATGAATATGATTTGATTTAGAGTGTGGAAAGCAGAAGCCACAGCTATGAATGCCAATAAATGTTTGCAATGGGACTTGTAAAAGGTAAAGCTTGGGGGAGATGATGAGATCAGAATATGGCTCATTAATGACATGTTATTTCCCTTAATTCATCTCTTGAAGGATATTATCTTATGCAAATCTAAGATTGTTAGATAGCTATTACATGGAAAATAGATATTTGTCTTGTTTATATTAAATCAAAGATTAAACCTTTACTTTGTCATTAATGTCTAATACATAGCATGTTTTAGTGATTTTTGTTGTGAAGAATGCTCAGGAAAAAGACATAGGTGATGTATACTAAACATACAATTTTGATCTCCATCTAGCATAACTGCGGACTCCATAGGCTTGCTTCTACAGACTCTGCAGGCTTGTTTTTACAAACTCTGTAGGCTTGTTTATATGGACTCTAAAGGATTGTTTCTATAGAATCTATAGGGTTGTTTCTATGGACTTTGTAGGATAATTTATATGGACTCCATAGGCTTATGTTTGTGGACTCTGTAGGCTTGTTTCTATGGACTCTACATGTTCATTCCTCCTGACTCTATAAGGTCAATTTTAAGAATTCTGTAAGGATGAAGCTACAAATGGGGAAGCTGGCAGCCAGATAGGATAAGAAAGAATCATTCTAGCTGGAATTAAATAAGTAAAATAAATACCTATTATTTTGTAGGATTTGATTTTGATAAAGTTGTATATATATTTGGATCTTAGGACTATTATAGGATATGATATCTATTTCATCAGAATAATTGGATCTCTTGGAAATCCAATATCCTATCTTTGGATAAATGGATCGACCAAGGAATCCTATTTCTTTAAATCCTATTTTGAGTTGATTATATTAGTATAAAATGTAAGACTTTCATCATTGAAATAATAATTAGGTATAGATATAAGATGATAGAGAGAAGATAATAGAGGAAAAAGATTTATATGAGCATATTACAGGTTTTAGCCAGATTGTAATCATTTCAATTTTATGAATTATCACTTCAATTTCTAGCATTGATTAATATTTTCTCTTGAGTTTGAGAGGAGCAAGGGCCCACCCTCCTTAGAACCAAGAACTGTGTATGGTATTTATGTTATGTTTCATTAATTCATTGCTATAACTAATTAGTATCTTGTTAATATTTACATTTATTCATAAAAGCATCAAAACAAATTCACATTTTAAAAGCATTTTCTTATTCCAAAATCATTTCCTTTCTAAGCAAAAGTGTGTTTTACTTTACAACAGATGTGTGAAGAAAATTTTCTTTTATTAAATAGGAGTGTGAATTTACTTTCCGCGCAAGCATAAATAGGAGTGTGATTTTTACTTTCAAGAAAAAGATTGGATTTATTTGATTTCTTCCTTTTCATCAAAAGAGTGAATCAAGTAGTTTAGGACCATCACAACACCCCCATAAGTAGACTCCTAGATCTATGATCATATACCTTATTGCTGATAGATTTGGACACCAGCCTTGGTTGATAAGACATCAGTTGAATATTGATTAAATGAGGAGTTAAATGACACTCGCCAGTCAATTTAAATATAGTCATTTTGTTAATATTGTAAAAGATGCACTATCGATTGTATGTGATGTCTAAATGTTGAATGTGTCAGTATTATGGGGGGACCCCATTTCAGTCAAGCCAACATGTAATTGAGCTTCATTAAATCATCATATGATTTTAAAAAAAACCTATTATAGGTCACAAGAAATGGAGGAAGAAGGTTTCCAAAGCCTCTCATCAGTCACTAACAACGGGGCCTAAGAAGATTTGGTGGTATATATAGTGTGGTGTGTTTTTATATTTTACAGCATGTGTTTTCAAAATAAGAATAAAATAATATGCCTATTTAATATGTGTAATTTTTATACAAATTCCAAACATAATTCCCTAATGCAAGAACATAATAAAAGGAAAAAATCACCAATTTAAGTTAGTTCATGGATCTTGAAAGGGTTTATGGTAGAGATCCAAAAAACCACATGAGGTGAACAATTGATGTGTTCCTATTCATGTCAAGGTTTTTTGTAAAACTATAAAACCATGGGAGGAGTGAAACTTTATTTGGATCAAGGTCATGAGCCAAATAAGGCATGCCATAAGTGGTGAGCATATTGCAGGTGAGAGTGTGAATGTTTTTACACCATGTAAAAAACTAAAGGGGGGGAATGTTAGGGATTAGCTTTTATATTAGTTTGTTACATTATGTGAGTTTAGATATTTATCAAGAGGTAAATATAATTAGATAGTTAGTTTTTTAGTTATCATAATATTGTTATAAATAATATTACAATAATAGATTAGAATATAATATTATTTAGATATATTATTGAGAGTTATAACAATATATCATATATAGGAGATTGAGGGATTTGGGTGAGAGTTTAATGGAGAAATAATATCCATGAATATATTAATGATATTCTTATAAATATGTAACACTTGTATGGTTTTATTAATATCAGAGTGTGGAATAATATTATAGTGTGTTTGAAATATTTCTTATGTTCAGCTCTATTGTCTCTGTGTATACTTCCATATTTTCTATTTTAGTTTTATGAAGACTCTAATTAACCCCATCAAAAGAAACTATAATGAAGATCTAATATGGGTACTATTATTATTAGAGGTTTTTGATATAACATAATGTGTTAATGATGAGGATACCTAAATCTTATGCAACTATACAGGATAGTGTAGAGAATTCATATTTAACAAGGAAAACAAAAACATAATAGAGATGAATTTTCATGTGGTAGATAGGAATTAAGATTAACCATTACTTAATTAAGTTTTACAGAGCATTTGGAGTAAATTTAGATAGAATTAAGATAAACATTAAACATGATAGAGCACACAAGGAACAAAATAATAAATACAATAGGTAACCATAACCAAATAGTTTATATTAATCTCAAAAAAGGTTCATCATCTTCTTCATACAAGCATACATATTTATAGTCATTTACAATCACTAACTATTCACATTCTTATCATACTTTAGAATGAAAAGGGGGACTATTCATCTTCTATCCTTTTACAAGCTGTGGAGGGTAGGATAAAATACATATAGCCAAAAACTAAGTACATAATGCATGAATATTCGAAGAATATCCTTCACAGCTTTACTTATTCATTTTCTTATCCCAACACTTTCCTAGACTTAAAATGTTGTCTCATATTGAGACAACATCATAGGAACATATTTATGGTGCACTCAAGGTAGAATTTAAAGAAATGGTTAGACTAGCAAGAGTTTTAGTAATTTCCAAAGGAACCATTTATAATTTTCACCTCTTGCGCACTAATTAACTACCCTTTCAGGTTTTCAATAGGTTGTCATAACCAGGTGGCCACCCTTTATGGGTTTTCAACCATCTTGGCCTTGCTTGTCCTACTAATCATCCCCACTACAAAAATTATTTACAAAATTTTCAAAATCTATGCCCTACACAATACTTAACTAGAGGGAGGTGGCATTATAGTGGAAGAGGACTATCCCTCAAAATCCTTGACCTTAGACTATGTAACCTTATTTTTCACAATGAATTGATGGATCTCAAATGGTGGATTTTAAATTAGAACATTGAGAATCTAAGCCACCTCACTGTAGATTAGAGCTAGGTCACTTTTTTAGGTATGTCAATCGAGCATCACTTTTTGGACCATGTAGATCAGGATGCACATTGGTACATGATTTTTGATAAGTTATTTCATGGTTGAGTCATCAATGGTGCTCATGGTTGCCTTTGTATTATTGACCCTTGTTTGTATTTCACCACTCACCTACTCTAAATTTCTTGTGTAGCATTTGGCCTAGAAACATAAAAATTAATTACACTATAGGTCATATTACTAGTCAATAAGTCTATCATGCATGTTATCCCTGGTAGTGAATGAATCCTAGAGAGCAAGGTTGTTTTCATCCACTAATGAAGCCTGACTATCCATGGTTATCATGGACATTGTAGTTGTGGTGAAATCTGTGATGGAGATGGTGAGAGAGTTATCAAAGTACTACTTCTAGTCTAGAAGACTTCATGTAACCTAATGTGCTTGGAGGGATACAATATCAATCATGCTCTGATACTCCTCTAGTAAGGTTATCAAATTATCTACCTCAATCTTCATGATATGGCCTAATGTACCTATTGTGAAAAGTTATTGGGATTCACATCAATCCTTTGTAAGCTTAGTAACTAATATTTTAAGCTTGTGTTAGTCAGACATCACTTGGTCACCAATTACTCAAGTGGCCAAATCTGGGAAAGCATCTTCAATAATTTTTTTGCTTCATGAAGGTGAGCCCTAAGCTCCATGTTATCTATCTTTGACTAATCCCTTTCTCACTCTGAGGAGGAAGCCTTCTATGTGATTGACTCTTGGAAAGCTACAACACCCTCTAATTATTTCTTTAATGTAAGCTAAGAGATGTCCAAGGAATCCTCTTACTTGATGGAGAGTCTAACCAATGTGTTTTTATATGCTATAGGATTTGGATGTGGCATGGTAGTTAGTGGATGTGAGAAGGTGGTGCATTGAGTAGATACTATAGGAACATCCTAGATCTAAACACTTCCTAGTGGCAACTTAGGTTACTACAATCCTGACTGGGTGGTTGCTAGTGCTTGTTACTATGTTGTGGCCTCTACTTATAGCTTACTTTACTACATAACATATTTATCCTACTTACATTTGGCTTCCTCCTCCTATTTCTCATTCTTCTCTTCTTCCTCTTTCTTCTTTTTCTCATCTTCCTCCTCTTTTTGCTTGTTCTCTTCCTCTTCTTTCTTCCTCTTCTTTCTTATTCTTTTTTTCCTCTTCCTTATTTTTATTTTCTTATTCTTCTTTCTTCCTCTTTTCTTTTACTAAGGATGTATCCTTGGCTTGTTCTTGTGAAACTTAGGCCTGTGCTTATTATTGTGTGTGAGCTTGTGCATGTACTTACTTTTACCATAGGGCTTCATCATCCCCCTCCTTCCTTTTCCTTATAGCTTCCATGGCCTATTGTGCTTGGGCTACTACATCCTATTATTTATTTTCTTCTTCTTCTACCTTCAGTTTGGTAGCAAGATCATCTTCCCTTTCCTTATGCTCTTGTGCTTCCTATGCTTTTTTAGATACATCAACTACTTTTTATGTTTACTTAGCCACATCCATGGCCTTCTGAATGTTAGCTTCTACATCCTTGCCCTTTTGTGTGGCCTCAATTATTTGGATTGTTGCATGGTGTTTTATTATTATACTTCTTCTTTCTTTCTCTTATTCTCTTCCTTCCTAATTCAACATTTAGGTACACAAGCTACTACTTACCTAGTAGCTTATTGTTCCCATTATATTGGCTACTCTAGTGTAAGCTCTTCAACATCTTGAGCCTATAGAGATGGTGGTGAATCAATTGGTCTCACCTTTGATCTAGAAACCTATTCCTTAATCCTCTTGATCATGACCAATCTATGTCTAAGTGGTTTTATAGTAAGTACAGCAGCAGGTTGTGCTTCCTACATCATGATAGGTCATCCAAATGTGTACTCTTCTAATGTAGTGGAGACATTGGCCTCTCATATTGTTTGAGGCCTACATATAAGGTGTTTAGGTCAGCTCTCTAGGAGAGGTGAAAAGATGTCCTTAGCTATAAATTTTGGTGTAGGTTATGGATAGAAGAAGTCCATTCTACATTGGAGTTATTCTACTTCTTCTTGAACTATGTCAACAATGATGGAAGGTGTGCATGTTGGGAGGTCTACCCATAACTTAGGGGGAACATACTTATACACTTGAATTATTTGCACTTCCTTCTAAAATAAAAAAATATTTTTCCTCCTCATAGTAGTCCCCAACCATGTCTTCCTTCATGACCTAGTAGACTTCCTACTCATTTGTGTTCATTTGGATAAGGTCACATGATCTCAAGATCTATGGTACCTTTAGATCGTTATTATATGTTAAGGTGTTTCATGTCATTCACTTCGAGGGAGGGGATGTTGAATGAGGCTTTGGTTTTCACATTCCATTCTATTACTTTAAGCTAGTTGCTTATTCCAGATGTTGTGATGTAAGAACATCTATGATAGGTGGTATGGTTTGTAAGGGGGTTGCACACCTGACTATGAAATTTTTTATTGGGTCACTTTGGACTATGTAATATCCATTATCATAAATAAGGGGAGTGATGGGAAGGGTGATTATGATATCTCATGGATGGTGATGAAACTTCTTTTGGATAGCAAGGTGAAAGAGGCATGCTATCCCAGGTACTACATGATGTTAGGAGGCACTCAAGGATTTATGGTGATGAGGTCTAAGCACTCTTCCCACTAGGATTTTAATTTTCCATCATGTGTGACATCTCCATGATCTTATATCCAAATGAGATGGATAAATTATTACATTGATTAGTAGTTTATATTAGGGTACACTTCTCCCATTGGTGACTTCCATTATGTGAAATAAAGTAGGAAGATAAAAAACTAATATTGGAATGTCTACTTGGGGGAGGTGTGACACTTCTCAATGTTCATGAGTAACTAATGGATACATTAATCCATCTAGTTAAATTAGTCATTATGATGGATCATCTGGTGGGTGATGTCCACAACTCCTTTAAGTATTTTATAGGTAGACATGGTTGATTTCCAAAATTTTCTAGTTATACATGCCATAAGGATGTGCACTAGTTCATCTAGGATTTAATCAATGGGAATCCATATATTGATCCACACATATAAATATTAAACTTATTGAAAAATGGGAAACATTTACATATTGTATGGTGGTAAAGAATCTCCACATGTAGGTATGCCCAAAGCTCAAGCCATAGTTTGTGTATTGATGAAAATAGTCTCATCCGGCCCTAGATAGATGTTACCATCATTATATCATTTGATCAAAAATTGTATGACTTCTCCCAAGTCACTAAAGGTAGGAATATGTAGCATGTAATCAATATTTGTATTCTAAAATTGGTGGGGAGTTATAAGGGTGAGTGGTTACATAGCATCAATAGGATCGAGGTGGAAGAGCTTTTGTTTTGCTTGGTAGAAGTAATCAAATGGCTCTTGGTCACTGTACTTGGTTTGACTGAGTGCCTTGTTGATACCCATGGATTATTTTTGTAAATCACTAAGACTCCTGATTAGTTTTAAGGTATCCATATATGTGTGAAGTGATGAAATTAGAATGTTCTATATGCTCTATGTAATAAATATAGCTCAAATCTTGATAATGGTAGCTTGGAAAGATATGCATAAGGATGAAATGTCAACTTGGTATTTGAACTTAGCTTTTATAGATTTGGTTCCTCTTAAATTTTTCATCTCATCCATGATTGGTTTTCCACTCATCTTAAATGTAATGGTGGATATGGAAAATATGTATCTTATCTAGCCATTAAAGTATTTCATCATTGGTGCATGTGTGGAGTTGTCTTTATGTTATTCAATGTTTGTATATGTGGTATGAGTAGTTGATGTTGATGAGATAATGATTTGTTGAAGATCACATTAATCAACCCTTGGATAATTCATTTAATTCTAGTGGATGATCATTATCTAATGGATATCATGTTAATAAGACATTTTCCATACCTTTCCTAGACATAATTTCTTTTAGTCACACTTTTTTTACATTTTTGGTGACACATGTGTATCCTCCGATGAAAAAATGGTGCATGTGATGCTTGGTATTTAAATTATCAAATTTTTTTGATGAGATCATCTACACAAATAGAAATAGAACATAAAAACACATAAAACATGCAAAAATAAGGAAATCCTACTGTACTTGGTGCTAGTCAACACTTACTCAGTTTGTAAAATGAGATCAATCAACTATTAGTAGTAGGGCTTAAGCTTAGAGGAATTTACCCACCTTGGTAAGATGATTCCCTAAATATCTCTTGAAACCATAGTTCCTTGATTGTTAGGTCATGTATAATGTAGCTTCCTTTCCATCGTATCTGTAACTTGCCTAGAAATTATTTGAAATGGCTATTAGATAATAAGATTGGTTGATCTTTATGAAATGATTTTTAGCACAAGTTCCTATCATGCCATGATTTATATCTCTTATTATACATTTCTTACATCCATGTTACTCTGCATCTGAACTAGTCCATGCATTTTAGTTCAAGTAGTATATTGATTAAAGACACATGATATCCTAGGTGCATGATCATGGTAATGTATAGGCTGGTTACTAAGTTTTTTACTCAAATTTTAATTTTTACCTATTTATTAAATAAAGATAAAACTAAAAGAGGGTTATAGGATAGTATAACCTAGATATTATGCGTGATTCATAATTTAGATGATTATAGATACTCTTCTTTGGCTTGAGAAGATGACTTATAATAAGATAGAACTAGAAAAGGGTTGGTTAGTTAGGAAGATGGGTGGATTGCCTATCAAGCTAGATCCAAGAAGTGTGAGCTATTTATGAGGCTGTCAATCCACCTTTTGATACAAGTTATTGTTGAAAAGAAAAAAGTTGCATAACATAAAAGTACTAGATCTAAAGAAATAAATACTTTTAAAATGAATCCTAGTGTTCTAAAAAAATATAATTTAGGTGAATGCTAAATCATTAAAAAAATGTTTAGGTCAGATTAGGTTGCTATTTTTGGTCTGTGAGGTGACAGGGGCTAGGAAAATAGGGTTTTGGTTAAGTTTGGTGGTTGGTTGATAGTTTGCTAGTTTTTGGTCAGAAAAGTTCACACATTAACCATTGGTGGTTAAGGTGACCATCGATAGCTGAGGTGACCATTAGTGGTCACTGTGGGTTTGGATAACTTATTGGTTCCAAAATAATAGGTTATAAGTTGGTTACAAAAAGGTTTTGTGGGTTTTTGGAGGCTGATTAATGGTTGTGATGGTAAGAGAGGGCCTTATAAGTATCAAGGTAAAAGGTTTGGTTTAGGTAGAGGTGTTAAAATGAAACAAAGTAAATGAATACATGAAAATAAATACTTAGCTTTGAAGTTTGTTGAAAATGTTGATGAATCCTAGAGGGATTTTGGTAGTGTAATGGTGCTTGTGGTTGTAAATAAATTTTGGCAGAGTATTAGGTCTCTTTTCTAATAGTTGATTAGCTAGAAGGAAGATTAGATTCTAGAGAGCTTGAATACCTACATGCCAGAATGCTTGTGATGATGGATCCTTTTCACCTCTTACTCCCCTCCTTTTATAGGTAAAAAGAGATGGAAAATAGAAGATTAATTATAGGTTAAAGCTATTAATTTTGATTCTTAGGAGTTTGTTATCACCATATAAAGTGAACATATTAAATTATTCCTCATTAGCTTACACATAATTGGTGATGTGTTAGAAGAGTGAGAACTTGACCATCGACAATCAAGCTAACCATTGACAGTTAGGCTAACCATCAGTGGTTGAGTGTCTAGAGGCAAATGGGTCAAAAAGGGATTAAAAAGGCTTGGTTAAAGGTTAATTTAGTAGGTTGGTGATTTTATATAAATAGGTGGTCAAATAGACTTAATGCCTGATGAAGGCCCATAATGTTTTGCAGGCATTTCAACATCTAGAACTGTCATGTGAAATTTTTTAATGTCTACATTTTTCCATTTTTTGTTATGAAACTTTGAATCAATAAGTTACAAAATAAAAAAATGATTTTTGGTCAAAGTTATGATTACCATGAGTATAGAAGGACGTATTTTTACCCCTTTTATCATGCAACTTTGAATCAAAAAGCTACAAAACAAAAAAAGATTATTGGTCAAAGGGCTGATTGCCTTGAGTATGGGAGGAATTATTCCCCCTCAAACCAAGAGTCTATGAGGAAAAGAAAAATCAAGTTAGTTTTGATAAGCGGTTAATGGTGAGTCACTAGGTGGTGAAAAAAGGGGTTGGGCATTTGAAACATAAAACATGTGCATAAAATATGACCAAGTGCAATAGTTAAGATCATGTAAAGACTAAGGTTACCGATGTTAGTAAAAAAAGGTTGGTTCTAGAAGGACAAGTGATAGGGTAATTGGTCCATAGCATTGGTCATAACTGATTAGGTGAACATATAAGTCTCATAGATAGGGTCAGTGATTTTGTGGGTATCTGAGGTAGGAAGTGCTCCCTTAAAAACACAAATGGTCATGTTGTGCACTAGGTGGTGCAAAATTCAAAAGGTCAACATGGTAGAAATGATTGGTGTATTCAAACAGACGAAATCAAGGTTGTCATAAAATATGTGATTATTCAAGCCAAAAATGGCCAATGTCAAGGTGGATGTGGTTATATGGTTGGTTGGTTGGTTAGTTAGAGAGGGTGTTGTCTAATGGTTCCTAGTTGGTTTATGAAGAATAGGTGCTTTCTAAAGGTTGGCTAGTGGTGTTTAAATGGGTTGCCCCATTTTGATGTACCATTTAGTTTAGTTGGGAAGAAGGGTAATATCCAATGATTGGGTTTGATGGGGAAGGTACTCTCCAATGGTTCATGGTTAAGGTAAGGGTAAGTTGGAGAAGGGTAATCTCAAAAGGTTGGGTTTGGTAATTTTTTTGGTTTGAATGACTCACAAGGGGAAGACATATCTTCCTATGTGGTCATGAAAGTATAGGGAGGAGGCTAAATGCTCTGATTAAAAAAAACCATGATGGCAAGATGGGTGGGCTTATGAACATAACCCCTATCATTATTTTGCTTTGTTTTTTAGTTTGATGGTTAAAAAAAGATAGCTTAATCACATGGTGTCAAGTAAGTTAAAAAATCCCTTGATTTGTGGAGGACAAAAGGGGAGATGGATGATAGGTAATGGTTGATAGGTAGTGGGTGATAGGTAAGGTAACCTTATTATGGGGATAGCTTGCCCCTTCTATAGGTGACCTAAGAAATATGATAGACAAGTCCATGTCATATGCTATGTATATATTGATCGATGTGGGAAGTCTACTAATGTTATTGTGAAAGCTGATTGCAATTTTTTTGGGATAGATTGGTGTTTGATTTTGATATAGGGTCTAGTATTGCTTAGTTTAATATGTTTGGGAAGCTAATCAATGTAGGAAGATTTAAATGATTTATTTTGACAAAGTTGACTTAGCCATCCTTCAAGGGAGTGGTATAAGTTTGGATTTGTTCATATTTTATAGTTGTTCTTCAAGGGAGTAGTCTACCTTTTTAGGTAATTTTGATTGTTTTGGGGTAGCTATCTTTCAAGGGATCAGTTTGCATGCTAGACATGTCGACCCAAGTGATAATTTGGTATCCCAAATTATTTTCTATGCTAGTTTAGACATGGACTATCTATATATGCCTAAGGTTTTCCTTTATGGAGGTAAATCCATAGCACAAGGAGGTTGATGCTGGGTAAAAATGGTAGTTTAAGTGACAGTGACCATGGGAATCCATCCTAAAAAGGTTAAAAAGTACCATGAGGATCATGTCATGGGTAGATCCATGATGTCCATGCTTAAGATTAGGCTAAGGTTGTGATGGATAATCACATGATCCTATTTTTAATTATTTTTCCTTAGAGATAAGGAGATGAAGGTGATTGAAAATAAGGGATGAGTTTAAGTTAGATACAAGATGGCAAGGAACTTGGTTTAACCAATGAACGAGAACAAAAATGCAAAAGCATTTTAAAGAGGTTGAGATTCTGATATTCCCTAGATCTATGATTACGCAAATGGTTGATTTCAATTAAGAAAGTAGATGTCCCCCAATTACTTTTTGACACTTGATTAGATGTGGAAATTATTTGGATTGGTAAAAAGGTGAGGCTGGTTAGGTGATAGTTTGGTGGAGAAAGGTAATCTCTAATGGTTGGGGGAGAAAGAGACTCTTAAATAGGTTGGGTGGTGTCCAAATGGGTTTCCCAAATTTGGTATACCACTTGGGTTAGGTTGGGTTGATGGAGAAAGGTAATCTCCAAAGGTTCTGGAAGAAGATGACTCTTAAATAGGTTGGTGGAGAAGGGTAATCTCCAATGGTTGGGGGAGAGGGTGACTCCTAAATAGGTTGGGTGGTGTTAAAATGGGTTTTCCCAATTTGGTATACCACTTAGTTGGGTGAAGGAGAAAGGTAACTCCAATAGTTTGGGGTTGGTTGGTTAATAGGTTGAGGTAAAAATGCCAAGGGTTAGTTTGGTTAATTTTTAAGGTATAGTTTGGGTTGATAAATGGTCAAAGCCTTATGGAGGGAAATTTCCCCCAATTCACTCTTTCCATGGATGTTCAAAGATAGGAAAATGATCCCAAGGTAAGGTGTTGGTTAATAAAAGGGTTTAGGAGGGGTAAATATGACTTTATCCATCTTCCAAAGGGTTGCTAGTTGTTAGTTATTAGTGGTTAGTAGGTAAAGTTTGTAGGTGTGGTTCAGGTGGGATTTCCTTTATTATACCAATGCTAGGAAAATGTTGTTGGACCTGATTTTGGTAGGTTAGGGTAGGTCTAACAACACTATCCCAAAATAAAGATAGTTTAGATAATAGTGTTTGATTCTCCCAAGGAGGGAGCTTGGATGAGGTAAGGGTAGGTTGGAAAGTTTTATTTGATTTTATGGGTTGGTTTTTTTTGGGGGTTGATAGTTGGTAAGGTTGAGTTGATGGTGGGTAAGGTTGGGTTGATTATAGATAATGTAGGGTTGATGATAGGCTCTACAAAATTGCTAAGTGGAAGAGATAGGTTGGTTGGTTCCACATGGGTGAGTGGAAAATGTTTGTTGGTTGGTTCCACATGGGTGAGTGGAAAATGTAGGTTGGTTGGTTCCACATGGGTAAGTGGAAAAGGTAGGTCGGTTGGTTGCACATGGGTGAGTGGAAAAGGTTCATTGGTTGGTTCCTTGATGGTGATTTCAAAGGAAAGTTGAGAAGGTTCCACTTGGTTAACAAGTGGTTTGGTTAAGGGTTGGATTATGGTTTCCTTAGTTATAGGTTGACCAAGAACCAATTCTACTAGATGGGCTTCATTATGTTGAGGGATTTGGTTATTAGTGTGCACAATAATGGGTGGAAAAAGAGGTTCAATGATGGATTTCTCTTAGTTTGTGAGATAATCAATTAGTTTGGTAAAGTTAGTTGGTTTGATAGTCGTTGGTTGGATGGCAAAGAGGATAGACCAAATATCGATATTGAGATAAAGAGGGCTTACTCAAAGCAAGTTGGGGTAGTTGATATAATGGTTTGGGTAAGTGACCTAATGGTTGATGAGGTTGGATAGGTTGAAGTTGAGTCTGGTTATGATAATTGTTAAGTTGGTGTTGATGGGTTGTTAGTTGAGTATGATGATGGTTAAATGGTAGTTGATATGTTCCTAGTTGGTTTTAGTTGAGATTTGACTAGTTGTAGGTGGGGTTTGACTAATTTTGGGTGAGGTTAGGTTATTTTTTGATCAAGTTAGGTAAGGTTGATAAGGTAGTTAATTGATATGATGGTTGGGGTGCTTGATATGTTTGTTGTGGTAGGTAGCCCAAAGTTTGACAAGGTTGGGGTGATTGATATGATAGATGTTAATAGGTTGTTGGTTAGTTTTAGGTGAGACTAGATTGATTATAGGTAAGGTTAGGAGCATTGGTGGCTCATGATGCAAGGTACCAATCTAAGGTGAGATGGTTGTTCTCCAAGATCCTAGAAAAGTTAGGATCTCTAGGAGAGAATATAGGTTGGTTCTCCATTGAATAAGGCAATGGAGGCAAGATGGTGGAAGGTAATTTTATCACAACTCAAAGCAAAGAGGAGCTAATAAAATGTCAAAAAGGTAAAACACACAGTAATATATGTTACCTCCTAAGGTTCTTCTTAGGCTCTCTTTTGGCTTATGCCTTAAGTTAGAAAGAATGTTTGAAGACTTGGCTTGTAGAGAGGGTACTAAAAGAGAAGTTTATGGTTGGTTTTAGGTTAGTTATGGTTCTAAAAAATCTATATTGAAAGTTAGTACATGGCCTTATATTGGTGCCTACCCCCTCACTTCACACACCATAGAAATAAGGGTGTTGGGTGCCTAGCCAAGAGATACTAATTTTCAAAGTTTAGACTCAACCAGAGAGCTGAGTTTTGGTTTCTCTTCTTGGTAGTGAAGTTCAAGTAAGATAGTAAAATGGTGAAGGTTTACTACTAGGTGATGAAATCCTAGTCAGGCCTTATGTTAGGTGTTAATATGTGTTGATTTATAAGTGGTTTGGTATGGTGTGTGATAAATAGGTGAAGATATGATTGACTAATTTGATTTTAATTTAATTAAATGAGCTAAACATGCAAACAATCAATGTATCTAGTTAATTTTATACCCAAAATAAATTTTAGATTTCATTATATGAGCATAGAATAAAGGAAGAAAAGGGCACGTAGATGATGCTAGGTTCTATCGGGCATGCCAAAATGCTTTACTCAAATTTTGATGTTTAGTTATTTATAGAAGAAAGGTAAAACTAAAATATGGGTAGAGGTTAGTAGAACCTAGATATGGTGTGAGCTCTGTAATCTAGATGATTGTAAATACTCTTCTTTATCTTGAGAAGATGACTTGTAATAGGATAGAACTAGAAAAGGGTTGGTTAGCTAGGTAGATGGGTGGATTGCCTAGAAATATAGATCAAAGAAGTGTGAGCTATCTATGAGGATGTAAATCCACCTTTTGATACAAGTTAATGTCGTATAACATAAAAGTACTAGATCTAGATAAATAAATAATTTTAAAATGAATTATAGTGTTCTAAAAAAATAACATTTAGTTTAATGTCAAATTATTAAATAAATGTTTAGGTTAGGTTAGGTTGCTATTTCTAGTCTGTGAGGTGACATGGGCCAAAAAAATAGGGTTTTGGTTGAGGTTGGTGGTTGGTTGATAGGTTGCTAGTTTTTTGTCAGAAAAGTTCACATAGTGACCTTTGGTGCTCAAGGTGACCATCGGTGGTTGAGGTGATTGTCTGTAGTTGAGGTGACCATCTATGGTTGAGGCAACCATCAACAGTTGAGGTGACCATCAATGATCACTATGGGTTTGGACAACTTATTGGTTCTAGCCATAATAGGTTATGGGTTAGTTACATTAAGGTTATGTGGGTTTTTAGAGGTTGATTAATGGCTGTGAGGGTAAGAGAGGACATTATAATTATCAAGGTAAAAGGTTTGGTTTAGGTAGAGGTGTTAAAATAAAACAAAATAAATGAATAAATGAAAACAAATACTTAGCTTTGGATTGGTTGAAGATGTTGATGAAGTCTAGAGGAATTCTGGTAGAGTAATGGTGCCTATGGTTGTAAAGAAATTTTGTTAGAGTGTTAGGTCTCCTTTTTGATAGATGGTTGGCTGGAAGGAAGAATGGATACTAGAGATCTTGAATACCTACATGCAAGAATGCTTATGATGATGGATCCTTTTCACCTCATACTCCTCTCTTTTTATAGTCAAAGAGAGATGGAGGATAGAAGGTTCCCTAGAGGGTGAGGCTATTGATTTCAATGCTTGGGAGTTTGTTAGCACCACATAAGGTGAACATATTAAATTTTTCCTCATTATCTTACACATAGCTGGTGATGTGTTAGAAGAGTGAGGACTTGGCTATCAATAGTCAAGCTAACCATCGATAGTTAAGCTAATCATCAGTGGTCGAGTGTCTAAAGGCAAAGGGGTAAAAAAAGGGTTAAAAACATTTTTTTAAAGGTTAAGTTAGTAGGTTGGTGAGTTTAGCTAACTAGGTGGTCAACTAGACTTCAGGTCTGATGAGGGTCGATAAGGGTATGTAAGCATTTTGACATTTAGAACTATCATGTGTAGTTTTCTAGTGTCTACACTAAGTACTCCATCAACATTACTACTTCAATACCACACACCAATTGGAATGGCATAACTCTTATATTCCTTTTGTAATGCAAGTGATATGGCCAAAAAATCATAGGAATGTGATCTTTCTAGTCATCCTGATTAACATCACAGATCTTTGTCAGCATTTTACCTAGCACTTTACTAGAAGATTAGTTTGGCCATTGGCCTGTTGATGATACATAGTGATTTTGTGATGAGATATCATAAATTATTTAGTTATAGCCTTGATGGTCTTATTTAGAAAGTGGGTTCCTCTATCACTAACTACCTTTATAGGGAATTCAAACTTGGTAAAGATATTTTCATATAAAAACTTGGTTGCATCCTTTTTATCATAGATAGATGTTACAATAGCTTCAACAAACATAGTAAATAGTCTATTGCAGTGATGATATATATTTCTTTGTTACACTTGCTTAATTCCCCATTATTTAAAAAGATTCTTAGCTAATAGAGGTTGTAAAGGAATCTCATCTTTTTGTAGTGATTTACCCATGTATTGGTAGACATTGTAGAGTTACACAATTTTGTGTGCATCTTGGAATATATTTGGCCACCATAATCCACTTTGTAGTAGCATTCTATCCATGGCTTTTCTTACAAAATTTCCTCTTACAACTCTTTGATGAGCTTCCTCCAAGATTTTAGGTCATTCATGTTCCAAAACAACCCTATTTAAAACTTCATCCTTCCCTAAGTGATACAAAATCCCATTAATGATGGTATATGGTAGTGCTCTAGTAACAAACTACTTCTTATCACATTCTTGATAGTGCATAGGGAAAACTCCTTATTTGAGTAAGTTGGCAATGGATTCAAAATTCTCAAGAATCATAGACACATATAAGAGGTGAGCATCAGGAGAGTCTTCTTTTAATTCTTCTATCTCTTTACCATTTGGAATGCAACTAAGATGGTTTGGTCCTACATTCTCTCTTCCTGGCTTTACATTTATATGGAATTGAAATTATTGAAATGAAATCAACCATCAAGAAATTCATCTTCCTAACATCTACTTGTTGAAAAGGTATGATAGGGATTGATGATCAATAAAGACTTTAAATGGTGTTGTAAGTAGATAATGTCAAAATTTAGGTAGTGCGAACATGATGGCCAATGCTTCTCATTCTGTGGTTATGTAGTTATTCTCTATGTCAGATAATTTATGACTAACAAAATTAATATGATGGTTGTGTTATAAGTATAATCACTAAGAGAGGGGGTGAATCAATGATGCAAGATAATTTGATTCAATTCCCAACTCTTTAACATTTGACATACATCAACTTGATCAAGCAACATAAACATGAAAACACATACATCCAAAGCATAAAAAAGAGCATATATCACATGAACACATCATATATGTGGGAAACCATCTTGTGGGATAAAACCACTTGAACCCTTAAACATGGACTACATTATTATAAAACAATATCCAACATTTAGACCAATACCCACTGATCAAGGAATACCCATCCCATAAAGAAGAACCAACCCCTAGGCAACCAAGCACCCACTCAACTAAGTTGATCTAATCTCTAACTTTGATCTAATGTCTTCTACACCTAATGATGTAATTCTCTTACTTTCACTCTTTCCCCTTTACACTTTCACAAACTTGTGCACACAAGAAATGCATCAAAAACACCCTTTTCAATTACTCTTCACTTCTAAACACATACACAATTAGAAAACTTTCAATAACTCTATAAAAACATTAGAAACATGACCTATAGGTCATGGACACACTCCTCAACCTACTCAACTCTTCAATCCATCCACTAAGTACACTCACTCAGTCAACCTCTAGGGCTTACTCTTTTAATCTGCCTCTTCTAGGCTTATTAGGTCTCATGACCTATGTATTCACATATATAAATTTGATCAAGTAAACATGACTGATGCTTTTCTCTCAGATGGTCCTCATTGACTTATACCTTCTCTTTCAAATGTTCCTTTGATCAAGGCCACATCTACTCTATTCTTCAATCTCAAGTCTAGAAACCATTGCCTTAGTCTCCACTCTTTATAAATTCTTTATGAATATAAACTTCTAGGCCAACCATTATACTTTACTTAACCCTTAGGACATCTAATATTCTAACACAAAGCTCAATACCATCCTCACAGGTTAACCATAGCATCTATGTGTCACATTTAAGTAACTATACCTTTTAAGTAGGCCTTAGTAGCCCTTATAGGTCTCATGGAGACCTATTCACCCATTTAGTACTACATTGAGTAAATTAAGAACATAAGATCACTTTCAAATACATGGGTCTACTCCATATGACCTCTAAGACATCTTTAGGTGATTAGTCCAACCAAAACACTTTTATACTAAAGCACAAATTGCTCAAACATGATTCTGTACATACAACCACCATGAACAAACTAATAGTCAAATTTGAATCTCCATAACTTTGACTATACAAACATTTAGACCTTCTAACTAGGTTCTCTGGATGCATCTTGAAGTCCTCTTCAACTTTGATTTTTTACACCACCATGAAATTTTTCATACATCAAAAGTAATATCTCCAAAACACATCACCATTTTTCTTTTGTTAATTTAAATATTGAATTCCAATAGTCACTAAACAAATGTTAAACATCAAACACTTTGACCTCATCTCATGCTCCCTAATAACTTTGAAAAAATATGGACCATTGATCTTCTTGAATTAGCTTGGTCTTTATCTTGTAATGCTCACCATTGATCTAAGATCCTATTTTCCATAATTGTGCCACTTGGTATCTCTATGTACCTTCTTCACATTTGACTCTTTGACTTGACCTGCACCATCAATATCTATTTGTACAAACACCCATGAGCCATTGATATTCTATCAACTTAATGAGATTGAGACACATGTCATAAGCACATTTAATCTCAAGAACCTTTGACAATTTAAATTCACTCACATCATTGAAATATATCTAAAAATATCATGCACTCTATTAGATCCTTATCTAGTTAGATGAATTATTCACCATTAGATCTTTGATACAATTCAATGCTGACCATCAATCTTTGATATCACAAATTTGGCTAAGCATGGGAACATAACAAACTCTACCTGAGAAGCCAACTTTTCACCTTAATAGCTTTTGCTACGCTCAATGTCTAGAACTGATATTTGAACCATATGAGCTCCTCACATAGGATAATCCATCCATGTATAAAAATACTCTTTAAACCTTCACACGTGTGAAATATGGCATCATAAATCTACTCACTCAAATTTATCTGTCAAGATGACTACTTGAGATTAAACATTCATATGACTACTCTGATGAATTCCATTCACTTACATAAGAACTCTAAGCACTCATAACATCCTCTATGGTCTTTGTAACATGTTTATACCATAAATATCTTCCATCAATTGCTTATCCAAGTCAAACACTGAAGAACCATTCAATAACATTGAATCACATTGAAATGCACTTTGTCATTATCATTCTAGCACACATGACACCTCATTAATATCCTTGGTCACCTTGGAGATATCAATGAGAAACCTCCAACATTATTCCCCTTTTGACAAACCTCTAACATTCTCCCCTTTTTTTGTTGATGTCAACACCAATAGAAAACTTATGTTCAAACTTTATCTCTCTTCTTCAAGTACTTTCTCCCCCTTTGTCACAATGACAAAGTGGGCTCATCTTCTAATCTTGAGGACCTAAAAATACTTCAAGGACCAATAATAGGAAATTACCACCTCTAAAATATGATACATACTCCCCTAATAATGTGCATACCTCTTCTTACCTTGATCTTCTCAAACATGCTCCATGACTATACTCTTCTTTGATCATACATAGATTAATGAAGACAAAACACACATGAAAACCATAAAATACTTGAACTCACCTTAAAAAACATTAAGAGGGACTCCCTCCTAAGACACTTGATCTTATGCATCCTTTGAACACCTTCAGACCATCTCCAACCATGAAGAAACAACACAAATGCCTCCATACCTTCTTTTTCAGATTTAACTACATAGTCCTCTAATCCTAAGACTTGACCATTTACAAAGCTCCCCCTTTGTTTATGCATGAGGATTAAATACATTATCAAAGAACTTGACTTGGTTTGATCAAGTCATCATATCAACATGCTTGAGTTCACATCTGTAGTAGACTTTTTCATATTTCTACCATGATTGGAACATATCACATATGTTCCCCCTCACATCATGCACAAATTATTAAGTATTTCAAACTATATAATTTAGCTCCCCCTAACTACATGATTTTCTTTTATCATGACATTTTCAACAAGACATCTCAATGAACTAGATCTATTATCAACTCTTCATAACCAAAAACCTTGAACACACCTTGATCAAAATAGAATATGATCAACACACCTTTATATGTACTAGAATATCTTGACAACTCAAATACTTGATTAGACACCTAGAAACTTCCATTACCTACTTGCAAAACTTGCATACACAACTTCATTCTAAACCATATTGACCAACTAGACCATCCATCAAAGATTGACCAAAACTTTAACTTCAAGATCACCATTTTTGAGTATATCTTTTGAATCATTCCATTAAAACACTTTATATTAGTTGCATAAAACTCATTACTTCCCCTTATCCAAGGACATTTTCAAAATTTCTTTCTTGTCTTGCAACATCAACCAAAACTCAACTAGCATCTACCATGCTTCATATTTCTGTAAAGTGTCTCCTTGAAGCTTAGAGAGAGATACCCCTTTGACATAGTGAGACTACGAGTCCCAAAACTTAGGTGACTCCCATATTTCCATACTATCATTTAAATTTCAATATTTTCTCATCACCAAATTGACTTTGAATGGATCCTTGACTTAATTATTTGCTTCAATCTTGTCAACTAATGCGTATAATAGAAACTCTTAACTTTCTTTCATGTCTAACATGGCAAACAAACCATCTTTGGTCTCAGTCTGATCTCTCCTATCAAGATTAGGTTTCCACAACCATTTGTGACCTCTTCCTTGCACACTAGGAACTCCATACACTATATTTTTCTTTGATAACTCATTCAACCTATACTTGAAATACTTAGTAATGTGACCATCTCTATGACATCTGAAGCAAACAAGATCATTCATACCTTTTGCTTGATGATGATTATGATCTTTCTTTAACTTGTTTATTATCCTCTTGCATTATCTAACAATGTGGCCAAATTGATTACATGCATAATAATGATTATGGGATGAATATCTCATTGTATTGATCTCCCTAGCTTGTCTTATTTCTTACACTCTAGGAGCCTATTTGAACTTATATTGATTTGATAGTCTTTGCTTGCACAACCTAGCAATATGACCAACTCTTTGACAATTGTAGCAAACAATGTCTTCCATTATATTTGTTTGAATATGGTATTAATCTTCCTTTGATTGATTTCTTTTTATTACATATCCTTTTCCCTATGACCAATAATATGATGAATGAAACAATGGCCCAAAAAATATTTTGCACGCCTTAAAGCATTTGTTTTTCTAATTTACTTCTTCATTTTTCCATTGACCTTATTTGAGTTATTGTCTTTCATGCTATCATCCTTTTTGATTTTTTTCATCTCTTTTATTTTTCTTAAATCTAGCCTATATTGATTATGAATTGTTCATCCTCATTCTTCAAGGAAAAAAGATTATCATTCAATTGAACACATTCATCTTCTTTAGCTCTCATGCTTGAACTTTTAGACTTTAATTAAATTCTAAGATCTTGAATGGTATCCTTATCCTTCTCAATTTATTTATTAATGTAATCCTTCAATCTACATGCTTGCTCTTCAATAGTCTTTATAGAATCAAGATTTGACTTCAACTCATCATGTTCAACTTGATTTGAACTCAACTTGGCATTTGTCTCTTCTAACAAAGTCTTTAGATGTATATAATCTTCCTATTTTGAAAATAGATTTATCTTTTTAAACCTTAATTAATCCTCAATAATTTTGATCTTCTCTTTATTAACTTTTAATTTTGTGCTTTCCTTTTCCATAGACTTGATCAGTTCTTGATTTTCCTTTTCCTCTCTCATGGATTTTTTTGACAAAATCCCTCTAGAGATATGACACATGCTTCAAGACCTTTGATTATATTCCTCATTTTATAATTCCTCTTATTATGCTCTTTTAATTCACCAAGTGCACTCATGAGCTCATCTTCTATATCAATTTATTCTTCCTCACTATCATATCCAACTTCTTTATCAAACATGATGATCTTTTCAGCCATATTATACCTTGGATCACCTTAAGTGTTTAAAATTACATAGAAGATCCTACTCTAATACCAATTATTAGAGTTACAATCACAAGGGTATGAATCAATGATGCAATATAATCCAATTCAATTCCCAACTCTTTAAAATTCAACATACATCAACTTGATCAAGAAACATAAACATGAAATCACATACATCCAAATCATACATAAGATTATATATCACATGAACACATCATATATGTGGGAAACCATCTTGGGGGATAAAACCCACTAAACTCTACAAGATGGACTATAGTCCTATAAAACAAGATC
Source organism: Torreya grandis (assembly GCA_037957365.1). Classification (NCBI taxonomy): domain Eukaryota; kingdom Viridiplantae; phylum Streptophyta; class Pinopsida; order Cupressales; family Taxaceae; genus Torreya; species Torreya grandis. Next base: position 1,741,621 of record JARHVA010002961.1, read on the forward strand.
CAACATTTAGACTAACACCCATGGATCAAGGAACACCCATCCCTTAGTTTAGTGAGACAACCATCCCACAAGGAGGAACCAACCCCCTAAGAAACCAATCACCCACTCAACTACCTTGATTTGATCTCCACTTTTGATCTAATGTCTTATAAACTTAATGATTAAATTCTCTTACTTTCACTCTTTCCCTTTCACACTCTCATAAACTTTTGCACACAAGCAATGCATCTAAAATACCCTTTTAGATTGCTCTTCACTTCTAAACACATACACAATCAAAAAACTTGCAACAACTCTATCAAAACATTAGTAACATGACATGTAGGTCATGAACACACTCCTCAACCTACTCATATCTTCAATCCATCCACTAATCACATTCACTTAATCAACCTCTCGGGATTACTCACTCAATTTGCCTCTTCTAGGCTTATTAGGTCCAATGACCTATGTATTCACATTCATAAACTTGATCAAGTAAACATGACTGATCCTTTTTACTCTCTAATGGTCCTCATTGACCTATACCTTCTATTTCAAAGGTTCTTTTGCTCAATGTCACATCTGCTCTATTCTTCACTCTCATGTCTAGAAACCATTGCCTTGGTATCCACTCTTTATAGATTCTTCATGAATATCAAATTATAGGATGGATATTATACTTAACCTAACCCTTAATACATCTAATATGCTAACACATAGCTCAATACCATCTTCATAGGTTGACCATAGCATCCAATTGTCACACTTAAGCAATTACAACTTTCAATTAGGTCTTAGTAGCCCTTATAGGTCTCATGGAGACCTATTCACACATTAGCACTACATCAAGCAAATTAAGAACATAATATCACTTTCAAATACATGGGTCCACTCCATATGACCTCTAAGACATCTTCAAGTTATTACTCCTACCAAAACTCTTTTTTGCTAAAGCATAAATTCCTCAAACATTATTCTATACATAAAACCACCATGAACCAAAAAATAGTAAACTTTAAATATCCATAACTTTGACTATACAAACATTCAAACCTTATGAATAGGTTCTCTAGATGTGTCTTAAAGACCTCTTCAACTTTTATTTTTAAACCACCATAAAATTTTGCATATATCAAAATTTATAGCTCAAAATCCCATCACTAGTTTTCTTTCATTAATTTGAATGTTTGAATTCCAATGGTCACTAAGAAAATGTTAAACAACAGACACTTTGACCTCCTCTCATGATCCCTATAAACTTTGACCAAATATGTACCATCATTCTCTTGGATTATCCTAGTCTTTACTTATAATACTCACCATTGATCTAAGATCCTAGCTCCTACAATTATGCCACTTGGTAGATCTATGCACCTTCTGCATGTTTGATTCTTTGACTCAACTCACATTGTCAATCTCTATCTATATGAACACCCATAAACTATTGATCTTATATCAACTTAAAAAGATGTAGACACATGTCACAAACACATTTAATCTTTAAAAACTTTTATAATTTGAGTCTAATTGCACTATTGGCATCTATCTGATAAAATAATATGCTCTATTAGATCTTTATTTGGTCAAATAAATTTCTCAGCATTAGATATTTGATCCTACTCAATGCTGACCATTGATATTTGATATCAAAAATTTGGCTAAGTATGGGAACATAGCAAACTCTACCTGAGGAGCTAACTTTGCACCTTAATAACTTTTTATACGATTAATGTCTAGACCTTAAATTTAAACCATATGAGCTCCTCACATAGGGGAATCCATCTGTGTATCAAACTACTCTTGAAACCTTCACACATGTGAAATATGATGTCATTAATTTTCTCACTCAGCTTTATCTATTAAGATGACTACTTGAGCTTATACATTCATATGACTATTATGATGAATTCCATTCAAAAATTTGGCTAAGTATGGGAACATAGCAAACTCTACCTGAGGAGCTAACTTTGCACCTTAATAACTTTTTATACGATCAATGTCTAGACCTTAACTTCAAACCATATGAGCTCCTCACATAGGGGAATCCATCTATGTATCAAACTACTCTTGAAACCTTCACACATGTGAAATATGATGTCATTAATTTGCTCACTCAGCTTTATCTATTAAGATGACTACTTGAGCTTATACATTCATATGACTATTATGATGAATTCCATTCACTTCCATAAGCACTCTAAATACTCAAACATCCCATAGGGTATCTACAACATATCCATACCATCAATATCATCCATCAATTACCTATTTATGTCAAACACTAAATAACCATGCAAGAACATTGAAGCACATTAAAACACACTTTTTCATTGTCATTATAGCACACATGACACCTCATCAACATCCTTGGTCACCTTGGATGCATCATTGACAAACCTTCAACATTGTCCCCCTTTTAAAAAACCTCCAACAAGTTGAGTCTACCATCTCCTAGTTATGCAAGAAGAACATTAACTGTGATACTTAAAACATCTGCATGTACGTGAAAAAGGCTTGCTCCAGTCTAGAAAAATAAGTATAGGGTCAGTAGCTAATATTTGCTTTATCTCAATGAAGGTTTCTTAACAGGCCACTCAGGTTCAAATAAATCATTAAAATCTAGATCACCATTAGAATCAGAATCCTCACTATCTTCTACCTCATCTTGTATGGGGTGACATGGATGCATCAGATATTGTTCTTCATTCTTAATATCTTTGTACCTTTATAATACCATATTCAGGTCAGAGGTTTCATTCTTTTATGTAGTGGATTCTATTGTGGTACTTAAGTCTTCTATGCATCCAAGGCATAAAAAGTATTTGAGTTTCAGTAGTACATTGTGAACTAGAGGATTTTCATCTTCATAAACAAAGGCTTGTATCAAATCACTTTGAACTTGTGCCCAATGCTTAGTTTCCCTTCTGCACTCTTGGTGCATGTACCATGATGTTGGTAATGGAACAAGTGTATAGTGAAAAATGTGAACCTAGTACTTTGGTGCCACATGTACTCATTTTAGACTTCAACACATTTATGTATATGAATTTTAAGGCACTCACCTTCCTATAAAAATGGCCAATTACTATAGATGAATTATGGTAGCTATAATTTTTTTATCATGAGCTCATAAGAATCATTGAACTCAAGTTGGTTGTCTTGATGAGTTTCCCACCATGTCATAATAACTCATTTTAGGCCATAATTTAAATCACTGACCTGCTAGATGATGGTTGGTATATGAGCTTGTAACCATACAATGAAGTCATTTATTTCCTCAATTACATAGTATAGAAGAAGTTGTTATTCATACACAAACACGATTCACATTGGTTAGAGTTCATGATCACCTCAGGTCTAGTTAAGGAGGTTTATGTTTGAGTCACCACTAATGGATGAAGTTTTTTCCCATGGTAAAGTGTCTTTATTTATCATCTATATGTAGTCCTGCATGTGATTGTTAGCTTGGTAAAAGAAATCAACTTTTAACTGAGTAGGATATTTTGTAGACATAGATGCACATTCTTTAATGATAAACTAGTTTACTATAGGTTGCGTAGCTACTGGTTTGGGCCTCCATTATTTTGATGTCTTTATTTATTGAGTGAGTAGTGATTGTACCTAAAGTTTGGTATGTTAGTATAGAAAGTTGCATTGATTTGTGAGCAAATATTTTAGGTTTTCCTTAGAATTCACCTTCATTAAACTTATTTATTGCATGGCATATGGAGAGTCTAATTTAGTCAGAATTAAGGCTTGTGCAATATGTTAAGAGGAATGACAACCACTTTATCACCTTGGTATGCCTCTAATTGGTTATACATCATGTTGATAGTCATCTAACCATTGTATGCCTATTTCTTACCTATGAGTATAGGGTAATGTGTTACTACAGTTCTTATGTTGATGACTTCAAAGTCACCACATAGTGTCTATTCTGAAACTTTGATCTCCACATCTTCCAATCTACCAATAGGCTCAACCTTTCCATAATCATCCAAACTCAAAGTTACTGGGTTGTAACTCAAAATTGGTCATCCAATGGCTTCCTAAGTAGACCTAGGAATCATATTGAATATGCTATAGAAATTAAAGACAACATTTAGAATCTCATAACCAGTAACTTCAATGTCAATACTAGCATCCACATCTTAGAGCTTCTTTATTTTGATGTACTAGACCAACTTTTCCATCTTCTATTGCCCACACTGCACACATTCCAGTAGATTATGTATCAAGTTTATGATGTTCTTTGATATTTATTTATTGTTTAGTATACTTAAAATTTTCAAAATATCTATAACCATAGTGACAAATCCATCTTGATGCATGATGCACATGATTTAGCCATATATTTATGCATTTATTACTTCAACATCTCCTTTGGTGATGTCTTGATGTTGGATGTTTTTCAACATCTACATAGCCTTATACATGAGGCCTTTTTTGTAGCTAAATTTAGGTACTTATCCTATTTATATTTTTATATCCCCTGATCATGTGGTATTTCAAGTCTAGGCAAACCTTGGTTTACATGTTGTTGTCGTGTAAAAACATTCATAAATGCATTTTATTTAGTTTGTGCATCACCATATTCACATTTCAAATAGCCTTATCCTTTCATTATTTTTGCAAGAAGGGACAATATTCTATGTCATGTTGATTGATTAGAGATTATGTAGTATGTGAAATATGACTACCTTTATGGATTCATCAAGAAATTTTCTTGTATATGATTATATTATCCACACAAATAGCATTGTAAAGGGGCTATTGATAGTTATTCACTCTACTACCCTAATATCCTCCTCTTTATCTACATCAAAGTCCTCCTCTATTGGACTAATATCCACCTTGATACCCTCCTTAATAGTGAATAGTGTTTCAATGTTGGTGATATTGATTTTTATCTCCAATTCCAAATTGCTATTGCATAGTTGGTGGGGCCCAACTTGTTTTTTGATGCTACATTATGGATGAGCTCTAAGGTGTTGCATACTAGTACTAAGGGGACAAAGTCATCAAACTTGGTGAAGGAGGGGTCCATCCAATTAGACCATAAGATTGATACTATGGTGAATTTATAATCCATTATGAACCCAAATAAGTCACATAACCTTTATCTACCTCTAGGCTTAGGATCACTAGCTTTGTTGAGGACATTTATTGCACAGTGATGATGAATACATTTTTTAGTAATGCCTTATTTAAGCTCTTGTAAGGATCAATATTTATTTTCATCATGATTAGATAACTTGTAAAAGTTTCACTACAAATTCTATGGGTTCTTGAAATATTTCTATAGAAGGTGGCATTACATGGTGGCATGCCCTACTACTTAGTAAATTTCACAAAATTCTATCTTGACTTTGGGACAATAATTTCTATGATGTCCTTTTTCAAATTCCATACACTATAAATTTAATTTAGGCTTATTTTCCTCATGGCATTACTCCATTTTTTCATAAAAACATGTAGTGTATTTTCAATCTTAGAATTGGCAACAAGAACTCCATAATCTTCAATCTATTCTACATGTAGGGTAGTAGCTCTGACATCTAATTTTGTAGCATACTAAGCTTATGCAATGACAAACCTAATCTTAGAGTGTAGTCCTTCAACAAACTATGTAGCTTTATCTTTATTTGTCAAATTAAATTCTAAATTATTCATTATGTTAGAAAACCTATGATCATAGATGTAAATAGATTGTCCCAACTTTTGTTGTATCTCCTTCAGGTCCTATATACTCTGACTGGTGTATTTTTGATCTTGAATTATATGATGGGCTAGTCCTAAACATATTTTAGACTTTATTTTTGAAGGTATCTTTAGTATATGAACTCCAATGCTCTATTAGTTAGTTCCCCAACTAATTTTCACTTTTGAACATCTTCATCAGTGATGCCCTTAGCTTGCCATCTCATCTTGTAAGTTAGTAGGTACTATTCATGATCCATGGACCCATCATAATTGGATAAAATTATGAATCTTCTTAGATGAGTAATCATGTTGACTAGTATAGATGAAGTCTTTTGCATAGCTTTTATCAGAGGAGGCTACATTCTGAGTGATCCTACCTATGTATTATTTTATGCACTAGGAGAATTATCATGCAAACTTTGTTTATCTATAATTTATTTATTTTTTTGTTTATCTTCAACTAATTCTATGGCCTTCAAAACCTTTATAATATATTTGGTATGAATTTTAGTACCCCAATAGGTCATATGTTCTAAAAATGGTCCTTCCCAACTATCACCTCTTATCCACCTAGAGAAAAACTTCTACTAGAATATAAAGGATTGGGATATAGAGAAGTGTGCTCTTCTGATAAATGGTGCTTTCTTGTAACTTAATCTTATTTTATGCTTGAACCTGTGTTTAACATGCAATTGTGTTATATTTATTTATGTAATTCTTATTATTCTAACAATACCCTTTCTTATAGTTGTGCACTACATATATCATCTATCTATTCTACTTCTAAACTATTATCACCTTCCTCTTCACACATCTCATTTTCATCTCATTATTTGTCCTCTCACTCTGTATACAGACATTCATCATCCTCTTTATTTATTCTTTATTAATCCTCTCACTCATCACATCTTTTCACTCATTCATCATCTAATCTACTACTAATTTTACCTTTACTCATAACTACTTGGTTATTCTTCTATGTATTCCATCTATTCTATTTTCATAGTTCTATTTTTGAATATAGACTTTTATTTTGAATCTTCTTCACATGTGTCTCTATTTTGGATTTAGGTTCAAGCTTTACTTAATCATCTATCCATCATTAAACATCTTTCTCACACACCCCCATATCCCTGAAGAGACTACTCTATATTGTCTAAAATAGGCACCATGGCCTTATCCACAACCAACATCTTTATCAAGAGAGGTAGTCATTATAAAAAAATTCCACTAATTCCTTAGAAAAAATGGTCGTGCATAGCTTTGAATGTTATATATCCTTATACTAAAAATTTGGAGATGTATCCATCTATGGTGGTAGCAAAGTCTATGGCTCTCATCTAGTTAGTTTCTAGTTTTAGCATTTGTTCTATATTTTTTTCAGTCTAGGTAATTATGTCTTTCATTCTTTGATTGAAACAATAGTATTCTAATATTGTCATCTATTTATTTAGTAGTTTAGGTAATTCATACTAGGAATTTTCATATATTTCTTCATAGATATGATCCTAAATAATTTCACTTGTGATAAGACTAGTCCTTTGAAATTCTTCTTCTACAAAAATTCATAATTTCTAATCTAACCATGTTTTAATGTCTCATTATCTTAGTAACCATCTTAGCATAGTTTTCTTTGGAAGGAGTGTTTCCATGATCACCACACAATTATTAGTAGAGGTTCTTAATATAACATAACATGATAAAGATGAGGATATATAAGTCTTATGTAAGTATGTAGATAGTGTAGAGAATTCATATTTAACAAGGAAGATAGAAACATAACAAAGATGAATTGTTATACGGTAGATAGGAATTAATATTAGCCAAGACATAATTAAGGCTTTTAGATAATTTGGAGTAAATGTAGATAGAATTAAGCCAAACATTAAACATGATAGCGCATGTAATGAAAAAAAAAAGAAATATAATAGTTAACCATAAATAAATAGTATATATTGATCTCAATAAAGTTTCATCATCTTATTCATACAGGCATACATATTTATAGTCATTTACAGTCCCTGACTATTCACATTCTTCTCTTACTTTGGTGTCAAAAGGGGGGACTATTCATTATCTATCATTTTATAAGTCATGGAGGATAGAACAAAATACATATATCTAATAACTAAGTACATAATGAAAAAATATCCTATGTAGATTTACTTATCCTTTCTCTTCTCTCAATAACTATATATGATTATCAAGGTAACCAAGTCAAGAAAAGTGATAATTGAGAGAAGAATGCTAGAGAATAGTTTGAGAATGGAAGGTATGTGAGGAGAGATAAAGATGAAGATCATCATACTTCATATGAAAAACAAAGGGTTCTGAAGGTGATCAAAGGTTTGAGGTGGCTAAGTTGGTGCTGAGTCATTTAGGGGGTTGGTGCCTCCTTGCAAGTGGGTGCTTGCTAAAGCCTAGTCAAGTTGGTTCTTGACTAGTTGGGGTTAGTGCTCTAAGTGCAATTTGTGATTCACTAAATATTTATGTTTGACTTATAGAATAGTTTTACATTTACATCATCAGTGGGTTTTCTTCCCCTTGAGGTTTTCCCACTCAAATAAGTGTTTTATGTGCTATGTTCTTCTCTCATGTTCATGTGTTGCTAGCTTACTATGTTGTTGATAGTTCATGAATGATAAGGTAAAGTTTGTAAAAAATTTGAATACTAGTTCACCCCCCCCCTCAATCATTGTGATTCTAATAATGTTTAATGGGATAAGATCAGATCAAGGATACCAACTTAGGTTATGAGCTAGACTTTCAATGATTTAGACTAGATTCAATTGATTGAGATATGACAATCTCTAAGACTTGATGAGGGGACATACTAGCCCAAGAGACTAATTTAAACTAGGGATTGATTATATTAATACTATATCAAGATTAATATTATTGAATTTATTAGGATTACATGATGACAAGATTAGATTCAAACTTGATTGAACATAAGCAAGATGATAATAAGGACCTTAATGTAGAAATAGTTATTTTACCAATGTGGATGAGGACTAATGTATAAATACAGTTGATAGGATGACTTGTGTAGATAGGGGGATGATAATGTAAGGATGAGTTACATTATGATTAATTTATTTATAAATGATGAAGTGGTGGACAAGGTGATTAGGCTATACAAGGTCAAGATAAGTGATAGGGTGTTGACTAAGGTAAAGTGGGTTTTGTGATGAGTAATATGGTTTTGACTAAGACTATAAGGATAAGTAAGACAAGACAAGGTGATGTGAGTATATGGTGATAAAAATGATGAGGATTTGATCCATATTGCTTATAGATAAGGTGGATTTAGTCTTGAAGATGACACTAAGGATGATTAGTGCTAAGGATAAGTGAATAATATGAGGTTAGACAAGACTTGATTAAGGTATTTAAGTGATGGGAGTATGAATATAAAAGATGACATGACAAGATGATGGTGGGGGATAATCATGGGGTAGGAATGTATAATATATGTAGGATTTAAAAATATATTTAAGATGAAGGATAAATATAATAAGAATGTATAAGATGAATAAGACAAGGATGGCTATATAAGATGATCAGGATTACACAAAATGAGGATATATTAAGAAGCCAATATGGTATAGATATGATAAAATAGTACTAGGATGAGGGATTAGTTTTTATGATAAGATGTAATGTAAGGATGACTAGGGATGGGTATGATTAGTCAGGACCAGTCTTGGATATAAAGCCTATGATAAGACTAGGACAAGATTAGATTATGATAAGAATAATGATAAAGTATGGGTATAACTAGTGCTAAATAGATGAGAATAGATAGGATGTGAATAATATCATAAGGGTGATGAGAGATAGAACAAAATACAAGATGAGATAAGTTTAAAATGATATACATAAATGTACAAAGTAAATATGCACAAGAGGATGTATATGATCATATGATGATGAGATAAGGATATAAAAGATGATGATATATGAAGGAGTCCTTGATAGGTGTGTATAGGCTTGGGTAAAAGTCTAACTCAGTTAAAAAAAAACATTGGTCTAACATAACACTCACAAAATCAAGTAAACCACAAACCTATCACTAGTAATCTAATTTGGGAGTGTAACTCAACGACTACATTGTTTGATGGATTTGTGGGTCAGGATGTAGGCTAGTGACCAATTAAATAATATCTAAAAGCCTTTCAACCCAATTTGTACTTAATGGTCACTTAAGAGCTAATATTGACTTTGACTAAAAGTTACCTATTATGACTAAAAGTCATATTCTAGGTTATTCAAACTCTCTAAGGGTGTCCCTTATATACACTAGGTACATGGATCATGAATTCATATAGGTGTTATCTGATGCTTGGATCAGAGAATTAACTCCTCTCGATAATGAAATCCTATATGGGGTCTCTCAATTGGCCTAATGATAGCTCTCACTCTTATTTAGACTCTGCCAAAACACAAAGTGTGTATTTGTGCATGATGGTGAAATCTATGGTCACAATCCCCCTAAGACTATGACAAGTGCATGGGTGTCACTTTTACATCACATTACCTCCTATAAAATAAAAATGGGAGGGTTTGTTAGTGGTTTTTAATCCTTTGAGACTCATTTCAAGGATGTAGGAAGGAGATAATACACCACTATAGCCCTCAAGTATAGACAACTAGACAAAAATTTGTTTAATTGATTAATTGAGTGTGATATATATAAAGATATATACAATATGGTTTTTAAAATTCCAAAATATATAATAGGTGTTCTATACATCAAGTTATTACTAGGTTTACATTGACAATCTTGATGGGCAACCTATAAAATAAGACATTAGATAAAGACAAAGACAAAGATGTGTCAAAATACAACCTACAAGTGGTTAGTAGTATTAAGCAAGAAAAAATTGCCACTAAATCCATCCCTATAAAAATTTGAACAAAATGTAGTCCAATAAGCCTCAATAAAAACATTAAAAAAATCACAAGTTTTACACTATAAATTATTAAAAGAGGCAGTAGGATGTGGGGGTCTAGGGGTGGAATACCTTAGTAGGGTCAAGGGGAAGATCCCCTTATAGGTTTAAGGGGTAGCACCCTTTACAGGGTCAAGGGGTCATGCCCCTTATGGGGTTTAGGGGCATTTCCCTTGATTCCAAAAGTAATTTTAGACATAAGAGATACTTAGAATGACTCATGATTCATAAAAAAAGCTCTTAAAAAAATGTACTCAAAAAAGACAATTTTAAATATAAATAGAGGGAAATTTTTCTACTATAGAAGGTGAAATTGCTTATACACAATATAATGTTAAATTAAAATTGCATACAGAGAGTCAAATTCACTTATAACAAGTCAAAATCATAGATATAGACAATTGATTTTGTAAGATGCCAAGTAGACTTGTCATAGTTATTGGGTAGTTAGCTCAAAATTGCTTATAGAATTTTTAAAATCATGACTAGGAAGCAAAATCATAGAAACATATAAGGGATTTTGAAATTCCTAATATAGACAAAATTGAAGCTAAATGTGCTATGTTATGTCTAATATGTATAGAATTCTAGATATCAGTAACATATTATGTTAGGTAGTATTAAGAATGATTAAAAAAAGGTATGGATTCTATGAAATATGCTTTTCAAAAATGCAGATACCAGTATCAAAATTGTAACTAGCAAGTGAAAATTATGATTTACCAGAGGTGATTTTTTACACTATATAGAAAACGAGTTATTTACATATTTATAGAGACTAGATAATCTTAAAAGGACTTGTCTAAGTATGATTTCAACCAATTATTATATTTACACTAGTTCTTAAAACTTAAGTAAGATTTAATTAAGTTTGATCAAAATTGAAACTAGGATTCAAAATTGTAACTAGAAGTGATTTTTCTTAAAATTTTGAGATCTTATGATTTTAGTATGATAGAATTATTTCTTATTTCCTACAACCAACTATCTTAGACAGAGAGTAAACACTATACAAAAGCCAAATTATAATGTTTGATAACCTGATTAGAGACAGTTTATGGCCTAAATCAAACTCATAACTATAACATGAAAAATCATAGATAGGAATCAATATCATGACTACTATGTTCAAATTTTCATATAATAATCAATATCACAGATTAAAATAATCAATTTTGACTAACAAGATAAAAAATACTAAGTTACCCTAATGGCTAGTAGTTAGGTTGGCATTTTATGTCAAAATCACCACTATCAAGGGTAAAATCACAAGTGAAAAATCACCTTTTATAGAGAAATACCATAATTCACTTGGAAAATGATATTTTTGAAATTTTGAGACTAAATTATGTCTAAACTTGACCTATAAACTAAATTCACACACTTTACAAATGCTAGGTAAGTCCAAAAGGAGGGCTCCCACTATGGTCACCAAATGTGAGATGATAAATCTGAGCAATTGGTTATGATATGTAAATTATATCAAAATCACCTAAATCTATAATCTACTTCATAAATTTAGATCCATTAAACTATAATGTAAGTAAAGTCAACATATATAACAATATTATAAAATCTAAATCTAATTTCTCCAAACAAGATTTAAAAAATAAGAGACTAAATGACCATAGATTACTTACAAACTCAAATTTTCAGCATGATATTTAACTTGATTCAAGACATGAACTAGATGATTTTTCTACAAAATACCAATGGATTATGATCAAGAGATTGGAATGGAATCTCATGAATTTCATAGTTTTTTTTTCATTGTTTGGAATGGAGTCACATATTTAAATAGGCAATAGAAGGATATTTTCCAATGAATTAAAAATTAATTAGAAGCCTCTAGAAAAGAAAACTCTAGAGAGAAAGGAGGGAATTCTAAGGAATCTAAAATTATTTAGAATTTTCTAGAGAGATAACTCTCTAAAGAATAAGGGTGGTGGCAAGTTCTTTATTTCATTATGGAATCTAATGATTATTATGGGAAGATTAGACTAGATTATAAGAAGGGTTAGGTGAGGATTAGGGAGGTAGGCTTGTAGAAAAGCCTAGGAGTAGGTAGGTAGTTGGGTTATGATAATTTTAAATTCCGAAATATTAGACAAGTGGGATTAGCTAATAGATAATGGGGACTTAGGTGGATTAATTATTTTTTAGGGTAGGAATAAGGTTAATAGATGAAGAATAATGGAATGGGATGTTATAAAAAAGATTAGGAGGATTAATAAAGATGAATTAGATAAAATTATATGGGATTAGTGATGTTAGTGTAAAAATTAGCAAGCTAGCGAAGGAGAGCAAATGTAGATGCATACAGTCACCCATTGGATAAGGCTTGACTCTTGACCTTAGATTTTAGGCCATCATAAATTATAAGAGTGCCTAAAATGGGCAATCTAAGTAGAACATGAATGTCTTCTAATGTCATCCATACCTATATCTTATCCCCATCCACCTCTCAATAGAAAGTGTTGGTTAGTCATTCCCATGCTCCAAGGAATATGATGACTAAGTCAACACTTAGGGTGATCATGCACATCTCCATAATATGTCCAAATCTTAAGAAGGCTAGTCATGTATAGTCATTAGATGATAGTCTCTCTAGGAGGTCACACATCCATGTTGTAACCACCAAATGCTAGAATCTCTATTGCCTCTTAAAAATGCAAAAAAACATAGAATGTATTAGACATTGATACAAAAATAATAAAAATATATTCTAAAACTATTAAATTTGAAAATTAAATAATTCATCAACCTATTTTTATTTTTCACACCCCTTTACAATGTAGTCAACCACTTAAAAATAATTTGGTTCCATTTCCAACATAGTCAACCAACTATATGAAGTTAACCCTATATATAACTAAGTCAACCACTACCTATGAAGTCAAACCTATCTCCTAACATTAACATAGTCAACCAATTTGTAATTAGTTGGCCTTATCTCCTAACATCGTTCGCCACTTCATACTAAGTTAGCCCTATCTCTAACATAGTTGGCCAACTCATACTAATTTGGCCTTGCTAAATAATTATGTCATCCTCTTACTACATAGTTAGCCATATACTAAAGAACTATGTTGAACCCACCATATATAGTTGGCACTAATGCAATGCTGGACAAATTTTCACTAAGTCAACATGGCTGACCCCATTCAAATTATGTAGTTATTTTTAACTTAATTATCATTAATGACTAAGGCATTTATGTCATCTATCACTTCTTACCCATTGATCTGCATGATTCTTACTTTACCAAGAAAATTCCTAGGGAAAATTTTGTTACATTATTTTCCCCTAATGTATAATTTTTCACAACTATCCTAATTTTTATTAAAGATTACAAAAAAAAATAAAAATTAATCACTTACCTAAGCTAAACCAACTACTACCACTAGGTATCCTCCATACCAAAGCTATCATCTCCTCACCATCATCACTCTATGCTCCTCTAGGTCTCTCAGAGCTCTATTTTCTCAAAATAGAAAAATTAAAAATGAATCATTTTTAACCTTATTTATATTTACAATTCAAAATTATTTAACTATCATTTATTTGCCACTAGATTCCAAAGTATGATTATAACTACATTTTCACTAGCTATTTTTCCAAACCAAAAGATGTTCTACAATCCTGACATCATAGAGAATTTTTCTACATACCACATGTATTTTTTCATATTTTTTTTGAATTTTATCTCATTTTATGCATTCACCTAATGTTTCCTACATTGTGCACCTCTCCATTTCTCTCACATCATTTTTAATATACAACACTAAGGTGAGTAAAGGTTTTGTTTTTTCAATTATTTCCTTTCAATTATCTTATGACTTTATATTGAAATTTATTTAGCTTAGTGTTATTTGTTGTTGTGTTTTCCTAAAGCACCATCCCATGTTACATCTACATGACATGTGATGAGATTCAAGCATGGAATATGTATACATACAATATTTTTAAACTTTATCAATCGTTGATGCTTTTTCTCTTACAGGAACCTGTCGAGTCTCAATCTCTCTAAGTGCATGACTTAAAGGGTGCACTAAGAAAGGGGTGGGTATACCTTTGGTAATTTTCAAGATTGTTGTTCTATATACCACCCATTAAAACCAATACAAACCCCTCCTATACATTTATATAATATTTAATACATTCCTCACATGATTATCTAAATAATTCACTACCTTAAATATCCCCTACCTAAGCAAGCCCTTTTTACTAGTTTCCAAATGCATTTGGATGGATCGACCTAGTTCTAGGTATGGTGCACATTACAGGATTGATTCATCCCAGGCTAACTTAGTTTGAGACCTAAAAACTCTATTTTCTAACTAACAAGGTCAATTGGGATGACTACAACAACTAAAATTATGAAAGGGCTTAGGGTCAAATTAAGTTATATATACCCTCTGTCACCTCATTTCAAATAAATAGAATCATTTGTTTGTGCTTCTTTATGATCTATATTTCCACCATTCTACTTGAGGAGTCATTATTTAGGGTTTCATGCTTCTTGGAAGAGAACCTTTGTCTTAGGAAAGCTTGAGATTCACTAGGAGGTCCTTGTATAGACTATATTCTATTTTCCATCCTTAGCTTCTTAAAAAATACACAAAAACCTCTTATAAAGCACCATTAGCCAAGGGAGAGGCTGAGGCTTGATTGGTTCATTGTCAAGGTAAGTATTCCTAACTCTTACTCTTCTATTTTAATAGATAAATTTGCATGAATAATGGATAATGAATGTATTAACTTTCCTTACTTAGGATTACCTCTACATTGACTTCAGTAGATATCTAATTTGTATGTTTATTATTTATGTTTATCCCCCATTTTGTGTTGCAAGATTTAGTGATCACTAGATTAAATTAAATTTATTATTGTATTATTATACCTTGATAGGGTTATTGTGTGGTGTTGCTTGATAAGAGACTTTGTGATTTAAAATTTAATGGGTGGAGTTTAATCCCTAGGTTATTAAAGGGTCTAAGTATTGTAAATCAAGTTATAAAATATGAAATAAATACATTAATTGATTTGTGAAATAAATGATGTAATCTGATATTTATAATAATAGCAATGAATGACATAAATAAGAACTTAGCTAGAAACTAATTGAGACAAAGTATTCGGAAGATAAAAACTAGTATAGGAGCTGGTTTGAGTGTCAAAAATAAGTTATTGGTATTATAAACCCTCTTGGATAATAAAGATGTAGCTTAGCCAGTTATGTTGGCATACTAATGTCCACTTTTGGTGATAATGTCTTATATACAAGAATTGATATGTACTTCTAAGAGTACCTATGTTTGAGTTTGCTAAGAATATTCCTATACATAAAAACCCTGCTTCACTATCTATGACCTATTTTGATTGATTTTTTATGAAAACCCTAGACCTATATATCATTAGGGTATTTTATTGGCATAAGTAGTAAAAGTGTGATGTCAATTGGGTAGGCTAGACATCCTCAAAACCCCATTATGATGATATTTTCCTACATACCAATACTCTAAGGAGGGATCAAGCTTGATGTAGTTCTCCCCATCAAAGTACAAGTGACATTTTAAAGTTAGTTTGAATATTAATTTGATTACTTTGAGTGAGGCTTGAGACTAGAAATTTGTGTATTATGAGCTTTAATAAAATGGTTCAGGTGATTGTATATAGAAGTATGTAGGATAGGAATTAATAACCTTGATTGTTCATAACTTATGTTAAACTTGTTTATGTGTATTTGAATTTTATTTACATATAGAGAATAAAGGGCTAAAAGTCATGTATATATTGATCTAGAACTTATGTGGGCCTTGAAATAGGCCTCAACTAACCTTAGGTGTCTTTGAGATGGAAAATATATCTGTTAGAGCTAAAAAGAGGGAAAAGGACAATAGCACTAAACTATAACATTAGCATGGGGAACTAGTGTCTAAAGTATGGTGCTAATGTCTAGGTGGATGAACCTAAGGCACTAGGGGATTGGATTCCTAACGGAGGGTCTAAGACTAATTATGAGATGTCTAAGGGTGTGTAAGGCCCACACAAAATATAGATAAGTATCTAAATTGGCCCTAAAATAGGTCTAGGTCTAAGATAGGGATGGGTGGTCTTAAGTAACACTCATTTCACTCAAGTGCCATTTTAGATGACTACATTTCCCCCTTTATTTTGTTATCACTCTAGAGTGCATCCTACTTAAAGATGTACAACTCACACCTTATTTTTAGCTAATACAATTGGATCTTCTTAGAGTGTGGGTGACTCTATGATCAGAAGAAACTCTAGAGAGGGATGATTTCCTTAAGATTTATCAATTAAATCTAATCTACTATTTTTTTTGAGATGAAAAAGGATAGGAAAAACTAAAATAAAATTCTATCTAATTGGATGATGCACTTGAATTGCTTATATTCTCTAGAAATTATTGAAACTGATGCACACATTTGAGTCAATAAAAGTTCTATATTTCCCTTAAGCATAAATATTTTAGATGAAGGATTAATAGAAATTTGGATTTAAAATTTCCTTTTATACCTCTTCAAATGACCTACAAAAGGTGAGATAGAAAGCAATAGGTGAGGAATATACCTACCAAAAGGAGATATAATCTCACTTATATGCTGATACACAATCAATTACACTCTATTATCTATCAAAACTCATGTGCAAATAAAAATATCCTTTATTGATGTATGGTCCAAATTACAATTTCTGCTTCAACTCTAACAATAATACAATAATGTCTTGAAAAGCCAATATATAAGTCTTAAAAGCTAAGAATAGCCTAAGTGGAGTTTATTTACATAAGGAATAGTCTTATTTAATTAAATAAAGAATAAAACATTTTACAATTATTTTCAACTCCCTTTTACAATATTTAGAAAACTCCATTTTACAATATTTAAGCTCAAAAATATCAACTCAAGTATATTTTGAGATAAAAAATAAATACAATAGTCTTCAAAAATCTTTAAATTTTCTTGCTTTGTAAGAAATCCATTTTGACATTGAAACAAGAAATAGTGGGCCTCATTGACTTGGTCAACTCTCAATGCATGTAATTAATGTCATTATTTGTTATTTATCTTCACTTGAACTGATCTTGAAGTATTTTAATATCATTCTTTAAATGATTAAAAAGGAATATTGGATGATGTTGGTTAACTAGTCAACTAAAGCTTTGATTGGAAGTTCAAGGCTAGTTAACTCCACTTGACTCCTCCTTGCATAAAATAACATTAAAATATATGAATATACATTATAATATCAAATATTACATGTGGTAACTCCAAAATTAATTCATTTTATAGTTTTTTAATGCCATTTTTTACTTGCTTGATTGACCAATTAGGCCTAATAGCCTATCTTCTTGCATTTGGAATCCATTAAAAATTAAAAAATATTCCATGAAACCTTAAAAAATAATTAAATATACCTATAAAAACCTTTTTCATCACAAGATATGTAACTTTGATGAGAAACCGCTCACCATTCAATCAATAGGGTTGACTAGGCCTATTTTGCTCTCTTTTCTTATAGATTGGTCATTTTGATCAAGATGGTTGGGACACCTATAGGATTATTTATGACCAAATTAAGATTTGATGATGAATAAAAAGTATTAGGCTTTGATCTCCATTGATTATATTTCATTGAACTATCATGTACTTCATTTTACATGCTTTTTCTCACAAAAATATGATTTCTATCCTCATCCATACAAAACCATGCATAAAATTAAAATTTATAGAATAATATTTGAGTGTACTTGAAATTTAATTTTTTTGAGGTTGATCCATTATTATGTTATGGAATTAAAATCAACTTTTTTCAAAACTAGTTTTTTAAAGTTTTATGCAGGCTGCAAAGCTGAAACTTTAAAATGATGATTCATGAAGTACATACCCCATAACATATTTAAAATGATGTATATAAAAATAAAACCTATAAAATATCTAAAAATATTGGGCTCCCATGAAAAATATATAAAAATTTACCATGTGGAGAAAGTTATGAGCATCTGAACAGGAGCTTAGGAAGGGTGTCTAGAACTGCAAAAAGTAAAAATTTCACCAAAATGAAAATAACTCTTCACATACTTTCCAATGTATGAAAAAATAATCATGGGGTATATAAAATTATATCAAAACACTCTGAAATCACATTTTGCTTAAAAAGTCAAAAATCCCCTTTTTGGACTATATGTTTATTTGCTTGCATAAGCTTATATGAGTATGGTTTGCTTAAAATTTAGAGTTTTTAAACTCCTTAAATGTCTAATTATGATTTAAAAATAGCATCCCATGATTTTCAAACTTTTACCTAGACTTATAAACCTTTGTGGTACTCCAAATTGATGCCTACTCCAATGGTGATCTCTAACAGACATGCTAAGGGCTGTTACGAAATAGTGAGTATTTCCACTCATCCAATGGACATGAAACTTTGTCAAAGTTTTATCCAACTCATGATGACCACATTTACAAAATTTGGGGTGCTGAAACCACTTTTAGCTCCTAAAAATCTCAATTTTTTTCTAAAATTGACCCTTGTGCATGGATTGTCTACATATTTGAACTTGACAGTGATGTTTTTGAAATGAAAATGACCTATTTATAATATATTTTTTATGTTTTTACCAAAATTAGTGATTTTATGTCACAATTTCTAGCTTTAAATGGATATTGAATGGTTTCTTCAAAGTTTTGAATGATAGGAGTAGTAATTTGGCCTTGATAGGTCAAATTACAAACAATTTTTCACCAAAATGAAAATAAATATTCAACTACTTATAAATGTCTAAAAAACATTTATGGGGTTTGTACCATGCCATAAAGACACTCTAAAATCACATTTTACTTCAAAAGTCAAAAAACCTCTTTTTAGCCTATATGCTTATTTTGCTTGCATAAGCTTGCATGAGCATGGTTTGCTTAAAATTTAGAGTTTTGAAACTCTTTAAGGATCTTATTATGATTTAAAAACATCATCCCATGCTTTTCAAACTTTTACCTAAACTTAGAAACCTCTGTGATACTCTAGAATGTTGCCTACTCCAATGGTGATCTCTAACATACATGCTAAGGACTATTACAAAATAGAAAGTATCTCCACTCATCCAATGGAAATTAAATTTTTTTAAAAGTTTATTCAACTCATGATGACCATTTTTACAAAATTTAGGATATTGAAACCACTTGTAGCTCCCAAAAACCTCAATTTTTTTTTGCAAAATTGACCCTTGTGCATAGATTGTCTGCATATTTAAACTTGACAATGCTCTTTTTGCAATGAAAATAACCCATTTAAAATAAATTTTTGATTTTTTTAATCAAAATTAGTGATTTTAGGCCATAATTACTAGCTTTAAAGGGCTATTGAATGGTTTCTTGAAAGTTTTGAATGATAGGAGTAGTAATTTATCCTTGACAAGTAAAATTACTAACAATTTTGATGACTTTCAGGGTTTGACCAGCCTACTAGTCAAAGAACTCAGAAACTCTAACAAGGATAGACTTGGATATACACTAAAACTAGGAAATCTTGTAGATCAAGACATAAAAAGAGAAATCAACACAAACAACAACAAACGTATGCACATGTGCAATTAGAGGAAATGACAACAACATGGAAAGGAAAAAACAACTATTGAAAGCATGTGTAAATATGTAATTAGAGAAAAAAAAACTAACCTCCACCTTGTTTATCCTCCTGGATTAAAAGGAGAGTTATTTGATGCACCATAGAAACTTGAAATGTATTTGCTTCCTTTTGATAGCTCTCTTCTATAGATGGGATCACTTATATGTTCATATAGTTTGGATGATGCAACTAGACCTCAAACTTCAATTATTAGGTGTATGGATTGAATGTATGGATCTAATATCTAATCCTCCTCCTGCCATATTCTTCTTTGTTGCATTAATACTACTATCTCTACCTCATTCATAGGCTGATCATGATTTGACACATTCTCATTCAATAATTGTATTTGCAATTTAGCTAGTATACTTGGATTGATGTCTTCATTTGACTCCATTTGAAGTGGTATTTTGTCAATGTCTGTAGATCCTTGATAAGCATCCAAACATGGCTGTAATATGACTTTAATTTCTTCTTAATGAACAACAATAACATTACTCTTTACAAGACATTCATCAATCTCTACTTGGGGTGGAGATAGACTATCAAACTTTGCACAAAAACTCTCCAAATCATCCCAAAAGGCCTCTTCATCATGATTAATTGAAAGAACATGAAGTTAATCAATATTCTTACCATTTGAAGTATGTTGATCACATATTTATACTTTTTGGATGAATTCAAATGAAATTTCTTGATCTGCTACACTTGTCTCATCTTTGTCAAGAAAATTCTCCATCTCAGCATTGGCTCTATGTGAGTTGTCTTCATGGCTGCCTTTTGGAAAAATATTTGTTTGTACTTCATCTATATCAGCTATTGCAAGCACTTGAGAAACCTCTTGTAAATCCTCTTCTTTGGCATCATGAAATACAAAATCATGTTTATCCCAACTAAGTGGTGTCTCAACTATGATTTCTTCTTCTTGATCACTCAAGTTACCTTCCTTTTTTGTCTCTTTGGATACATCTTCTTCACTTACCTCACAAATAAGAGGTTCTTGCTCCAAAAGTGGCATGGTAGATCCCTAAAAGTGTTCAATAAGATGAGAAAGATATATAGAAGTTACCATAATTACCTGATTTTGCTCATGAGGTTGTTCTTCTTGGATCACCTTCACCTCATCTTTCTACTACACTTCTTCTTGAATGGCTTTCCATGAAGGAAAGGATTTAGTCTTCTGAGGAGGAAGGCATGAAGGTTGAATGATCTCTTTCTTGAATTCAACATCCTAAATGATGTTTGATTTTTCCTCTTTCTTTCTTGACTCCATGATTTGGTTTCAAGATGAGAAAGATAAAGGCTCTTTTCTAACCTTTTGATTCTAGTTCTCCTCTTTCCTCGTCTTTAGCTTCAACTCTCTAATCTGTTTATCAATATTCTCTTGGAATAGCTTCTCTTAAAAGTGGTTATTTATTTCAACAGCAAGTTGTCTTATAAAAATCTCTTTCTTTTTTTTACAATTATCTTAGATATATCTCCAAGAAGGGAAGGTCTGAGAAACACATGAAGAACTTGGAAAACTCAAAGGGGCTCTTGAAATGGTCATTTAAGAGAGTCATTGTAGAAAATAAAAGAGCAATACACCTATTGAGAGGGAAAATTAGGGTAATATCACTTGTGAAATGATGGATATAAGTGGTTACATTCAGAGCATTGAGGATAAACTAAAAGGCCTTAAAGAACAACATGTTTAACCATAGCCTTCTTATATGCCATCTATTCCTCCTCAAAAGGCCATTCCAAGAGCCCCTTTGAGTTGCCAAGTTTTTCATGTGTTTCTCAGACCTTCCCTTCTTGGAGATCTATCCAAGAGAATTGTCAAAGAAAGAAAGAGATTGTTATAGGATAACTTATTATTGAAACAATTGACCACTTTAAAAAGAAGATATTCTAAGATAATATTGATAAGTAGATCAAAGAGTTGAATTTGAAGACAAGGGAAGAGGAGGAAAACTAGAATCAAAAGGTCAAAAAAGATCCTTTATCTTTCCCATCTTGGAACCAAATCATGGAGTCAAGAAAGAAAGAGGAATAATAAAGCATCATTTAGGATGTTGAATTCAAGCAAGAGATCATTTAGCCTTTATCCCTTCCTCCTCAAAAGACTAAATCCTTTTCTTCATGGAAAGCCATTAAAGAAAAAGTGCAACAGAGAGATGAGGTGAGGGTGATCTAAAAAGAACAATCTCATGAGCAAAAACAAGTATCTATGGTAACTTCTATAAATCTTTTTCATCTTATTGAACATTTTCAAGGACCTAAAATACCACTTTTGGAGAAATAACCTCTTCTTTGTGAGGTAAGTGAAGAAGATGCAGCCAAAGAGATAGAAAAGGAAGGTGACTTGAGTGATTAAGAAGAAGAAATCATAGTTGAGACACCACTTAGTTGGGATAAACATGATTCGGTAACTCACAATGCCAAAGAAGAAGAGTTAAAATAGGTTTCTTAAGAGCTTATAGTCGATAATATAGATGAGGTAAAAACAAATATTTATTCAAAAGGAAGCCATGAAGAAAACTCATATAGAGCCAGTGCTTAGATGGAGAATTTTCTTGACAAAGATGAGAGTAGTGTAGCAGATCAATAAATTTCATTTGACATCATCCAAAAGGTATAAATATGTGATAAAAATGCTTTAAATATTAATAATACTAATGAATTTCATGTCCTTTCAATTGATCATGATGAATAGGCTTTTTGGGATGATTTGGAGAGGTTTCGTGCAAAGTTTGATAGTCCATCTCCACCCCAAGTAGAGATTGATGAATGTCTTGTAAAGAGTACTATTAAAGCTATTCATCAGGAAGAAATTAAAGTCATATTATAGACATGTTTAGATGCTTATCAAGGATATAAAGACTTTAACAATATACCACTTAAAATAGAGTCAAATGAAGACATTAATCCAAGTATACTAGTTGAATTGCCAATACAATGATTTAATGAGAATGTGTCAAATCATGATTAGCCTATGAACGAAGCAGAGATAGTAATATTGATGCAACAAAGAAGAATATGGGAGGAGGATGATTGGATATTATATCCATACCTTCAATTCATACATCTAATAATTGAATTTGGAAGTCTAGTTGCATCATCCAGATGATATGAACATATAAGTGCTCCCATTTGTAGAAGACCACTATTATAAGGAAGCAGATATATTTCAAAGTTCTAGAGTGTATCAAATAACTTTATTTTTAATATAGGAGGATCATCAAGGTGGAGGTTAGTTTTTTGTTTTCTCTAATTGCATATCCGTACATGCTTTCAATATTTGTTTTTTCCTTTCCATATTGTTGTTGTCCTTTCCTCTAAGTGTACATGTGCACATGTTTGTTGTTGTTTGTGTCAGTTTCTTCTGTTATATCTTGATTTACAAGATTTCCAAATTTTAGTGTATATCCAATTCTATCCTTTTTATATTTTCTAATTTATTTTACCAACAAGTTGTTCAACCCCCTAAAGTTGCCAAAATTTCTAGTAATTTGACCTGTCAAGGCCAAATTACTACTATCATTCAAAAATTTCAAGAAACCATTTAATATCCATTTAAAGCTATGAATTATTGCCTAAA
This sequence comes from Torreya grandis, assembly GCA_037957365.1. Classification (NCBI taxonomy): domain Eukaryota; kingdom Viridiplantae; phylum Streptophyta; class Pinopsida; order Cupressales; family Taxaceae; genus Torreya; species Torreya grandis. The sequence continues at coordinate 1,765,495 of JARHVA010002961.1, forward strand.
ATAAATAACTTTGGTAAAAATAATCAAAAATTTATTTTAAATGGGTCATTTTCATTTCAAAAAGAGCATTGCCAAGTTCAAATATGTAGACAATCCATGCACAAGGGTCAATTTTATAAGAGAATTATGGTTTTTTGGAGCTCTAAGTGGTTTCAAGACCCAAAATTTTGTACAAAGGGTCATCATGAGTTTTATAAACTTATGAAAAAGTTTCATGTCTATTTAATGAGTGGATATACTCGTTATTTTTTAATAGTCCTTAGCATGTCTATTGGAGATCACCATTGGAATAGGCATCACTATGGAGTACCAAAGAGGTTTATAAGTCTAGGTAAAAGTTTTAAAATAATTATATGATATTTTTAAAATATAATAATACCTTTAAAGAGTGTTAAAACTCTAAATTTTAAGCAAACCATGCTCATACAGGGTTATGTAAGTAAATAGGCATATATGCCAAAAAGAGGTTTTTGTACTTTTAAAAAAAATGTCTTTTTAGAGTGTTTTGATAGCATATTAGAAATTTCATGATGATTTTTTTAGACATTGGAAAAATAGGTGAATATTTATTTTCATTTTTGGTGAAATATTCATTTTTTACAGTTCTAGGCACCCTTCCTAGCCTCCCGTTCAGATGCTCATATCTTTCTCCACATGGTAAATTTTTATATATTTTGCATGGGAGCCCAATATTTTTAGTTATTTTAGGTAGGGGGGAGGGGGGTGGGGGGTGTTAGTTTTATATACATAAATGGAAATATTTTGGGATTTGGAGGTATTTACGTCATGAATGATCATTTTGAAGTTTTAGCTTCAAGGCTTGCCTAAAACCTTAAGAAACTAGTTTTGGAAAAAATTGATTTTATTGACATAAAATAATCATGTATAAACCTAAAAAACTTTCCAAATTGAAATTAAACTTAAAGAGGATTCCATAAATGTTAATTTTTATGCATGGATATGTACGGATGAGGTCAAAAATCATGTTTTTGTGGGAAAAAGCATGTAAAATGAACTATAAGATAGTTCAATGAAATATAATAAATGTATATCAAAGCCTAATACTTTTTATTCATCTTAAGATCTTAATTTTTTTAGAAATAATCTTAAAAGTGTCCCAAACAGCTTGATCAAAATGGCCAATCTATAAGAAAATGGAGCAAAATAGGCCTAGTCAACCCTGTTGATTGAATGGCAAATGTTTCTCATCAAAGTCACATATCTTGTGATGAGAATTTTTTTTTAAAGTCTATTTAATTATTTTTTCTATGTTTCATGACATATTTTTTTAAGTTTAATGGACTCCAAATGCAAGAAGATAGGCTATTAGGCCTAATTGGTCAATCAAGCAAGTAAAGAATGGCATTGAAAATCTATAAAATGAATTAAATTTGGAGTTAACACATGACATATCTGATATTATTATGGATATTCATATATTTTAAAAATTTAAATGCTATTTTATGCAAGGAGGAGCCAAGTGGACTTAGCAGGCCTTGAACTATCAATCAAAGCTTCAATTGACTAGTTGACCAACATCATAAAATATTTATTTGTTACTATTTAAAGTATGATATTAAATTATTTTAAGATAAGTTCAAGTGGATATAAACACCAAATAATTACATTTATTACATTTAAGGAGATTTGACCAAGTAAATGGGTCCCACCATTTCTTGTTTCAATGCCAAAATGGATTTCTTGCAAAGCAAAAAAATTAAAAGATTTTTTAAGACTATTGTATTTATTTTTGAACTCAAAATATACTTTATTTGACATCAAGATGGGTCCCACCACCTATTTTTCATGCCAAATTTTGAGAGTGCATACATGTTTTGTGAAGGAAAGCTCTTTTTAGGAGTTTTCTAATTATTGTAAAAGGGAGTTGATTAAATAATTATAAAAGGTTTTAGTCTTTATTTAATTAAAGAAGACTATTGATTATGTAAATCAACTCCACTTAGGATATTCTTAGCTTTTTAGACTTAAATATTGGATTTTCAAGCCATTATTGTATTATTGTTAGAGCTAAAGTAGAAATTGTAATCTGGACCATACATCAATAAAGGAGATTTTTATTTGAACATGAGTTTTGATAGATAATAGAGTGTAATTGATTGTGTATCATCATATAAGTGAGATTATATCTCCTTTTGGCATGTCTATTCCTCACCTATTGCTTTTTATTTCACCTTCTGCAAGTCATTTGAAGAGGTATAAAAGGAATTTTGTAATCCAAAGTTCTATTAATCCTTCATCTAAAATATTTATGTTTAAGGACAATATATAACTTTTATTGACTCACATGTGTTCATTAGTTTCAATATTTTTCAAAGAATATAAGAAATTTAGGTGCATCACCTAATTAACTAAAATTTCCTTTGAATTTTTCTTTCCCTTTTCATCTCAAAAATCATAGTAGATCAGATTTAATTGATAATTGTTAAGGAAACCAACCCTCTCTAAAGGTTATTCTTGTTAATCATGGGATATACTAAGAGGGGGGGTGAATCAGTATATCATATATCTTATAAAACTTTCCCTTAATCAAATCCACTTAATCAAACATTCAAGATATGCAATAAAACTGAAACAATAAACACCACACAAGATAGAGAGAGACCAGAAATAACATGGAAATCCAATGTGGAAAAAACCATGGAGAATAATCTCAAGTATATTAATGAGCACCAACCCAAACAATATTCATAGGCACCAACTTGCAGGAGCACCAACCCCTTTGTTGAGCACCAACATAGTAACTATTCATGAGCACCAACCCATTTGTTGAGCACCAACATAAAAACAATTCATGAGCACCAACCCACAGGAGCACCAACCCCTTTGTTGAGCACCAACACATCAAAAATTCATGAGCACCAATCCACAGGAGCACTAACCCCTTTGCTGAGCACCAACACAACAAAACTTCGTGAGCACCAACCCATAAGGGCACCAACCCCTTTGTGTATACCACACAACTATCTCTCAATGTTGTTATCTCAACAAATGATAATTCATTACAACATCTCTTTCCTCTCTCACTTTTGCTCTTTGAAGCTAGATATAACAATATAAATCATATTCATCTCTCACAATTCTCTTCTAAGCTAGATATTACAATATCAAGTCAACCTCTATCTCTCACACTTCCAAATGGCTTCTCAAGCATTTATTTATAGCTTTCCAAATGACCTTTGGCCTTCCCCCTTCATGACCCTTCAATCCTCATGGAAAATGGTGCCAAACTTGTATGACCCTTCATATCCTTGCCTTTGAAAAGTCATGTGGTGACCCTTCATGAACAAAAATGTCCTTCCCTCTTTTGTCTTTAACTTGGTGACTTTTCATATTCCTCAAAGTGTCCCTTCATGAGAAATTGTGCCCTTCCTCTTTTGTCTTCACTTGGTGACTCTTGGAATTCCCCAAGATGACTCTTCATGGGAAAATGCATCCCATTCTTCTTTTGTCTTTACCCCGTGACTCTTGGACTTGTCCATGGGTCCTTCTTTTATCTTATATGCAACTAAAAATATATTCATTAATATTAAATAAATATTAACTCACATTAGCCAAGATATATCTATTACAAACATATTAAATGCAATGGGGCCTTTATCACCAATAATGCTAGACCTTTGACATCAATGACAATATTTCCAACACTTCTCAATATAGAGTCACCCACACTCTACAAATATCTAATTGTATCATATGGAGAGAAGCTATGCTTTATACATATTAAAGTAAGGTACACTCTAGAGTGATAACATATTCTAGGAATGTAACAAAGTGAAATGACCAGGATAAAGGAAAAGAAATGTACCTAGACTTACCTAAGAGGTGAAGCCCATGATTCTAGACCTGAGTATGTAAATCATGCTTGATTGCATGCTATGTAAATGAAATGTGCATAGACCAATCCTTACCTAAGATATATATAAAAAATAAATTAAGTAAATATATAAGAGGGAGGAAAGAAATGAATACACCTCACTAGTTGTGTGAATCAATGCATAAACCTAGTGACATCTTATGTGTGTAGCTAGTGACTAATCAGTGAATAAATTGGATTTATCTGAATGGATTCATAAATTCCAATGTGTGGGTGGATCAAAAACTAAATTTGGCCTTGAATCTATCATTGCCCACCCCTATTCGATAGATCAAAACCTATGAATAGCTTGGATTAGACTAATGGCTTGTCCAAACCTCTTATGCAGGTGGATCAAGAACTCAAGTAGATAATGACTCCATCATTGTCTACCCATCTATAGTAAATGCATCTATAACTAAATTTATTAAATGTAACTGAATATGTATGATTGTAATTAAAATTATATATAATGGATTTGCAACAACTCAGGAACTTTGGAATGAAAATTAGCCTAGAGGATTATCAAGCACTCGGTTATGTAGCTCAAGGACTACTTGGTAATTCAAAACACTACACATGGAATAAAGCATCATATTTGGTACAAACTAGTGTAAATGGTGTGTAGATTAAGAACATAGAGAATGCCATGGATTTTATCATTCCATCTGATCAATTGATGTAAAGGTGAACATATAATGTGCCATGCACATGCCTCAAAATATGATATTTGATCATATGGATTTTGGATTGGGTTGTAATAATATGTATTTGAGTATCTAAAACTAAAATAGGAGTGATCATGTTGTGCATGATGCCCTCAATCTAAGCAAACTAGTATGATTTTGTGTGAAATTGAGCAAAAATTGATAATATATAACTAAATTTGTGTAAACCTAGATTATACATGCTATATTTTTCTAACAAATCTAGATATTCCTATTTCTAAGGCTACCAGATAGTAGTGCCATACCTTAGATAGTAGTGCTATAATGCTAATGTCCAACTATGTTGTTCTTCTATCAAACTGATTCTAGTCTCTATCGTGCTATTATACACTATGTTTTTTTATTATGAATTATTTATTATGTGCATTCAAATGGCCTAATCTCTATGAAAAACCTCTATAAATGTACCATCTTTTGAGGGGAATTGTTGAACTTGTACAAAAACTATCCTCAAAATAAAAAGATATGCATGATATGTGTTATCTTGAGCATATATGATATATGCATGATAAACCAATATGATGTGTAAAAATGACATCAAAATGTAATATAATCTAAGCATAAGTTGGAAATGTATGATTTATTTTTAACATTCATAATGATACCAAGATATATATATATATATATATATATATATATATATATATAACAATGTAAGCATGTGTATGGACAATAAATCTAAGTAATAAACTAAGTGACTACTTTAGGAGATGGGGCATGATGTCCATCAAGGTAGCCAAGGAGGAATGGGAGATGCATGAGGTCCCTCATGGCATCTAAAATTGGAGTGGGTAGCAAGTAAGAGAAAAATGTCATGGCCATGACACATACATATAACACACATGAGGCACACAAAGTAGGCCAAGGCGGCACATGTAACTAAATCTAAGAAAGTAATAAATATAAGGACATGTTCAAATGTTGACATACACAATCAAGAAGGCACACACAAGGACATGGGCACATGTCCAAATCATACATACAATGAAATTAAGTGGCATAGTTCCATAGAATAATGGCATATAAAAATGTCCTCAAGTAGATGTATAAGCATAGATACACAAGAAAGTCTAAACTAATAAATCTAAAAATTAAAATATATATAAACATGTGGTAAAAATTTGTATAAAAGCAAAGATGTACAAAAATTGAGTCTAGAATAGTATTAGTTAGCAAAAAATCTATATAGGATCAATATCAAGATATAAACAATGTTAAATCTATGATATAGAGTATAGAAAGATGTAACCTAAAAATTGAAACTATGTATAGGATGCTCCAAAATGTGTTGAAAACAAAATGATTAAGAGGGGGGGGCTCAATCAGTCTTCAAAACCTTTCTTTGAATTATACTTAAGCAATCATGAACCATTCAAACAAACATATAGATCTAGTAAGCATAATCAACTATCCACATGAGCATGAAACATAGGAACACATCATATATGTGGGAAACCCTCAATGGGAATAAAACCAACTAATATCTAAAAATAGACTATATTCCTATAAGAAAAAAACCAAATTTAGTGGATTACCAACTCCACATGATGTACCCACTTGACTAGGCTTTAATAATCAGCTACTTGCAAGGAGGCACCAACCCCCTATATGACTTAGCACTAACTCAGACAACTAATTTATTTTATTACCTTCATAATTATATTTCTCTCAACCAATAGATGAGTACCACCTCTTCAGTTCTTCACACTCTTATCCCTCTCAAGCTACCTTCTAGGCCTCTTCGCTTACTTAGGTCTCTTTAAGATTGATTAGGTCATATGACCTTGATCTTAATATGGAGACACACTATCAAATTTTTATTATAGATCCTCTATATTCCTATAATGTTCTATAAGACCTATTTATACTCAATAAATGTGATATTTTCATTCGCATACCCTCTACTACTTCTTATAGACCTAAAACTACCTTGTATATATACCATGACTTGTTCATATACCACTTAGTTAGCTAAACACCCTTAAACTCTTAGGTCAAAAAAATACTAGGTCTTATGACATCTTGTGAACATGATTAAATCATAATTTATATCCATCTTGGTCATCTAATACTCAATTAGGCCTTATTTCTCTATTAGGACTCATAGAGACCTAATTGCATTAGGATTGTCTAGTAACATGTTACCATTTGATCCCTTGGAACACATTTCACTTTTATATAAATCAATATTATTTCACATACAAATCAAATAGACCTTATCCAACATATTTTGATCTCCATAACACTTTTTAGGTCCAATGACTAATTCAAACACTCCATTATCACAATTTACATTAGGTCTTTGAATGCACAAAAATGTCTATCTTGAACAACTAAAGATAACACATCATTTATCCACACAAACATGATAATAAATCATTTATACATAACATAAATGACCTCAAAAATATCATAATATGAATTAGGCACTTCAACTCAAGATAAAAGGCTTCAATAACACCTCTACAACTCACTCACTTAGAACTACCATATTACCTTAAAACACAATCATGGTGAATTAGACCTCCAACACTTGTATGACCAATTTATAAGAACAATACTGTATTAAAATTATCATATAACATATTTAAACCATTTTAAAATATAAACATCATATGTTCTTGTAGTAACTATTGATCTTACAGAATAATTTATTGACCTCACTACACACAAACCTAACTGAGTCTGACTTAAAATTTATATACCAAGAATTAATAATACATAACATTCTATAAAAATATCTCAACTCACTTGGTTTCATCATTCTATCATGAAAACACACTCCAATTCATCTTCTCAATATTTCTTGGGGTTTTCATTATTTTCACCATTTGGCTTGTTAGTGACTAACAAACTTGGATGATTGTTTTAGCAATCTTGAGAGATATAACATATACAAAAACATTCATGGACATGAAAAATTATTCTCTACCTTATTCCTCTATTCATTTACTTACTATGTCTAATGCAACTTTTAATTTCTATAATAACTTCTTCAAAAATAACTCTGTAACTCAACATTTTCTATCTCCTCTCTCTAACCAATACCACCTAGAGGTACCTAGGAGAGTCTATTATACTATCTAATATATTTCCTAAAAAACTCAATCCATACTTAACACTTTTGAGCAATATATTCAACATCAAGTCTTTATTAGGGTTCTAAGAGGTTTTAATCCAATTTCCACTCTTAACGATCATTCAAAAATCATAGCCCTTCAATACAAAAAATAATGCCTATCATTTTGAGCTAGGACATTCCACATTTACCATGAATATATGAATTTCCCATGAAAAGGTTTGGCTAGCTAATGAGTATAATAAAATCCTACTCAGGTTGAGAATCCTTCATTCTGAGAATTTGAGAGACCTCCAAACAACTTTCCATGTCTTTTCATTTATACTATGACCTCAAACTACATGAAAAAACTTGGAAAAACATATCTCACCTCTAAAAATGATTACATGATCTCAAACACCTTGAAATCTGATCATGACCCTTCATTAGGCCACACTCTCTCTCTTTGCTCTCTAGACCTTGACATGCAAACCATATTAGGCCTTAAAACTTACCTTCATGCCTCTTTCAATGTTCTCAAAACCTCACTATCATGATCAAAAAATAAGTCTTATGCCATACAACCTATACATGCCTTGATAATAGATCATGATAACTCATTAGGCTAGGTAGGGTTTAAGAGAGATCTAGATGTAGACCTAGAATGAAGGTCCTCCACTTATAAGCTCACCCTGAAACTCTCATGAGTATTCTAATGCCTCACATACATGCTCAAAAAACCTCATACAACTACTCATGACTATGTGCACTCATCTCATCGAGCCACCATTCCCATACCTTCTCAAAATATTTCTTCATGCCATGACTAGGCTTAGGGTAATTAAGCACTTAATGACTTGACATGTTCCTTCCATTTCATGACATCACTAAAACACCAACCAAGTAGACATAATACATTACACCTTACTCATATCACTACACCATTCTCTTTTTGATGACAACAACTTTCCACATCCTCATATACAATTAAAATGGCATGACCAAGCTTTATATGACTTGACATATCTCTTTCATGTACCTAAACACCTTTGACATCATCCTTGACATCAAACTTGACTTTCATGCAACCATAGTATATTAGATGCATTCAAATTCTCTCTTACCTTCAAATTTTGTCTTGACTAGACTCTTCTCAATGCTTCTTATCTTATCACATACTATCAAATATACTTAATCACCTTTGTTCATTCATTTTAATATGCCTCCTTTATATGGCTCACCATTCCATGATTTATACCTTCCATGCTTAGATAACTCACATACTCTCAATAGGCTACTACCATGCTCAATATATATTTGAAAATAATGACCATTATTCATTTGCATGATGCACTCTTTTGACATTAATGACAATAACATGCCAATAAAATATATGAATGTGTCAAATGAGGAACCTATGTATGTGCCCCTAGTGGGTAGATAGTAGTAAATTTGGATCTATGTTGAGGACCTGAGTCCTAGAGGAATCTATGAACATTTTGAAATGAATAAGTGAAGCATGTATGTATTATAAAACTGACTACACTAACATAGATATCATATGTAGTACCTAACAAATATAAGAAAGGTAAACATGGAAATGCATACAATCTATAATTTATATTTTCTAAGAAAATATTTGAATGTTTTTATGCTTTTGACATATTTTATTGTATTTCTATTTTATAGATATAAGTTATGTAAAAGTGACATGAAAATTAAAATGTATACAAAGACCATGAATGAATGAAACTAAGTACAATTTAATGCTTGTTGACCAATTTTGCCCACAGGTAAAATTTTGGTCACCTTCTTCCCCTGCTGTTCAATGCCAGTCATTTTTTGGGTTGCACAAGTTCAATGAGTTCAGTTCATGGCCTAGTTCAAGTGGTTCAATGTTCTTTGGTTCAAAAGTCCATCTTCAAGTTCAGCATCTCGACTCAACAATCATTGAACTGTTGAACCGTTGAACCATTTTTGGTTCAATGGACTTGGTTCAAAGCGGATGGTTTAGTCTTTTAGTTCAATGTGGTGGTTCAATCGGCAAAGTAAGTTCATCGGCGTTTAAATATTGAACCCTTGAACCATTGAACCACTTTTTGGTTCAACGGGTTTGGTTCAAAGGGAAAGGTTCAACGGGCTTGGTTCAAAGCAAAGAGTTCATCGGCCTTGGTTCATTGGTCTATCAGCATACAATAGTTGAACCCTTGAACCTTTTTGGTTTAATGGCTTGGTTCAAGGGTGTGCCTTTGGCTGAAGGGGGAGTCTTCAAGTTCAAAATACCCTAGCAGAGGGCAGGCACATAAAGGAAAGGCATTCGGGTAAGTCCAAATTTGTTTAAAATTCAAAATTTTTAAGTCCCAAATTCCTTCAGACTTTTTGCTCAAAGGAATTCCTTTAGACAAAAAGTCTGAAGGAATTTAGGTGCAGTCAAAATACAAAGTAAAGGGCAAACAAAATTTCTATGGGCTTTTTGATTGTGGGAAAATGTTTGCAGACAAAAGTCTATAGAAAATACATAGAGTCAAAGCAAACCAGGAAAATTGTCTGCGGGGACCCGAGGAAAAGTCCAAGGCAAACAGGGACCCATCGAAGGACCCCAAAGGGTAGGTGCCCTTATGGGGGACTCTCAGCCAAGTGTAAAGGGTCACCTTCCCTTTGGGAAGGTGATATAGATAGAGAAAGATGCCTGCGAAGGAAAGCAAAGAAGTGCCCAAAAATCCAACAAAAGCCCCACTGACATTGTGATAGGGACGATGACGTCTTGAAGGACATCAAAATTAGCAAAGCGAAGTAGCCATTTGCCTTCAAATGAAGAGCACTAACTAGGAGCCCAAAATACAGTGACCTGCTAGAATGTTTGCCCACATGGGCTGAATGAGCCAGATGAGACAAAATTGAGAAAAGACAAGGAGACAAGATAGGAAAGGGATGAAGCAATCTAAGTGGCAAAGTGAAGGTGATTTATTGCTTGATAATCCCCAAATGGTACAAACAATGAATGGCATGGCTCATGTATTTAAAAGGGGACAAATCTTAATTTGTTTTTAGAAAAAGAGGGTCCAGCCTGTGTTTCACATTAATGCTCGAATGCCAAAGTCAAATTTGGCGATTATACAGCATGGTTCCAGCAGGCCTATTCTAGAAAGATGACATTGGCAACAATGTTTTCCTCTTCCTAATGAGGGGACGTGAATTGTCCACTTGTAAAAAAGGAGCACCAAATGGGCCTCTTTGCTTCTCATATATATTATGAACTTGTCATTTTGTAAAAGAATCTTCCACATTTTGTAAGGCATAGCCCTGACAAATTTTCCACTTGAATCAATAAAAGCAATTTTTACCTCCATCTTGGATAGACATATCCGAGTATGTGTTGAGTGTTTATTTTGTGTTCTATCATTGTTTCTTGATGCTTTCATAGGTTCAACACTAGCATACATGTTGTCTACAAGGTGCCATCTCTGCAGCTAACAAGAGAAGAGTAGTATTTGAGAAGTATAAAACTAATGAAATTACTACATAAGTGTGCATCCCACAGCACCTTTAGTGATCTCTGTTTTTTGTATTTTCCATTAAGGCCTCCCTGCCAGTTTCTAGCAGCCTGGTCCTTTTACCAAGTGTGAATTGTATGTATGCATTTGTCTGATTTCAAGAGTGGATGTGTGAAGGTTGACTTTATTTTGGTGCATCACCTCTTTAGAGTAATTTGTTTTCCTTCATCTTTCTCCCTTTTCACCCCCCATTATATCTATCTATGTGTGTGTGTGTGTGTGTGTGTGTGTGTGTGTGTGTGTGTGTGTGTGTGTGTGTGTGTGTGTATTTTGTAATTGCTAGAACAAACATGATGCATCAAAGGGAGCTAGCCCTTATCTAGAGACTCTCCCCTCTAGCTTCACCAGTCCCATAGGTGAGAGGGGAGTTTCCATGTTGTGAGGAGCAGGTAGGAGCTCAACTTCCTGCCAAAGGGTGCAATTTCCTATGTCAATAGTTCTGGCATGCCCGGTGGGACCACATTTTTACAATGCAGTAAGGTTTCAGGATTGATGTTGGTCCTATTACAACAAATTAAAGTTTTCAACATTTGGTGACTCTAAGTTAAATCCACTGGTTAAGTAGCTTGGTGCCATCAGAAATCATTTCTTGTATGTATATTTCCTTTGCTCAAAATCATGTGTCTGGTTTTCCTTCATGTGATTTCGATCAGACTCAAAAATTTTAGAGAATCACCTCAAGCAGCTCTCCTAGTTGCCCTGCAACTATAAATGATATGGCCTTGGAATTAGAGATTAACAAACTGGAAGAGTAGTACATATATTAGTAGGAACTAATGTATAATGAGGAGTGCTTGTTTAGGCAAGCACAGTCCTTGCAATCCATGGAAGAGGAGGTAGCAAAATGGAGAAATCCATTTATTCAAGGTAGTTAGCCTTGTGCACCCCCTCCTATTTTGAAGAAAACCCCCTCTTTTACACCAAATCCTTTCTATCAGGTTGCACTTGCTCACTCTAGCTCATCAAATGCATTCGCTCTCAATCCCGTGCGCCTGGTTTTCCAACACTAGATAACATCAGAATAGCCTCCCATGGAGATGAACCTTTTAAATTCCTTATATTGTGAATCTTCCATTGGGGAAAACACCACTAGCTAGCATGTCCCTCCTCTAAAGACTCCTCCAATGCACCAACAGTCTCTTCCTTGCATTTCCCAACCTCCCCAAGTCCTTCAGTAGAATGCGCATATTCTGAGTTGGAGGAAGGAATGCTAGGAACCAGTTCAGAGTTTTGAAGAGGATCATACTGGTGACCTCTAACAAAGACTCTTTTAGGACAATCTAGCCAAGCAAATTAAAGCTTTAGAGGCTAGGATGAAGCTGCTTCTTGAAAGAGAGTTAAAACTTCCAGACCTTGCAGAGGAACCCCAGGACCTTGTGGAAAACAAAGTTGCTACCTGCTCACAGGATTAGAATTCTAATTCAGAGATCCTAAACTGGGGAGAAATAGTAGAATCATGGGGCAGCAAGGAGGAGAAGCAAGGTTTTTCTCAAAACGTTGAAGAAGCTAAGGCTACTCCTACTAATGATGATGCTGGAGACCTCTAGAAAGGGCTTTTCCAAGAGGACCTAGCCAAGAGAATTGTAGAGTTGGAATCCAAAGAGAGATTCCTTAGCCAATGTGTGATGGATGGTTCAGACCAAATGGCACATTCTATGTCTGAACACACCCCACCTACACATTTCCAAGAGAGATATCAAGCCACACCTGATATTAATGAAGTGTTAACCAAGTGGAAAGAGGAGAATCATTTGATTCTAGCTCAAGGACTGCCTCCTCTTCCACATGTTTTCTCCACTTCACCCCTTCTCGAGGAAGAACCTGTTCTGTAGGAGGTGAGTGAGGAGTAGAAGATCTAATTTGAAGTTCTTCAAGAAGTTGTCATGAGTGACAACGAAGGCAGAATCATCATTGATGATCCTTGTGAAGACCTTATCAACAATGGAGAGGATGCAGGGCTTGAATATATGCAAATGTTCTAGCAATATGAGGAGGAACAAATGCATGGTGAGCTTTCTTCCCTTCTTTTTGATGAACTTCCTTGCTGTTTTGATGATGAGGAAGACTACACTGAGGAGCATGAGTTGGAGGAAAGAAAGGAGAGGCCTGTCTTCCTTGAGGAATGCTTTGAAGGAGAAAGTTTTGAAGAAAGAGGTGATGTTCTGTGGGATGAGCAATCATTTTGTGATTCCATTTTAGACATCACAAAAGTCACCCTTATTCAAGAAGGCCAAAGGGAAGTAGAGGATGAGTCTAAATTTTTTTCAATGAGGCAGAAGGAAATGGGTCGGACCATGATACATTGTAGAGGGAATGTGTAGATCAAAGGGCTTTTGGTGATGAGCCAACAACCATTGATTTCTTGGTGAAGAGCACCAATATGAAGGATCAACATTTAATAGGCTTCCAAGGACAAGTAGAGTACATATATGTTAAAATCATGTTTGATTTTGATCCACTCAGGTACAAGCCAACTCAGGTGACGGGCAAGAGGAGTAGGTCACCAACTCTCTTTTTCATTCAGCTACTTTCCCAGCACCATAAGTCTTCTTGCTAGGAATGGGACTTAAGGAATTTCCCCTTCAATCTAGGAGGGAGGCAACATTCCTAGTTAGCTATATATAATAGTTTATTTTCAGTTTTCTTTCCTATTTTCCCTAAGTGTATTTTGCACAGGTAGTGTTTTTTAGCCTTGTGTGTTTCCCTTTATGTGTGGGGTAAAAGGGCTTCATGTTTGATTCTCAGATCTTTTAGGGCTGTCACTAACTCTTTCATAGCTACAATTTGACTCCGTACCCAATGGATTTTAAGGCAACTGGCTTCTAAGCATAGCAGGCATGCTTCCCCTGTGAGTCACCAATTTGTTGACCAATTTTACCCAAAGATAAAATTTTGGTCACCTTCTTCCCTTGTTGTTCAATGCCAGTCATTTTTTGGGTTGCACAAGTTCAATGACTTTGGTTCATGGCCTGGTTCAAGTGGTTCAATGTTCTTTGGTTCCCATCTTCAAGTTCAACATCTTGATTCAACAAGCATTAAACCATTGAACTGTTGAACCATTTTTGGTTTAATGGCTTGGTTCAAAGTGGATGGTTCAGTCTTTTAGTTCAGTGTGGCAGTTTAATTAGTAAAGGAAGTTCATCAGCATTCAAAGATTGAACCCTTGAATTGTTGAACCACTTTTTGGTTCAATGGGTTTGGTTCAAAGGGAAAGGTTCAACGGGCTTGCTTCAAAGTAAAGAGTTCATCGGAGTTGGTTCATTGGTCTATCGGTGCACAATAGTTGAACCCTTAAACCGTTGAACCTTTTTGGTTCAATGGCTTGGTTCAAGGGTATGCCTTTGGCTGAAGGGGGAGTCTTCAAGTTCAAAATACCCTAGCAGAGGGTAGGCACACAAAGGAAAGGCATTCAGGTAAGTCCAAATTTGTTTAAAATTCAAAATTGCTAAGTCCCAAATTCCTTCAAACTTTTTGCCCAAAGGAATTCCTTCAGACAAAAAGACTGAAGGAATTCAGGCGTAGTCAAAATACAAAACAAAGGGCAGACAAAATTTCCACAGACTTTTTGTTCATTGAAAAATGTCCACAGATAAAAGTCTATGGAAAATACACAGAGTCAAAGTGACCCAAGAAAATTGTTCATAGGGACCCAAGGAAAATTCCAAGGCAAACAGGGACCCAACGAAGGACCCCGAAGGGTAGGTGCCCTTGCGGGGGACTCTCGGCCAAGTGCAAAGGGTCACCTTCCCTTTGGGAAGGTGATAGAGATAGAGAAAGATGCTCGTAAAGGAAAGCAAAGAAGTGCCTGAAAAGCCAATGAAAGCCCCACTAATGTTGTGATGGGGACAATGACGTCCCGAAGGATGTCAAAATTAGCAAAGTGAAGTAGCCATTCACCTTCAAATGAAGAGTGCTAACTAGGAGCCTAGAATGCAGCGACCTGTTAGAATGTTTGCCCCCATGGGCCGAATGAGCTAGATGAGACAAAATTGAGAAAAGATAAGGAGACAAGATAAGAAAGGGACGAAGCAGTCCAAGTGGCAAAGTGAAGGCAATTTATTGCCTGATAATCCCCAAATGGCACAAACAGTGAATGACATGGATCATGTATTTAAAAGGGGACAAATCTCAATCTATTTGCAGAAAAAGAGGGTGTAGCTTGTGTTTCACATTAATGCTCAAATGCCAAATTTAAATTTGGTGATTATACAACATGGTTCCAATAGGCCTCTTTTATAAAGATGACATTAGCAACAATGTTTTCCTCTTCCCAATGAGAGGATGCGAATTGTCCACTTGTAAAAAAGGAGTGCCAAATGGGCCTCTTTACTTCTCATATATATTAAAAAGTTGTCATTTTGTAAAAGAATCTTCCACATTTTGTAAGGCATAGCCCTGGAAAATTTTCCACCTGAATCAATAAAAGTAGTTTTTACCTCCATCTTGGATAGACATATCCAAGTATGTGTTGAGTGTTTGTTTTGTGTTTAGTCATTATTTTTTGATGCTTTCACAGGTTCAACACCAGCATACCTGTTGTCTACAAGGTGCCATTTCTACAACTGATAGGAAAAGAGCAGTATTTGAGAAGTGTAAAACAAAGGAAATTACTACATAAGTGTGCATCCCACAGCACCTTTGGTGATCTCTATTTTATATATTTTCCATTAAGGCCTCCCTACCAGTTTCTAGCAGCCTGGTCCTTCTGCCAAGTGTGAAGTGTATGTATGCATTTGTCTGATTTCAAGAGTGGATGTGTGAAGGTCAACTTTATTTTGGTGCATCACCTCTTTAGAGTAGTTTGTTTTCCTGCATCTTTCTCCCTTTTCACCCCCATTATATCTATCTATATATATGTGTTTTGCAATTGATGGAACTATTTCTATATGAGATTTCACTTTTCACATTCAAGAAAGGAAAAATGAGAAACTAAGAAGAAAGGATGAGGGTTTGTACATACCCAGATTGTGGACTTGTGCACCAAATTCAGACGATAGTAGGAACTCCTCTTTGGTTGTGGAGGATGACACCTGAAAGAGAAAGAGACTAAAACACGAAAATCGTTAGATGACAAGAAAGTGGACTGCCAAGCGAAGGCTTGGTCCTAGATGCGCAAAGGCTTCTCAGAGGATGATAGTCCACTGTTAAAAATAGAATATTTGACAAAAATAGAAATGATGAAAGACTAAATGAAGGAAATAAAAAGCAAATGCATACCTGGTATGCAGTAATCTGCTTTGCACAGTCACCGACGTCGGTAGGGGAAACGGTCGAGGTCGGTCAGGGTGATGGCTAGGGTCAAGTTTAGGTCTAGGTTTTTGGTCTATAGGGTGGACTATGGTTTCGTCTGAGGGTTAGGGAGCCTGTTTGAGGGTCAGAGGGATTGTTTGGGGGTCTAAGGGACTGTTTTGGGGTCTGAGGGACTGAGAATATTATCTGGGAATGGATTGGATGGGTGATAAAGGAAAAAGAAGGATGAACGAGAGATAGGGATCTGAGAAGGCTTTTCAGCCTCTCAGGGAAAGACAAGAAAGGTTGTGGATAGTGGGATGGATTAGCAAGTAAATTAAAATAAGAAATGAAATGAAATGAGAAAGTACTTACCTCCTGCTTGCTGAAGGAAGAATGGAGGAAACTTGTTGTTGGAGCTGTTAACGGTCCTGTAAATGCTAAGAGCCTGGGACTATCTCTGCAGGGTACCTATAGTTGTTGATGCTTACTATGCGAGAGGGAGAGAGAGAAAAATAGAATGCCAAGTGCCAAGGAAAATTCACATTTGCAAGGGGGAGAATAGTTGCAAAAAATGGTTTTGAAGGCAACTGATGCCGGTAGAACTGCCGACGTTAGTCGCATAATGACCGATGTCGGTGGTAGAAGAATGGGGGTAGAGGCTAAAATTAGCCTTTGTCTATTCTTGCACACTGCCAGGGTCAAAATGGTCATGGGAAAATGGTCAAGGAGTGCATAAATAGACGCGGGAGGAAGGATTAAGGGAGGATTTGGGTAATAAAGGCTAGGAGAGAGGTGGGGGCATCCAAGGAGGGGATCCAAGGTGGCATGGGTGAGGTGGAAAGGGGCCAATAAATTAAAATATTTGTTTATTTTAATTTAAAATTGAGGGGGCTTAGGATAAGTGTTAGGAAATAGACCAAGGGGGCCAAGGGGGGAGGATGACCTAGGGGGTAGACACGATTTCGGTGTCTATATTTGCCCCTTTTTGTCTTGTTGGTTGTTTTTGATGAACTACAAGACAAAAATAAGAGTTGGTTGCCCCAGGTATGGGATGAGGTGTTCCCCCTCAAAGCGAGAGTCAAGGGAAGGGAACTGGAGATCGAGTGTTGATTTGATAGAGAGATAGATAAAGAGGGTGAAGATCGGTGTGAACATTACAATAGTTGTGATTGCACGTATACCACTTCACAAGATGGGCAGGTCAAATTATCGCAGGTCAAGGTCGAGGAGTGCCAAAATTGAAATAACTGGGCCCCAACATTTGGTCGTAGCTAATCAGGTTATTCAATCTAAGTTGAAGCTCCAATGGTTGTCGTGTTCCAGGTATCCCAGGCTCAGGAAGTGCTCCTAGAAACATGAAAATGTCACAAGTAGTGGGGATCAACCGACTTGCGATCCTATACTTGTGAAGGTCATAAATAGCCTGCACATAATTTTGCTAACCATTTGTGAGGTAGCATACATGCAAAAAAAACCAAGGCAACATTTATCTTGGAAGTGGTCAGAGTCTGAGGAGATAATTATGATCTCCAAGGTCTGGTGGTCAAGGGACAAAGGCAAAAGTGATCTTAATGGTGCCCCAGGAGGCCAAGATGACTTCTACGAGGAAAGCTGACTGATTGGGGCATGAATTCAGTCATGGTGAAGAAATTGGAGGGTTAAACTCTGTCGATGTCAGTGATAAAATTGACATTGGTGGAGAAATCGGTCGATGTCAGTGGACTAGGGCATGAAGATACCGATGTCGACGGCCTGCCAAATCCAACAAAATTAGATTGGTGGCCCACCAAAAGTCATTTGCTACTTGTTGATTGAGAGAAAAAAGAGCTCTAGAGTTGATTGAGTGAAAGTGACCCAGAGTTGACCAAGTGAGCAGGGTGAGGTGGCAGATAGGCATTGGTGGAGAGAGGGAGCGAGTTGGAGAGTGGTTGTAGGCTACAGAGGTGTTTGTGGGCTAGGGGAAGTGTGAGGGTAGAGAGACACAATGGAGATGGCAGAGGGGAGTAGAGGACTCATGGGAGGTCCACCACCAGTGGCACCCATCGTGCCACCACATCGATGACGCTGAGATGAGGTAGGAGGCCCCTAATGAGCTCAATTGCTTTGATTTTAGTTTTGATTTTGTTTTTGAAAATTTTGTTGTTTTAGCTAGAAATTAAGGGGGAGGGGTAGTTAGGAAGGTGGGTGGGGGGTCTAGGATAGGTTAGAAGGCATCTAGGAGGGATTGGGGGGTAAAGGGTGGTCAAATGGGGAAGCCCTAATTTTTAGGGCTCACCCCATTTGACTTTAGGGCCAAACCTATCACTGACATCGGTGAGTTCACTAGCGTCAGCCAACTAGCGACCGGAATCGGTCACTTTCCTTTCAATGTCGATTAGGTAAGTGTCGTCATTGGCATGCAAATTAATGTCAGTTGATGCCTGGGTGGAGAGAGGTCAAAAAATTACTAAGTCAAAAGGGCGAAGCCATGCTAAGGGCTTCTTGGGTGTCAGGATAGCTAGAGATAGTCAGGTAGATGGTCAAGTTGGTTGACATGAATTTTGGGTGGATGCAGGTGAGACAGACTCTGATGCTACAGGATCGCCTCCTAACTTTGTTGATGCAGATGTGCAGAGGCATGATTGGAGAGGAGTGGGTGTAGATGAGTGTAGTGGGATTAGGCAGACTGCGATGCTACTACAGAGTGGCACATAATGTGAGCCTCATGGTGGCATTGATTGAGCGATGGGACCATGCCACCAACACCTTCCACCTACCCACGGGCGAGATGATGGTCATAGTCGAGGACGTGTAATAGATTTTGTGGCTATCGGTACACGGAGTGGACATATATGCATGCTCAAGAGAGTCGCATAACATCCACATGGTCACGCTATTTGGGGAGCACGTCACTGAGATGAGCTACCACTTAGTAAGTTTTGCTTATGAGTCTCTATACATGGCAGATGAGGATACACATCGATTGGCTATTTTGATGATGATTGGGATTATAGTGTACGTACTACCAGATGTAGAGGGAGGTAGGTTTCTTATCACCATGATTAGAGATTTGATAGAGATGATTGAGTGGCAGACAGTGTTTTCCTAGGCACCCATCTTTTTGGCTCAGGTTTACAGGGAGCTATGGGGATTGGCTGGTGGTGGTGGTACAGCTTGTGTGTGGGCCACCTGCTACACTATTGGGCCTATGAGTATATCATGGTGACACATCCACTCGGCCTCCTAGTGACGATTCAGGCCAGCTTCAGGGTTAGATTTAGGTGATGGCATGAGATGATGGCACAGGCACAAATGGATGGAGTGGTCAGAGATATTGACCACTACAGAGGGGTACTAGAGGCCCTGATCCCTGTAGACATTATCTGGAGACCATACCTCATGTATCTAGCTTTTAGAGACCAAGGTGAGTAGATGGTCAGGACTCAGAGCATGTGATGGGTCAGGGGCAGGCAAGCTGGTGAGCTTGAGAGGATACCAGCAAAGAGAGTGCGATGCCAGTATGGGCTATTACAGGATGTGTTGCCTACATTTCCATGGTACAGACGGGATGACATTAAGGTGCCACTCCCACTGCTAGAGGAGACAAAGGAGCCCAATTTTGAGGATAGGCCTATACAGCATGGTGGACAAAGTAGTACATAGGTATACAGGTGGGTCCCCAGCTTGATCTGTAGACCGTGATCAGGGACAGGGATACGATGAGGTAGGAGAGGGATGCTACCAGATAAGAGAGGGATGTTACCATCTAAGAGAGGGATGCAGTATAAGGATGAGTGACCATTTTGGAGAGCCAAGTCATAGGATTATAGGGGCAACTGGCAAGGGTGATAGGACAAGTGATAGAGATGACAGGTCAGGTGGCAGTGCTGATAGGATAGGTCACTCTATTACAGGGATAGTTGGCCACAGCCTAGGCACAAGCAAGACAGGCAGGGTAGGGTTTGATTCAACATCTACCTCAGTAGCCAATTTAGTAGCCAACACAGTCAGCATTAGTGTAGCCAGTGTAGCCACAGCCATAGGGGTCATTTCAGGTTGTGGTGTCAAGATTGATGGGTCTGCCACAGATTGTGCCTATATCTAGGTATAGGACTGCTTTGGCTGAGATCGCCTACTATGAGGGTGCTATTATAGAGTTCCCTTAGCTACATCGGTATTCAGAGATGAGAGAGGAGTAGAGCTGTCAGAGATCAATGTCCCGTGTGACTACCTCAAGTTCCCATAGACGGTGACAATCAAAGGGTGGGGATGATACAGCATCTTCACAGCCACTTCCACCACCGCCGCAGCCACAACCTTGAGGGCAGATTTTTGATAGGATGTATATGCCGGCCTGCATGTCGATGATGTGAGATGTACTTTAGTTTTTCTAGAGAGAGAAAGAGGCACATATTATGCCATTGTATAAAACTATTTTGATATATATGATGAGATTATGTTGGATTATTGACATGAGTTATGAGAAATTGTATGGATGTGTTTAATGTTTATGGCACTTGAATTTGATGCATGTTTTGATATGATGTGTATGATGATAATGAATGTGATATTTAATGAAATGGTTATATGATGATGATGCTTTGATTTTGTTAATGATTATGAAAATAGGTGATTGTTTGTGATGTGATTGGCAGGTGATGAAAAAATGTGATGGAAGAAATGCGATGAAGAAATGGCCGAGCTAACCTCAGAAGACCCCATGTCAACTGAGTGCTGCCTACATAGCCCCTATTATTAGGGCCTCAGGCCAATGTAGTTCTCCCAAAAAGGGAGGAAGGGTCAAAGTGGTCAATGGTCTTGGTCTTGGTCAAGTCATGGTCAAAGGAGAAGAATATGGTTTGTCCATCAGGTAGATGAACAAACAAGGGTGGTTGAGCTAACCCCAGAGGACGTTGTGTCATCTAAGTGCTACCTACATAGCCTCGATCTTAGGGCCTCAGACCAATGTAGTTTAGATAGAGGGGTCAAAGAGGTCGATAGGTTAATTTGGTCATGTGTCAAAATGATGAGGAGAAAAAGATGTTATAGCCTTTTCTAAATGGTGTATTTTGTAACATTGGTTAAGGGGTCTTTCATCCCTAGCAATTTTCCATATTCATGATGGATGTATGCTAAAAATGAATTGAGGTCTATTTATGCTTCAACAAGTATTGGTTTATTCTTAACATAAATTGTGTTTGGTTGATATTTTCCATGTGTATTGGTGTCCATAGAAACTAGTGTGAATAGGCTATGTGAGTGGTCTAAAAAAGTGTTGAGTTGAGCTGGTTTGACAAATAATGAAGTTTGAATGTGACCAAACTGTAAAGGAAGTGAAAGGCATATTCGCCCTTTCAATGACAAGGACCAAAATGATAGCATAGATAGGGGTTGTTAGAACCAAGAGCCCATTCATGCATTACGTCGTTGACCATGAGTTGTGTTAGAGTGGTAATCGAATCACTTTGAGATTAAAGTGAGCTTGAAGTCCCTTAAGCAGGTGTTATGATAGGTGAGGATAGGGTAACCCATTTTAGAGCAGAGATAACCTTGCCCTTTTTTATAGGAGACCCTGAGACAAGTATAAGCCAAGTCCATGACCCCCCCTTTTTTTTTGGTGCAGACTGATCAATGCGGGAAGTCTACATAGAGATGTCATTTTGCTTTGATGGTCATTTGTGAAGCTGATCGATGCAAGAAGTTTCTAACAAAGTGTTGTTTGTAGCAAGATTTATTCATAGCCATCATTCGAGGGAGTGGTCTATATTTTTGCTTTATATATATTTGAATAGCTGTCCTTTGAGGGAGCAGTCTATTAGTTACAGTAATGATAGTACAACTGTCCTTCAAGGGAGCAGTCTGCTTTTTGAGTTGATTTGGTGACCTTGGATATTTTGACATCTTGATTTTTTTTGACAGAATTTAGAGTCATGGATAAGACTAGAGAAGTTCAAGGGCTCCCTTTTATTAGGACAAAGCATCCATATGTCATAAAAGGGTTATAGAGGATTTGAAAAGGGGAATAGAGTTGAAAGGAATGAGGATTAAGAGGATGGGGATTGCTTAAGGGACAAGCTCAAGTTAAATGTCAAGTAGATGAGTACTCGATTAACAGTAGAATGGTCACTAATGCAAGGCATTAAGAGGCTCAGGTTCTGACTGTTCGTCGAGAGAGGACAGACGATAAGTCCCTGACCCATACTTGTGCGTGATGATGAAAGGTCCAAGCCAATTAGTGGTGAATTTGCCTCGTTTACTTCGCTCCATATTGGTGACATGATAGTTTTCTTTGAGGATGAGGTCTCTGATGTTGAAATCTCATTCTCGCAAATTTTTGTCATAGGCTCACTTGATGCAATTTTGATAGACATGGAGATGGTTGAGGGCAGCAAGATGACATTCATCAAGTAACTCAAGTTGAGCTAAGCAATCTTGATAAAAGTCATCATTAGAGAGAATGTCATGTAGAGAGATGTGGAGAGATGGGATCTGTACTTTAAGAGGTAGGATAGCCTCTGTTTCATACACTAGAGAGAAAGGGGTAGCACTCGTAGAGGTTCAGATGCTAGTGTGGTAGGCCCACAAAGTGAAGGGAACGTGAACGTGCTAATCCCTCCCAATGTCGTTGACCACCTTCATGAGAATTTTAGTTAGAATTTTGTTGGAAGCCTCAGCTTGCCCATTTGCTTGTGGGTAGTAAGGTGAAGAGAAACTGAGCTTGATGCCAAATGAGTCACATAGTTTCTGGATGGTTTTGTTTTTGAATGACTTGCCATTATTAGTGATGATTTTGTGAGGAATATCAAAATGATAGATGATGTGGGTGTTGATGAAGTTGACTTTTATGGAGATGAGAGGAATGGCTTCCACCCATTTAGTGAAATACTCAATGGCAGTGATGATAGACTGATGATGAAGAGATGAGTGAGGGTTAATCTCACCGATGAGATCTAAGCCCCACTGCGAAAAAGGCCAAAAATCTTGAGTGACTTGTAAGGCGTGGCTAAGGAGATGAACCAAGTTGGAGTGCTGCTAACACTTGATGCAATGCCAAACATAGTCACTATAGTCTTGATGAAGAGTGGGCCAATAATAGCCC
Source organism: Torreya grandis (assembly GCA_037957365.1). Taxonomy (NCBI): domain Eukaryota; kingdom Viridiplantae; phylum Streptophyta; class Pinopsida; order Cupressales; family Taxaceae; genus Torreya; species Torreya grandis. Next base: position 1,789,019 of record JARHVA010002961.1, read on the forward strand.
AGGCGAAGGATGTGCTTGGCAACTGAGTTCCCACTGAAGTGTCTGCCACAAATCCTATCGTGGACTTGTTTAATGGCATGAGATGCTTCAGTGGAGGTTAGATAGCAAAGAAGGAGGCTGTCGAAGCCTCACTTATAGAGAAGACCTCCTAGCATGGTATAGCGAGCTGTGCATTTGATGAACATCGTGCATTGCTAGAGAGATTGGGAGGGATGATAGAATGAGATAAGTAGTCCACAAGTTATTTATACCAAACATCTCATGGACTAGAGTCTATGGTGTTGACATGGTTGATGTTAGTAGAAATGTATGAAGGCAGTGGCACACGATGCACCGTGACAAAGAGTCTAGATGAGGATGACAAAGATGGGATATTCGAGGCGAGAGAAGCCATGGTGTTAGAAAACTTGTTCGTGGAGCGCAGAACAGTCTACAAAAGGTAATGGTCAAAAGAGGCGAGAAGAGTGTCAACACGGTTTTTGTATCTTTGCAAAATTTCATTTTTACAAAGATATGAACTGTTGACTTGATTGATGACAAGTTGCGAGTCGCCAAAGATGTTGATGGCCTTGATGCTGAGAGAAAGGGCGATTTGAAGTCCCAAAATTAAGGCTTCATATTTAGCCATATTATTGGTACAATCAAAGTCAAGCTTAAAAGACAGAGGCATGGGCTCACCTTCAAGTGGGATGAGAATAACTCCTGCACCCCCACTAAGTTGACATTTGGAGCCATCAAAGAACATGGTCATTTGATAGACGGTGTCATCGATGGAAAGCGTGGCGATAGATTCATCAGGAAACTCGCACTGAGAAGGTTGGTTGTCGGGAAGAGGGGCATCTGCCAATTGGTTAGTGATGGTTTGCCCCTTATGGATTTCTACTAGATGAACTTGAGGTCAAACTCAGCAAGCAGCATGAGCCACTGAGCCATACATTGATTTTGATATGGCTTGGAATGCATGTATTTAAGAGGGTCAATGTGAGTGATGACAAAGGTCTTGTGGTTGAGAAGATAATGGTAGAGCTTAGTAGCAGTAAAGACTAATGCCAAATAGAGTTTCTCGGTATGAGTATACTGAGTTTCATGTTTGGCTGATATAGTAAACTGCTTGCTCACGGTGATACTCGTCTCGATGGGCGATCATGGCACCTAACGAATGGTTGGTTGCTGAGATGTAAAGGTAGAAGGGTTGGTCATCTTTAGGTGGAATGAGGACTGGTGGAGAGACCAGATAGTGTTTGAGGGCTTCAAAAGCCTCTTGGCAGTCCTTATCCCATTTAAAGGAGATGTCCTTCTTAAGGAGATGATGAAAAGGTTGACAATAGTTTGAAAGTTGTGAGATGAAACAGCAAATGGACTGGAGCTTCCCTTGTAGACTATGAAGCTACTTGAGATTGGTCAGAGGTGGCATCTCAAGGATAGTGCAGATCTTAGTAGGATCTATCTCGATGCCATGAAAAGAAATGATGAAACTCAAGAGCTTGCCTGAGAGGACCCCAAAGACACATTTCTTGGGGTTAAGGCAGACATTGTATTGAAGAAGGCAAGAGAAGATGATCTTGAGGATGGTCAAATGGTCATGGCAAAGCTTGGACTTGCTGAGAAAGTCATCCACATAGTCCTCCATGATTTTGTGGAAGAGATCATGGAAAATGTAAGTCATAGCACACTGATAAGTGGCACCTATGTTCTTCAATCTGAAAGGCATGACCCGATAGCAAAAAGTCCCCCTTGTGCTGATCTTCTAGTGTAATCAAGATCTGGTTGTATCCTAAAAACCCATCCATGAGAGATAGCATCTCATGACCGGCCGTGAGATCAACAAGTTGGTCAATGTTGGGAAGAAGAAAGTCATCCTTGGGATAGGCTAGGTTGAGGTCATGATAGTTTGTGTAGATTCAGATCCCCCCAGTCGCCTTGGTGATAGGGACGATGTTAGAGACCCATTATGGATAATCGATGGGTTGGATGAAAGAGACAGAAAGAAGGAACTGAAGCTCCTCTTTAACAAGGAGCACAACGTGAGGATGCATCTTTTGAAGCTTTTGCTTGACAGGCTTAGCCTCTAGTTTGGTGATGATGTTATGGGTAGCAATGGTGGGGTCAATGCCAGGCATGTCACTATAGGTCTAGGCAAAGGCCTTGCTATGGTCTGAGAGGAACTAGGTGTAGTCAAGCTGCTCCTAAGCGTCTAAAGATTGGCCAATATTTGAGACATGAGGAACATCAGAAGAAGGGAGGTTGATGTCAATGGTTGATTCATTTAACATAACCTGGGTCTCAGAAGGGAGGGAGTGCTAGATGAAAGAGTCATCGGTGCCCATGTAAGATAGAATGGCATCATCATCTACATAGCGGATAGTGTGAATGGTCGCTGACTCATCCTCTATCATGCTGGGAAAAATGAGAGGGAGAGACCTGGACACCCCATTTAGCTAATAGGTTAGGGGTTCCAGGAAGATGGTGTTTATGAAAAAAAACTAAGAGGGATGGAAACCATCGACTTCATAGGTGAAGGGGGAGAAATGTGTGAGCTTGGAGGAGATTGGTCAATGATGGGTTCGGAGTGAAGGTCTACAGGAGCCTGAGTAGGGTCTTGGTATCCCAGGCCATACCATTTCTTGGCATCGTCATCGTTGAGAGGCTCAATAGGCTAATGGGAGCCTTGTTCATAGCGTTCAAAACCAAAACCCTTCCATAAACACCTGTAAAGGTAAGTGTGTGCAAAGGTAGGGTTGCCAAGAAAAGAGAAGTCTGATGTGAATGGTTGGGGTGAAGAGAGAGGGTTTCCATTAGTAGGAGCTTGATTGAGCCCCCCATAGACAAGGTTGGTTTGGAGGTGAGGAGGACCATAAGGCATGACCATCCCGATCTAATGGTCATAATTGGGGTTGTGGTGAAGGCGTCCATACTCTTGCAGAGTTTGGAACATATCTAAGGTCAGCAAGCGATATTCCTCAAGTGAAAGTCATTAGAAGATGTCTTCCATGGGGTCTTTGGTTGTCACTTGAAGAGGAGGGGTGAGGGCAACCGTCGTTTGCAAACTGGTCGAAGCTTTTACTGATGGAGGCAGCGTCAGGGTTGATGGCTTGATAGGAATGAGAACGTCATTTGGTCTATAGGTGGTGTTACAAGTTTTGAAAGGTGATGGGTCAGTGGGAATGGTGTGGACTTGCCCATCGTGTTTGAATTTTACACAACGGTGTAGGGTAGAGGGGACACAAGCCATGGCATGGATCCAGTGTCAGCCTAGTAACATGTTATATTGAAACTCTCCTTCGATGATATAGAAGAGCTCCAGGACTATGCATGGGCCAATGCAGATGTGAAGGATGACTGTGCCAATGGTTATGGCAGTGGTGTCATTGAAGGATCACAAGATTGCGTTAGTTTTGGCTACACAATTCTTAGGAAGAGCTAATTGATTAAAGGCATGGGTGGAGATAATGTTGATGCTGGCACCTCCATCAATCATAACACACTTAATGTGTGTTTGATCAACATAGGTAGTGATGAAGAGAGCAACATCCTGATCTTCTGTGTTAGATGTAGGAATCTCAGAGTCGCTAAATGTGATGGAGGCAACAGGAGACAAAGAGTGGGCAAGTGTAATGAGTGGTTAGGGGTCCTCGAGTTGGACCTCCACTACTTGTAGGGCTCTGATGAGGGCTTGACGATGCTGGGGTGAGGTTTGAATAAGGTCATAAAAATTCATCTTCACAGGTGTTTGGTGAAGCTATTTTATCATGGAGTCATGGATCACCCCTGAAGAAGAAGAAGAGGGTTGAGATACGCTAAGGATAGAAATTTTAGGCTTTGGCAGTTGAGGTGGCTTGACGAAAGGATAGATCTAAGGAATGGCAGATTTTTCTTTCGCCTTGTCCTTTTGTGACCTAGTGGTTATGTGGATGGCATTGATTTTAAAGATAGGGGGTGAAGGAGATGAAGGGGTCATGGCCTGTTGATGGGACATTGATGTGGTTGAAGAGGTTGGAAGGATATGAGAAGGTGTCAGGAGTCAGTTGATAGTGTCCTCAAGGAGAAGAGTGTCTTTCTCCATGTAGTGGTGAATGATGGCCTTGAGGGCACAACAAGTCTCGGTATCATGTCCTAGCGTATGATGATATAGGCAAATCTTCGTATCATCAAACCAGGAGGGCTTAGACCTGAGAGGTTGGAAGGGCCTAATGGGCAGAAGGGTTATGCTGGAGGTCTACAAAATTTAGTGCAATATCAAAGAGTATGAGCCCACTAAAGGGTTCGTGCTCATTAATGTGTGCAATGCTGGTGACTTTTGCTTGGGCGGAGTTGGAGGAGGCTTCTGTACCACCTTTTGGGTTGATGGTGTGGTGACAAGTGGAGATGACACTTTTTTCATGAGAAGTACCATCTTTTTGGGAGAGGGTAGGCTAGAGATAGGTAGAGGAAGCAGCGGAGGCAACTGGTTTTGATTAGAAGTTGGAATGGGGAGGACTTTGGTCAGGGTCAAAGGATGAGGGCCCAAAATGGAGGGCAATGGTGATAAGGGAGGAGGAGTTCACCTCTATGGTTTAGCAATCTTCTTTGATTTGGTTTCAAGACTACTGTTGGTCGAGGTCTGGTCTAAATCCACCTTCACTTGTGGATGAGTGAGTTTAGAGACAGGGCGAACACCGAGTGACTTGATTGGCTTTGATGGGGTAGATGTGGGTTTTGGTCCTAATGCGGTTGGTTAAGGTTTAGAAGGTCTATAAGTGGAAGTCTAGTTTTTGTTGAGAGTCTTGGGAGATTCTGCCATGGGAGGATTGGCAGCATGAAATGAGATGGCATGGGCATGCTGAAGAGCTTTAAGACGCTCCCACAATACCTAATGCTCCACTTTCCTTGAAGGGAGAAGTCTGAGTTTCTCCACTAATCAAGAAAATGGTTGAGAAGACATTGGATGAGATTTGGGTCCTTGAGAAGATGTGGATGGTTGCAGGGCCGAAGATGAGATTGGTATAGCAGTCTCAGACCCAAGGCATGATGAAGTCATGACAGGTTCGTCTTTGGTTGGAGATGGAGGAGAGATAGGTTCTTCCTTGGGTGGAGAAGAAATCAGAGAATGAGGCTCCTCAAGAGGGTAAAGGGCAGGAATGATTGCACCCTCCACTTGCGGTTGAGGAGTAGGAAGGGTTGGGTCCTCCATAGGTAGTAAGAAGGAGGATGGTGAGACCGGTGGTGCCAGTATGGTCGAGGCATCCTCCAATATAAGAGAGGTTGACAGAGAACTAATCGGAGAAGGAGGTTCGTCCACATGTGATGGACTAATGGATGGACTAACCCTTGAGTTTTTGAGAGAGATTGGTCAGGGATGAAGGGTGTGACCATATTGACTATTCGTATGTTATGTTTGTGAGTGTCATCAGTCATGGTCTAGACATTGTTTTGGGTCGAAGGATGATTGGGAAATGGTTGCTTGAAGATATCGATGCCTTGATTAGGTGGTGCATTAGGATTGTCGAGGATGAGGTCACCCTTTTCAAGCATGTCTTGGATGATGTTTTTAAGGGTCTTGCAGTTTCTCGTGTCATGGCCTTTAACATGGTGGTAGTTACAGAAATCATTTTCCCTATACCACGCAAGGATGGCGCATGAGGGATCAAATTGTGGAGGTGGTCAAATTTGGGGGAGATTAAGAACCCCCTGTTTGACAAGTTTTTCCAGCACAGACACATATGACTCTTTGATTGGAGTATACTATCATTGTATGTATCTTTGCTAGAATTGGCAGGTGATGCTTTGGGACGTGGATGGCTCAGGCTGGTTGGTTGAAGGTGAAGAGGATGAAGGTCTAACGACTATATCATTTGCTGATGCCTTAGACTTAGGATTAGATGAGGAAGGTTTAGAAGAAGAGGAGTCATTGGTCTTAGAGTTGGGGTTCTTACTCCACAACTTGACTTTATTCTCCTTGATGGCACGTAATTCAAGCTTGCAGGCCATCATGAAGGCTTTGTCGAAGGTGCAGAAAGTCTGAACCTACAAGGTGGAGGAAATATGCTTGGCACAGGCCTGCGAGAAAAGTTTGATAAGTTCGGGTTGGGGCAAAGAAAATGAGAGCTGATTGATGAGGCCTCTCCAGTGAGCAATGAAATTAGCTATGGATTCATCCTCGAACTGCTGAATAGAATAGAGGTCTGTGATTGAGACCTTCTTGGTGATGTTGATAGAGAAGTGATCAAGGAAGAGCTGGGCCAGTTAGGTGAATGTGAAGAGAGAATGGTTGGCGAGAGGGCTGTACTAGTCAAGGGCAACATCAGAGAGTGACATAAGAAATGTGCATAAAAGTAACGCATCGTCATGGGAAATGAAATAACAGGCATGTTTGAATGCCCGTAGGTGCTGTTGTGGGTCTTCCTTGCTCTAAAAATGAGAAAATTTAGGAAGCTCCCACTGGTTGGGATATGGTCTGATCGGGATGAAAGGATGGATGGGTTCGTTGCAAATTTGCTCGTATGAGAGGGCATTGCGTGAACCAGAAATAGAGGTCTCGAGACTAGACATTTTGTCCATCAGCATTTTGATGATGTCTGCTGATAGATTGGTGGATGGAGTGCCCCCTAGATTATAAGGTGCTTGGAAGGTATTGAGAGGGGCATATGACGTGGTCAGTTGCGCTTGTGTAGATGCAACATATGGGTAGCTAGTCATCGGGGCAGATGTTGAAGCCAAGGGCACTTGTGTTATGGGATTGGTGGGCACAAATTAGATAGGGGCTGTCAAAGATGGTTGAGGGGTGGCCCCACTTTTTGAAGGGTAGACAATTACTCTTGTGTTGATAGGTGCAAGAATAGGGGGGATAGAGACTACTAGGTTTTGGAAGGGTGTAGGATTTGGTTGAGTAGTTTGAGGATGAGGGGGTACCAGAACCCCCATGGAGGTAGGTCTAGAAGGAGAGGCTAAATTTTGAAGGTAGGACATGGTCAGGTTATTAGTCAAGGTGTTGGCTTGATTGTTTATAGGTTGAATTATGGACGCTGTTGATGTGATCATTGTCTCAACTAAGGAAGTTGGCATCCCATAGATTGGGTTGCCTAAGGAGTCTCGCGTTTGGCTTCACGCTAGATAATGTTGAAGGGCTCTACCATTGAGGTCTAAGAATATTTCAAAATCTTGGTCCCCTTTGGGGACAATGGGAGACTGAGTTGGGGTCGATCGAGTAAGAGTTCTTTCAGTCTCTGAGTGGAACTCCATTATAGGACTAGTTATGGATGGGGAAGGTGGAAGCGGTTGATGCCTCGCTTGGTCAAGAAGAGCCTTGGTTTGACTGCGTGTCAAAACCATTCAAGGCAGGAAGGGTCAGGTTTCAGAAATAGTGTTTTTTTTAGTTTCAAAAACTTAAAATGGGGTTTTGGCAGAAAAAGGGGCGGGTTTTAAAGGCTGCTATTTTTGGAAAAAAAGGACTATGACAGTGACCAATGTCGGTTGAAAAACTGATGTCGGTGATAACAGATGGCCGACGTCGGTAAGATAACTGATGCCAATGAGGAAGGTTGCCAACGTCGATGGTAAAACTAATATCGGTGACTGTGTTTTCCAAAAACCCAAAAGATTTGAGAGTTTTTGAAAAAAAGGAAGAAGATCATCCTCACTAGCTCAAACAAGTAGATAAGAATAGAAAAGATGAAGAACACAAGCAGATCCTAAGCATTAAATCCCTAAGAATAAATTATTAAGCTCATGGTGGCTTATGCCTTAGAATGTGTTTAGGAAGATTGGCTTTTGAGATGGGTCCTAGAAGAAGAAGTCTATGGATGGTTTCAGGTTTATTTAGGTGCTCAAGAGTCTGGGTTAGGTTCCGTACATGGCCTGGTGCTAAGGAGTAAGCTCCCCTCACTTCACGAGCCCAGTGATAAGCTGGTCTCACTTAGCCAAAATATACTTTCCCTAGAGATTATCCTCTGCTAGAGAACAGAGTGGGCTTTCCCCTTGGTGATGAAATCCAAGTGGGATTGTCGAGATGGGTAAGGTATCTGCTAGGTGATGAAATCCCAGTCGGGCCTTGTCTCAGGTGAGTTTTGATGTTTGATTTGTGCAAGTGATTTGGTTGTGTAACATCAAGTGGAATACGATTAATTCATGATGCGGTTGTTAATTACTAGATGTGGACTAAGAATTAAGCCCAAGTCAAAATGTTAGTTTGTATGAAGACAAATGGAGAAGGGGTTGAAGAGTATGACTTTTGACTAGTCTATGATGCAAGAAAAGAAAGAAGAGTTCTTTTTAATCTTGCTTATGATGTCTTTTGGAAGATAGAAGAAAGAGATGAAAAGGAGAAACCTAATGCACCTTATATGAAAAGAAAGAAAGAAACCCAAGGAAGACCCTAGTGTCCCACTGGGCGTGCTAGAATGTTTCTATACGAGATTTCGCTTTTCACATTCAAGAAAGGAAAAATGAGAAACTAAGAAGAAAGGATGAGGGTTTGTACGTACCTAGATTGTGGACTTGCGGACCAGATTCAGATGATAGCAGGAACTCCTCTTTGGTTGTGGAGGATGACACCTGAAAGAGAAAGAGACTAAAACATGAAAATCGTTAGATGACAAGAAAGTGGACTACCAAGTGAAGGCTTGGTCCTAGAAGCGCAAAGGCTTCTCAGAGGATGATAGTCCACTGTTAAAAATAGAATATTTGATAGAAATAGAAATGATGAAAGACTAAATGAAGGAAATAAAAAGCAAATGTGTACTTGGTATACAACAATCTGCTTTGCATAGTTGCCGATGTCAGGGGTTTGGCCAACATCAGTTAAGGAAGGTCACCGATGTCAACTATGCTACCGATGTCAGTAGGGGAAATGGTTGAGGTCGATCAGAGTGATGGTCAAGGTCAAGTTTAGGTCTGGCTTTTTGGTCTGCAGGGTGGACTGTGGTTTCATCTGAGGGTCAGGAAGCCTGTTTGAGGGTCAAAGGGATTGTTTGGGGGTCTGAGGGACTATTTTAGGGTCTGAGGGACTGAGAATATTGTCTGGGAATGGATTGGATGGGTGATAAAGGCAAAAGGAGGATGAACGGGAGACAGGGATCTGAGAAGGCTTTTCAGCCTCTCAGGGAAGGACAAGGAAGGTTGTAGATAGTGGGTTGGATTAGTAAGTAAATTCAAATAAGAAATGAAATGAAACAAGAAAGTACTTACCTCCTACTTGCTGAAGGAAGAATGGAGGAAACCTGTTGTTGGAGCTGTTAATGGTCCTGCAAATGCCAAGAGCCTAGGACTGTCTCTATAGGGTACTTGTAGCTACTGATGCTTGCTATACGAGAGGGAGAGAGAGAAAAATAGAATGCCAAGCACCAAGGAAAATTCAAGTTCGTAGGGGGGAGAACAATTATAGAAAATGGTTTTGAAGTCAACCGATGCTGGCATAACTGCCAACATCGATTGCATAATGACCGACGTCAGTGGCAGAAGAATGGGGGTAGAGGCTAAAATTAGCCTCTATCCATTCTTGCACGCTATCGGGGTCAAAATGATCATGGGAAAATGGTTGAGGAGGGCATAAATGGATGCGGAAGGAAGGATTAAGAGAGGATTTGGGTAATAAAGGCTAGGAGAGAGGTGGGGGCATCCAAGGAGGGGATCCAAGGTGGCATGGTTGAGGTGGAAAGGGGCCAATAAATTAAAATATTTGTTTATTTTAATTTAAAATTGAGGGGGCTTAGGACAAGTGTTAGGAAATAGACCAAGGGGGCCAAGGGGGGAGGACGACCTAGGGGGTAGACATGATTTCAGTGTCTACAGGAACAAACATGATGCATCAAAGGGAGTTAGCCCTTATCTAGAGACTCTCCCTTCCAGCTTTGCCAGTCCCATAGGTGAGAGGAGAGTTTCCATGTTGTGAGGAGAAGGCAGGAGCTCGACTTCCTGCCAAAGGGTGCAATTCCTACGTCAACAATGCTATAAGTAAATGTGATAATGCACAAATGAAGTGTAATGTCTCTATAGACCTAAGAACACATCCATGGGATGTGGATGATCAAATAGTAGATCTCATGGGAGTTTATCCAATGTAAGATATTGAGTCTACCCAAACTCTAATAAATCATCATCATTGTGATTATCATACCATACTATCTATATAACTGTGGTCTTATCCTTATGTTAGTATGGATTATATGCATCTAAATAGAATGTTACTCTACTATGTAAGAAGCCTCTTATGTAGTCCCAAGGTAAACTACATTGAACCATAGGGTATCTATATGAACTATTTAATTCTCATTTGAGCCATCATGTAAAATGTGAATTACATGTCCCTCATGACTAAAATTCAATCATCTATCTATGTGATCAACTATGGCATCCATTACTTATAACCATATACTTCCAAGGGTAACTTATATATTAGTACCTATTATCATGATCAAGAGTAATGTGTTGGCCACTTTTAGGCCACATGAAACTCATAGTGTGATATATTTTAAGGAATCCTAATAATGTATAGTATGTTGTATCTCACTCTCATGATGTTCTATGTTTCATAATAATACCAATGTGCATGTTTTGGGATCTGAATCCTCATCTATAATAACAAGAGGGATGCATTAGTTCTGAATGAAAACTTGGATGGTCAAGAGATCATTCTATGAATAGTTGTATATCAATGAATATTCCATCTGGTGCCTATACTGATGGAGGTGAAGGTTGTGTAATATGAATAGTTACCTAATCCTTGAACTCATTTCACTTTTACTGTAATGTTTAACATGTATCTATATCATGTTCTATAAGTTTATGAAAATGATGAAAGGGTCTACCATCTTATTATGATATTCTACTAATGGATATATGACAAACTATGGGTAATTCCATCAATATTAAATCAATTAATATATATAGAATATGATGTGGTCTGTCTTATGAACTGCCTATCTGAACCCATACAATTAGGTTAGTATCCATAGATGTAAGCATATATACTAAGTGTATGGATGAATTTTCATCTAATTGTAATTGAGTGGTTGGGCATGTAGCTATAGTAGTATGAACTAGTGGTGCTACATGTTTGGAAAAATGTATGAGTGTCTTAAAATCATCTATGTACTCTTTAGGACCTACTAGTGTGAAGCTTAATCTACATAAATAGTCATAAATGTCAATGGTTTCAATATCATCCTTTATGGTTGCCTAAGAATTTGTATCAAAGTTTTAAATATATAATTCCTCTAAATTAACAAGTAATGGTAATTAGGTTGTGATAATCCCATAATCCACTATGGGTAGGGATAACTATGTTGTATGAGGGTCCTCCTCCATTCTATATGAAGGTAACTGTGTTATAGGAGGATCTAGAATGGGTGTAGGAATATTGGTGATAGATTTCCCAACCTCATATGTATGCATTTGTTATATCATAATCATGTGAGGTGGGGACTCTAAGAGAACTTGAGATGTCCCATTTAGATATGTAGTCAGAGAAGTAAGATCAATAAATCTAAAACATATGAATGATTGGTTATCAAACAAACAAATGTATAAATATCTATTATGTAAAAAATTAATGCATATATGCAAAGTAGAGGGTAAAACATACATAACACGTATACAAGGTCTCATGTAATAGATTGTATTTAAAATGATTATGCATCACCTAAAACTATGTAGGTAGGGTTTTTGTCCCAACCATAATATCCAATATAATACAACTCAATGTTTATCTAGGAATGTCATCAAAACCACAAATTTTCCTATATGTATTTTGAATGGATGTTATGTCTTCAATCTCCATAGTTTATAGGAATGTGACATTGCATATGTTAATTACTTAACCACTGTCAATTAGAACATGTTTAATAGCAGTGGTTTTGATTTTTGCCTAAATAAAGAGTGGGAACTTTCGATCAATGAATATCTATGAGGGGAAATCCTCATTATAAAAATAAATAACATCCTCAATATCCTTGATAGTGTTCATGACATATGTAAAATAAGCTAGTTATATATCTTGAGGCAAAGATTTATGATTAAGTGTTTGAAAAAAGATCTTGAAGATAGTTGCCTTTTGAAGTAATTCCAATATAGAGATCTTAGCTGGTGTATTTATCAACTGATCCACAATATCAAATGTTTTGTGTTAATCTCTAGGTCCTATTTTAGTGTTTTATGGAAAAGGAGGGATGGTGGGATTATGTTGTTCCTATATAGGTTGAGGAGGCATCATGTAATATATAGTAATAGCTCGAACCATAGCATTTGCTATTTATGGAGGGTAAGTAGTAGAGGTGAGATGTGAACAAAGTTAATTGATCAATATAGGTTGAGGAAGAACAAAAAGAGCCATATGAGCTCTTTTTCATTGAGTATTAAATAAAGGTAACTCAAAATTTACCATGAAATAATGTTCTACATAGAAAGGGGGCTCAAGGTGAGGTGGACCAATATGTGAAATAAGCTGATTTCTAACATGATCCATGAGAGGAGTGAAATATTTTTGCATCATTTTATAAATGGTGGGTAATAGGCATGCAAGAAAAACCAAAATACTTTGTATCAAAAATTACAAAATGAGATTTATCATTAAAATCATGATGAAACATTTTAAACTAAAAATTGAGCAAATCTTATAAATAAGAATGGAAACCCTAATGGTATATTAGGGTTTTAAGCAATATGTTTGAAGTAAGTCAGGTTCACCAAATGATTTAAATTTTAAGGGGTTATGGAATGTAATCCCTGTGTTGTTAGAGGGTCTAACTATAGTAAATAAGGGTATAAAATATGAAATAAATATATCCACTAATTTTTTAAAGAACTGATCTAATCTAATATTTATAATAATAGAATGAATGGCACAAATAAGTACTTAATTAGAAACTGACTGAGATGAAGAATCTAGAAGCTAAAAATTTGTATATGAGTTGGTATAAGTGTCACAAACAAGATCCAAGTATCTAAAACCCTCTTGGATAATATATTTTTATAATATAAAGTAGTTTTGTGCCATTAGTGTCTACTTTTAGTGCTAATTTCCTCTATGCAAGAAGTGTTTTATACTTAAGAGACTAGTTGTGGTGATAGTGTCTACTTATGATACCAATGTCCCCTATAAAATAAGTGATCTATACTTCTTAGATTAGCTAGTGTCTTAATTATGGCATTAATGTCTAGGTTGCATAACCTAAGGCACTAGGGCCCTGTATGCCCAATAGAGCATCTGAGACTAATTTGGAGATGTATGGGGATGCGTAAGGCATGCACAAAAGCTAGATAAGTTTATAAATAGGGCCTAAGATAGGTCTATGATGAATCTAGGGATGGGTAGTCTTAAGTAACACTCATTTATCTCAAGTGAAATTTTAGATGAGTACACTTTGAAACCCTCTCTAACCATATATATGATAATATATCCCTTAGGTAGGTTTAGCAGATCCATATTGGTCATGACCCCAATTATATAAGTATTTATAGTGGTATAGTTAGCTGATTTATCTTCTATGAGTTAGGATTTATTTTTATATAATCTTCAATTTTATTTTCATGCAACATGCCCCCACTCATATGCCCCCATTTTTGAGAAGAGGGGAAGTAGAATCTAGTAGTTACCTTACCTCAAATGGATAAGATAAATGTATATATTATTTATGTATCATGTAGTATATGGGAGTATAATTTCTAGGTAGATATAACATTGAAGCACATAAAATGTGATCATATCAATTCATAATATGTATGATATAAATCATGACAATGTCTAGAGACTAATAATACATGTTAAACACATAATCAAGAACACACACAACACTCAAAATTAAATATAGAGAAAATCATCCAATGAGACCTAATACAAGTGGAATGTTCAAATTACACATAATATAAAGGACATGACTTAGTAAAATTTTCAAAAAACATAAAATGACATATTCTAATTTATATACATTGAATAATCACATATTTAATGTCTAAATAAGTAAGCATGACATAGGGGCCACAATCAATGGGGAATAACTAAATTATCCAATAAGGAGATATAATGCAAGATAATAATAAGAAAGGAAAACACACAAGGGAGTGTAAAAATGGAAAATTAGGACAAATATAAACAACCAACATTAACCTAACATACTAGTTCCTATAGATATGTGTTAGCAAGCAATGTTAAGTACATATCATATTAGGTACATTGTGAAAGGTATAAGCATGTACATAAACATGTGTAAGTATATAAGCTAAAACATGACAATGGAAAGTAATCATATAATAATATAATTTGGTGTGTTTTGATCAAAGAATTAGATGCCCCCAACATACTTAGAATGTGAGTGGAGGGAAGGCCTAACATTTGTATGTGCATATATCGTGTATCTAGGTATGCATGTATCACACTAAAATTATGCTTGAATCATATGTGTAGGTATGAAATAAATTATATATTATCTAATAACATGGAGAAAAAACATATTTATTATAAAATATTACTAAGAACATGTTGATTTTATTTTTATTTTTTGGTTTTTTAATGTTTTTGGTATTTTTGGAATATTTGATTTTTTTTAAAATTTTTCTGGAAAAGGCAAAGTCTATACAATTATCCTATCTAAGTAATGTTAATTGATAAGTGATATAAATAATGTATATGTAATATAAAAATAGTGGTATGATTGAGAAGGATGTATAGATGTAATATTTGGCATTATAGGCTCTGTAATGCTCTTTGTATGTGTCATAGGACTCTATGGTCTCAAAGATGTAATATAAAGAGTAGGGGTTCAAGTAACCCATAATTTTATTCTATATAATGTATTTTAAGTATAAATAATAGGAACATGATTAGGTGTTCTATATAACTGAGTATGTATCATATTAGTAGATGAGGGTCTTATGGAATCCATTATGTATCTTTGATGGAATGGTCTCTCAAGTATGGGCCACCTAGGAAAGGGGATTTACTATTGCTTACCCTTTTACAGAGGATTAGCCTTAATATTTTTTATAATTAGTTGTCATGGAATAAATTTTCTTGTTTAAGTGGATGTTCATATAAACTATGACTATTCTATTGGTATGAATGTATTTAATACACCCATGCACTTTGGAAGGTACTATGTAGAGTTTATATATCTAATATTGTCCTAATAACATATCAAATACTCTCATGTATGGTATAATTGAGAAGGTAGTGACCACATGTGCTAGGCTAACCTATAAAAGTAAGTTAATCTTACAAGAGCCTGCTATAAGGTCCCATTGAATACTCTAACCATTTTGGTCAAAGGGTTCAAGTCAGCATTCATATATCCCAAATGTGGGATTAATGTCATTATGTAAACATTTTTTCTAGAACCATTATCAATCATAACACTATGAATAGGTTAGTTATAAATTTAAACTTGAATAAATATTGAATGAAGATTATACTACCATTGAAATCAATAGATGATCTCTAAACCACAAAAGGTATATGTCGTGTATAAGTACCAATAATAACATATAATGAGTGCCCATATTTTGGTGGAAGAGGATGTTCATTATATTTAATTTTAACTTATATGTCATGTATGAGTACCAATAATCCAATATAATGGGTGCCCATATTTTGGTGGAGGAGGATGTGCATTATATTTAATTTTAACTTCTGAATTCTTATAAGAATGATCTTGTAATGGATAACTAAATATATTTTCATTCTAATGGTCACTAGGTTGTGACCTTGAATATTTGGGAGTATCATCAAATGTAAGTTTTTAGCTATCAATGAGATCTTAAATTTTATGTTTCAAGGTATTATTTAATTAATATAATCCTATGGCCATGGTGATAGACATAATCAGCATTGGCATCATATCCATGAGATAGAGGTCTACCCATATAAACCTCTATGGAAGAGGGAGATATATGATATGATAATATACAAGGTTCTTAAGTAGAGAAACTAGAGACTTGGGAAGTTATGTAATTTTTAACCTTAGTTCATTAGATAAGATAAGTTGATTAAGTCATTATGACACTATATTAATAGTTTTAGTTATTTCCTTTTTAATTTCTATAGGTTTTACCTTTTAGTTTGTTTTGATAAGAAACTTGGTATTGGATGTAGTTGATGTGTTTTTTATATACTTAAGTTTGTTCAATGAAATAAGTTTGATTCATGATATCTAACAATATGACATAAGTCATGAAAAGATTTAAACTTTTTGAGAATAATGGACTCATGTAATGAGGTAAGCAAAATTTTCTTGGATATGTCTTGAGGATTTTTATTTTCCATTTCATTTTTCATTTTAGCCAACATTGTCTTTTACCTCAAGACATATTCATTGATAGGTTGTTCATTGGTTTCTTGTTTGATTTTTGAGAAATGGGAATAGGATACCTTTTTCGTAATGTTGATAGAGAAGTGTGCCAAAAATGTATTTGAAAGAGGTTAAAATGATTTTACTAATTATATTGGTAAATAAAATAACCACCTTAGAGCATAATCCTTGAGGCTCCTTGGAAATAGTTTAGTCAAATATTATCATCAAAGATATAATCAAGGTCTTGATGTGGGTTTTATGCACACCACAAAATCTTATGAGGTATCATATAATGTTTTAATATCAATTAAAAAATTCACTCCAAGGCACGAGTTGTAGGATATTCAATTTTGTAAACAAACTAGTGGTAGAATAGTAGTGACCAAAGTAATTGTTTACCTCAAATGTCTAGGATATGATGTGAGTATGAGATATACTCAAGATGGATGGGTAGATCTAACCTAAGGTGAAATGGATCAAAAAATATAAAATTATGGAAAGGTAATGAAGAAAATAAGGTTTGTGACTCAAATATGAATGAAACTCTTATAAGTTGGTATTTTACTTTTTAGTTGGACAAGTGAGTGGAAACTAGTGCCTATTGAATATTGCTATCAACACACAAAACATAAAAATGCAGTTATAAGGAATTAAATATAGTGAATTATATTTTCATAATCAAATGTTGATGCCAATACTAGATTTATTTTGCACATCCTCTGTCAATGGGAGATTATGATTCAAGCACAAAGCATTCAAATTAACTATTGCACAATTAGAACAACTATATGAAGACACTTTTACATATCTTAAATAAAATATCTAGTAAGTTTATATGTCATAATAAAGTATTTTTATACAAATAAACTTCTTTTAAACATTTAATGTTAATAAAAGATATTAGTATGATCTATGAACAACATGAAACTCAAAACTTCTATTGCAAAATTCAAATAACTAACATATTAGCTTGATGGAACTTACTTAATGAGATAAATAGTTTGGAGAATACAAACACATCAAGAAAAACTTGTAGAATAATATTTAGAATTTATTATTTGCTCTCACTTCAAAATTGTCTTCCTTTTGGAATGTAGAGGACATATTTATATATAGCTTGGGATAGGGATGCCTCATCTTCTAAGCTAAGTCTAAGTTTATATTATATAAATTTGGACTGTATGATATAAAAAACATACAAGCCACACATATGAAATAATAATCTTTAATTTAGACACTGAAGTACTTTAAAAAAATAATCCATGGCTAAAGATAATAATATATCAAAATTTAAATAAAGTCATGGTTGGAATGATCAATTAGAACTACTAGTTCAACTGGATTCAAAGAATTGAATGATTTTATGATATTCATGTATAAAATAATTTTTCACTAAAATAATTAGATGTAAAGATACTTTATCTAATAATAAACTCAAGTCACAACTTAGGCATGTGGTTTTATAGATATATGATATGGTCCTTATTTGAAGGTGAAGTTTGCATGTTTAAAGCTTTGAGGTGTAGATATCTTGTAGTGATACATAAAATTTTTCTTATCCAAGAAAAATTATTTTGTCTTTGCCACTTCATTTTATTTATTGGATCTATGAGTTTTCTTTATATCTCTAGTGTAGTTCTATGTATGACTCTGAATAAACTAAAAAATCCATGTCTTTTTTTTATCTTTATGAAACTATGATTGTCTTTGTAGCTATACTTTTATAAGACTTATTCATACTTTATAATTTGATCCCTTAGAATTCATATACAAATAAAGTGGTTGAAAATAATGTTTAAGTATCCCACCAACCCTACATTTTTATTTTTATTTTGCAAAGTATATTTATATAAGACAATTTGCCATGTGGCATATTATTGTTGTGTTTCGGCCACTGAGTCATCAATTTTTATAGATGTTTTATCACCTTTTAAGGAATTTATTTACCTCTATATTTATTTTATATTTTAATTAGGATTCATGGAATTTTATCACTTCCTCACTTGTAATCTATCACTATCTTTATATTTCTTGTCTTGTTGATCACGGGTTCCCAGGATGAGGACACATTGTTTGATCTCACTTCCTCGAGTCTTTGATAGGATTTTAATATGATAATTGATATTATGGTCACATGTAACTATGATTATAACACATGGTTTGATATTTCTTCATGGGTGATCTTTGAGCTTAGGTATTTTTATAATTATGTGCAAGTCATAAATGATAAATAATATGACACATGGAGTAATCTTTCTTTTCTTCTTAGTCACTTATCTTAGGGGAATATATGATAAATTATTAGCCTTAGATGATTAAGATCATGATAAGTGGCTAGACCCCATTCATATATATGCTCAAATGAATTATTAAATTTTACATATAGTTGATGTCCATTGATAAATAGGATGTTGACAGGTGGATGATCCTCATTCTTCTAAGTGGTCATCAAATCTTGAATTTTTATGATCAATTGATAGGCTACAAATGATCAGGATGGTGACAAGTATGAAGACATTATTTGATCACTTTATTGGATTCTTCCCAAGGATATTTATCTATTTATTCATGTATGAGGGATAAATGTGATGACATATGGCATGACATGCAATAGCTTACTATATCAAGGATGACATGTGGTTGATCTTGGTCCATAATTTGATCCATAAATTTGTTATCTATCATTCTAACTATGAAATTATTTGTAATGAGATGGTGACATGTGGAGTAATCCTAATTTATTATAGGGTTAGTAAACTTTTACTAAGTGCCTTGGTACATCAAGATGTGTGTTTTTTAGGATTGTGCCACATGGATAGTTAACACTTCACCATATATTCACTATGCATTGTTAACTATATAAATATCCATTGAATCTAATTGAAGTGAGTTCATGGGATGAAGACGTGGAATAATCTCATTGACTAAAGTGCCTAAAACAATTCATAGAATTTGAATATATCATGGGATGCAAATATATGGGATCATGACATGTGTAATAATCCCTTGATCTATATGAATATTAGACTTAGAATATTCAAAATCCCTAGCAAGGAAACTACATGAATAAAAGTGTTTATATCTTATTGACTCAAGTGAAAAGAAGACTATCTTTCCACTCTTATATTTGATATTATTTTAGGCATAAAAGAGATGTGTGGCCCAAACAAAGTTAACTTATCAACCAATTGTAGCCTAAAAATAGTAGGCAAAACCTTGGAAAAATATTTTATTATCTTTGTTAGTCCATAGATCAAAACTATAATTTGATAAACATTTAGAATCAAAATCAGAAATAGATATATGATTTTAACATTTAATGTTCATTTATAAATATAAACTAGAGGTCATAAGCTAATAACCAAATTGATAATATAATATATATTTTATACTTCACAATTTTGACACAATTTAAACATGAATGTGGAATTTTAAGCATAGAGTAGGTCCTTAATAAAATTTTGAAAATGGAGGTGTGTCGGTCACAACAAATGATGACTTAGTGGGGAATAATCTAGAGTATCTAAAAACCCAGGACTTGGTTTGATCATACATAACTTCAAAATTTACCAAAAAGAAATAAGTAAATCGTAAAATTGAAAGAGATAACAAATGAAATCATGTAACATATTAACCCTTCTCATTCTTCTAATTATGTATGATCCTATGAATTTTCATTCCTCCTTATTATGAGAGTTTTAGAAAATAATTATACAAAACTAAATATGGCATTGATCTTTCTTCTAAATAGTTTTCTTTAAAGTTGGGATGATAAGCATTGATCTATTACCTACCAGTTGTCCATAGCTCCAATAGATATACCTATTATTCCATTATAATCATTTATCTACTACCATCTAGGTTTCCATAGGTCCAATAGAGATTACTTAAATCATCCCTTCTCTAAGAATTTTGTTATTTTATTTCTTTTAAACCTTTCTTGGAAGAAGGGTTGGGAACCACCATTAGTTGGGTATACAGGAATATAATTCATCTTAAAATTAGATATATCATTCATGATTTAACTTTTATTAATATTTATTATCTCTTAGACAATTTTTAAATATGTAGATGTGTATTTAATCTTTTAGAATGAGAAGTCTTTCTAAAAATTGCATGAAAACATCATAGAAATTTCCAAGGGTCTAATATATTTATTCAATTGAGATAAAAATTTCTACTCAAGAATGATATGTACCTTGATCTAAATAACCTAGAATCATTGAGATTAATCTACACATACACCATTCAGATGTGATTTTAGTCACCCCTTGTTAGGATAATCTTGATGGATTCATGAAAACATTGGACTATTCTGAATCTAAACCAACTAATCTATGAAAGCATAACAACTAAACTATAAAATAAGAACAACTAAAATATGAAAACAGATATGAAATGTAATAAAATTAATCTAGGAAATCAAGAAACCTATACTAAAAAGTAACATATCTAATTTAATCAAAAAAAGATCCCAAAATGATGGGAAGGTGGGTTTATAAAATTTGATTATAATGTCTTACACTTTTTGGTAATAGTAAGGCACTTTCAATTAAATTCCTTATATAGGAAAATACATCCTTGTAATATTTTAACCATTCTCTCAATTTATTTCATATGCATCCAAATCAATTAACCAACATATGTTCAAAACAATTATGTTCCTTAGTCCCAAAATCAGAATAAGTAAAATAAGCATTGAAACTTAAAAAATCAGCATAGCACTTGGTATTGAAAATATTTGCCTCACTAGAATAATCAAAATTAATATATTTTTGTACTTGAAGCTTGGTGATCATAGTTATATGAGGATTAAAAGGTTCAACACATACTAATTTCTTAAGGCTTGGATTAGTTGATAAATGTGTGTCTTCCTCTTTTTCTTGATGTGCTCATAATATCTTAAGTCTAAATATTGAATGTATTTATCCTCATCTAAACTATAATATTATTTTATAAACATATAATAATTAATAAAATATGAAGCTTGATGACCAATTGGCTTAAATTAAAATGATTCTTCTTGAATCATGGAATGAACAACAGCCTAAGAAGACTCTATTAGAACCATGATAGGAGGAGTGGATTTTTTATTTTCTATTACAAATCTCTATAAATTAAACAACTCTTCCATTTGTGTCGAATTGAGGCATAAGAATTGATCTTCCACTAAAATAGTTTATACATAAGACATGGCCAAATGTTTTTTTGAAAAAATTCTCACAAAAGTGGAGGTTGATGGACCCAAATATGACAATATATATCTATAACTATTTCTTCAAAATATCTATGCATTTTGGGTATTTTTTATCATTATTTTAAAATATAAGATTTAAATCCCTAAGTAGCCCAAAATACTCTATTTTTATTTTGACAAATGCTTGCAATAAAATATGAGGATCAATAATTTGACCATACTAAAACATAAACATATTTTTAAAATCATTCCAACTTGTAATACAATTAGGTTCCAAACCTAAGAACCAATAAAATGCCCCTCCTTCCAAATCAAAAGGAAATAACATGCAACATATTCATATTTCACATTTAAAACATGCATCATAGATTTATAAGCAATAAGATATTCCTGAGTAGTTCATATGTGATCATTTTGAAATAAAGGAAGATAAATAAGTGGATCTTCAAATTTTGGAAAACCATGTTGAATATCTAGAATGTTGACAGGTGATTGGCCCAACTACAACATATTTTTTATTTTTATATTTTTAATAGGAAACTAAAATGCATTTGATGAAAAAAAGATCACAAAAGGACCCCCTTTATTGAGTGAATCTCAACAATCAAAGATTGCCCCCTCCTAGTGCCATTTATACTCCTATTGATATGGTTTTTATGCACACCATGGAATCTTATGAGGTGGAATATTACATTTTAGGATCAATGAAAAGATTCACTCAAAGGCATGAGTTATAAGGTATTCATTTTTTAAAATAACTTGGTGGTGGAATAGTGGTGAATGGATTAATTATTTACCTAAAATGGTTTGGATGTGACATGAGTCTAATATCTAATTGATATTGATGGGTGGATCTAAAATAATGTTTAATGGATTAGAAAAGATGAAAAGACTGGAAAGATAGGGAAGTAGATAAGGTTTGTGAATCGAAGATGAATGAAACTAATTTAAGTTGGTATTTTAATTTTTGCCTAAACAAGTTGATGGAAACTAGTGTTTGTTGCAAGTTTCTATTGGCACATAAAACATAAAAACATATTTAGAAGTCAAATGAAACAAATACATTGAATTTTATGCTTATAATCAAAGGTTGGTGGCAATACTAGATTAATTTTTTCACATCCTTTATCAATTGAGATTATGATCCAAGCATAAACATTCATAATAACTATTGCACAATTGGAACAATTGTATGAAAATACTTATATATGGTATGAACAAAAGATTTGGTAAGTTTACTATTAAATCAAAGATTTTATACAACTAAAATTTCATTGCACATTCAATGTTAATAATGAATATTATTATAATCTATGAAAAACACAAAATTAAAATCTACTATTGCACAATTCAAATAATTAACATACCAGATTAATGAAACTTCCTTAATGAACATAAGGTTTCAATAAGACAAGCACATTAAGGAAAACTTGAATAACAATCCATATAATTTCTTATTCACCCAAATTGCAAAATTATCCTCTATTTGGAATGCAAAGGACACATGTATATATCTTGGGATGGGTACACCTCATACTCTAAGATGAGTTTAAATTTACAGTGTCTAAATTTTAAATTTATTACAGAAATACATGCAAGCTATGCATATAAAAGAGAATATTTAATTTAGACATTTAAGTTGTTTTATAAAAAATTCCATGTCTCAAGATAAGAATAAATCAAAACTAAAACACATTCCTAGTGGAATGATTGGTTAGAATTGTTAGTTTAAATTGACTAAAAGAATTAGAATGATGTTATGGTATTATTTTATGATATGCATGTAATTTTTTTCCAAAAATAATTAGACATAAATATAGTTGATATAAGAATAAACTCAAGTCCCAACTTAGGAATGTAATTGCATAAACATATTGATGTGGTCCTTGCCTAAAGGTAAGGACTATATGTTTGAAGCTTTGAGTTGTAGATGTCTTATATCACTAGATGAATCTCTTCTTCTCTGAGCATAATGTTTTTGTATAAGACACTTCATATTGTTTATCAGTTAACTTATATCTTTTCTTAAATTATATGTATGAATTTGAATAAAATATAAATCCAAGTCTTTTTAATATTTGTGGATCTATGATCATTGCTTTCTCACTTACTTTGTCTTAAAATTTATTTATACTTGAGAATTTGATCCCTTAGATTTAATATATGAATAAATTGGTTACAAATAATGTTTTGGTCTTCCACTAACCCTACCTTTTGATTTTAATTATGTATATTATATTTTTACAAGACCATTTAATATGTGGCATATTGTCATTGTCTTTGAACTGTTGAGACATCAATTTTTCTATATGTCATTTTATTAAATTATAGGACTTTCTTTCCATTTATCTTTATTATTTATTTACATCAAGATTTTTGGCCTTTTCTCAATTCATCTTATTGAATCTATCTTTGTATTTATACTATTTGGTTTATTGATAAATGGTTCCTAGGATGAGGATGCATGGTTCAATATCACTTTCATAGGTCTTCACTACACTTTGAAATATGCACCTTGGGCCTGTGGTCATGAATAACCAAGATTGTAACACATGGTTTTTTATCATCTCCTTGGGTAATCTTTAGGATTTGATATTTATGTAACTATGTACAAGTCATGTATATGAGATATTATGACATTATCCACTTAATCTCTTGTATTAGGGGTATGTGCAATAAATTATCAGCCAAGGAGGAGTGGGATCATGACAAGTGGTTATTCCTCATTCCTCTAGATCATTAGATGACTTAGTATAATTTACATATAGTCAATGGATATGGGTAAATTGGATGTTGATATATGTAAGTACTCATTCCTCTAGGTGGTTGTTGTGTATTGATTGTGTACAATTTTATGACAGTTTACTAATACCTGATATAGTGACAAGTGCTTAGGTATTATTTGATTTCTAGCTCAAATTCCTCCCAAGGATATTTATATATTTATTCATGTATGAGCAAGTGAGGACATGACATGTGGTAGTTTAATGTATCAAAGAGGACACATGACATGTTCTCAATCAATCACTTGATCTATAACTTTTTGATTCATCATTTTTACTTTGTAATTGTGTGTGGTGAGATGATGACAAGTGGAATAATCTAAATTCATCAGAGGGTCATTAAACTTTGATTGAGTGACGTAGTGTGTTTGGATACATGTTCTTAGGATTGTTCCACATAGATGGTTACTACTTCATTAAAAGGTTAATCTTCATCATTAAATTTATAGATAGTCACTAAAGATGATGGGAGTGAGTTCACATGATAAAGACACATGGAATAATCCCGATAGCTTAGGTGCTTGAAATACTTCATAAAATTTGAATATAACCATAGGTTGTGGATTGATGGGATCATGACACGTAGAATAATCCCACTAACCTGGATGAAAATTAGACTTAAAACATTTAAAATCACTAGGGATGAAACCAAATGAAGATAAGTGTTGAGATCCTATTGACTCAGGTAAAAATTATAATGTTTTACCACTCTTAGATTTGAAATTCATTTAGATATAAAATATGTGTTTCCTGATAAAACTTAACATTTCAACCAATTTTAACGTAAAAATAGTATACAAAACCTTAGATAAATATTGTATTAGCTTTAATAGTCCATATATAAAAAATAGAATCAATAAAATTTAGAATGGAAATCCCAAATAGATATATTATTTTAACATATAATATTTGTAGATTAATAATATAACATATAGTTTATGCTTCACAATTTTGACATAATTTAGACTTGACATGGAATTTTTAGCTTAAACTGGGTCCTTGTTGAAATTTTGAAAATGGGGGTGTGTGTTGTGTGACATAGAAAGACTAGAGATGTTATTCAAGATCACCCTTGCCATCATAAAATGTGAACTTTGGTTAAACAAAACTAGTTGGTAAGGCATGCAAATATATCTCCAGTGCAAAAGGGTTATGTAACACCTCTTGAGATTAAATAACATAAGGTGAATTCATAGAATTTTACTCAATATTATTAATCTTAGATTGAATTTTTTTTAATATTTTGGACAAAATATTGCACATTTTTATTTCCAAGATTTATAGTTTTAAAAGCCACCAAAAAATTTGTACACATGATTTTAGCTGACATAGGCATTGAAAATAGTAATTGGGTTGAAGTGTCATATTTTCCATGGAGGATGTATCAATAATAGGATTTGTTTTATGTGAAAATTGTGAAAACACATATCTCATGGACTCATTGAATGTATGATGTAATTATGTGTTCAAGGTGAGGGTGAATATGGGGATGTCCCATAACTCTAATAGCATGATCAATAGATGCACTTGGTTTTTTATTTATGATTTTTATGATTTTTAGTTTTTAATATGGTTTTTAGGATCTCATCAAGATCCTAAGGATTTTAGTGGATACACTCTCAAAAGATAGCAATTAATTATAATTTATCTTGATATATTTATTCATGTTCATTATTTTTATTAGATTCATTTTTTTATGATCAAAATCATCATCTATGATATCCTCTTTAGTATTTTGTTCAGTTTCATTATTGGCACTTTCATTAGGAATAATATTTGTTACTTCATTGGTTTGATCCATATTAGGTGAGAAGACAAGAAGTTCCAATTGTTATATAGAAACACCACCTAATAAATGGTTGTGCCTATTTTTCATATATATTATAGAATAAATTTGAAGAAAAAAAAACAATGAAAAACCTCAGAATGTTGAATACTATAGGGAAAGCTATGGTTTGCATATTCACCAAATTTTCAACATTAAATTTTGAGAAGGGGATATCTAGGGTTAATTGGATTATATTAGATTTTACACAAAGGTGGTGAATTAACCTAATGAGAAAGCCAATTAATAGAAAACTTAAACAAATCATATTATGAATTTATATAAATGAGATTTCTATAAATAGTAAGGTATAAATATTGATAGATTTTTCAATGATTAAGAAACAAATGATACATAAATAATTTACTATGTGAATGCATGTTTGATGTGGAATAAGTTAGATGTGGACTAGAAGATGATCTTATAAAAGTCATCATATTCTATAAATATTATTTATGTGGCTTCAAAAGCTTGCATCAGATCTAGATAGTTACATTAACGTAGGTGTCTGACCTTACCATAAGTGTCCTATATGAAATAGTGACTAGATGTAGATATGACCACTTAGAGCCTTTGAGTTTTAGGTATCCTTTATTTTTATATTTTCATATCAGATGCATAGGTTATCTCTCTTTATCAAATGATCTAACCCAATCTCTTCATTATTTAAGTGTTATGGGAAAAAAGGTTAGTGGGCTCATGGTGTTGAGCTTCCCCAAAGATCCCCTCTATTATTGGGTGATACCTACATAACCAATACTATAAAGAGACCCTTAAACTTATGTAGCCATCCCTTAAATGTTGACATATGTGTACATAAGGATGTAATTTATGATAATTAAAGAAATGTAGTGAGCTAACTTGTAACCTAGAAAATATGGTTCATGGGTTACTCCTTAAATGCTTCAGACATGTAGAAATATTGATCCCATAATTTATATGGAAATAGGGGAAAATATGACAGGTTTTATGACTTGAATGTTTGATTGAATGTTTCTTGGTATATGGCCTTGTGAGTTTTATGTGATTTCTAGGTGAGGAATGAATAAAGGTTGATATTTTACATATACCAATCCCTTTTATAAACATATCACTCTATAACACTTAGGTCAACATTTAGGATGCATTTATTTTATAAATTTGGATGACTTTTGGGCATTGGAAACTTTGTAATAAAAGTGGACATTTGTAATGTTGTCAGTGTCTGCTTGGGAGATTGGTGTCTATAGAATCTATAAAACATGTGTAGATTTATAAATGGAAATGAAGGGTAATAATTAGTTTTCTATCATCATGGACAGAAAATAAAGCATGGTCATTATATTAAAAATGGTTGGACTAAGATATAATAAATTCAAGCACAAAAAGATAGTGAACACAATCCTTTTAGTAATGGGCAAGTCAATAACTGAAAGGTAAAATCATGATAGGTATTTTTCCAAGTGTAAAATATTGAATTAATAAATAAATTAGATTTTATTATGTAAAAAAAATCGATATGGTTTATCAACTTAGGAAATTGATTACTAGAATATGTCAGGATGCTATCAGAAGAGGCAATAAAACTATGAAAATTGGTCCATGTATTATCTAACATAGTTATATTTATGTGTGTTTTGGTCTAATATACCGTAGATCACTATTATTACCTATCAAGACTATTTATAAGTGATCCCTAATCATTGCTCTTGTGCACAAATTCATATTTTACTTTCCTTTGTCTTCAAATTGTAGCTCCACTTTTAATAATTGATTGACCTATTAATAGGGTTTATAAATACGGGTTGGAAAAACCCAACCATCTCCAACCTATGTGTATGTGTTATCAATATTTTTACAATAAAGTTTAATTTATATCTTTATTTTTTACACTTGAAAACATGTGAATTTGACCTTGAATTTAGTGTTTAGACTTGGATTTTTGGATTGTTTGTTTGAGTGGTTTTTATATTTGGATGTTTTTGAATAATGAATTAAGGATTTTAAAATGTATTTATAAATGTACAATTAATTTTTAATGTTATGACTAAGTGAATAATATCTTAAGATACTATTTGGGTAATTTACCCCATATCCAACATGTGAAATGTGTAGGCTGACCCAAAGGAGGGATTTGAATTTTAAAAATAATTATTTAAGGAAAACATGATGCTACTAGTAATGGTGGACATTTTTAGTCACCAACTGCTTCTTACTATTCATGGCATTCTCCAAGAAGGATTAAATAGTTACTTAGATTATGGTGACAACCTACTTAGGATAATAGAGCATTATGGCATAAAATAAGGGTATCATGTATATGAATGATGGAAAATTTGATGGCTAAGCTCATAAATAAATAAATGGATAGGAGAGAATGTGAGAAAGTTTTAAATTTGTATGTACAAGTCATGTATATAAAGAAAATGTCAAAACTAATGTTTTCAAGTGTCTAATACCAAATTAATATATCCTTAAATTCTCACCTTTAACTCTATTATTAAAAATGCTAGTTTAAAACAAGTAAATAAATAAATTTGGTTAATGTTGTTAATGATATTCTATGTTAATATGTTTTTACAAAATATGTAACTTGATTTATATAAAAAACTATAAGTAAACATGTAGAAATCATTGCCTAATCATGTTACAAAATCTAAAGTAGTTTATATCATTGAAATATTTTAAATTTTAAAATCACAGAAAGTATACACCTATGGGTATGAAAAACAAGCCTCCCTATATTAATTTAATTTTGAGAATAGAGTGATTCTTCCTAAAAAATAATTAAAATATCATACTAAGTCTTATGGTGGAACCCAAACTAGGTTTTTATGTAAAAGGTGGAATCTCAAATTAGGTTTGTATGTAAAATTGAAACTCTAAATCAACTGGTGTAGATGAATTTTGGTTTCAAATTGATTACATAGAACCATAATTCCCACTCATATGAAAATTTAAGTGCATACATGAATAAGATACATTCGCAAATATCAAATCCATTTATACCCTAATGTGTTATAGTAGGTCATAATATATATACCACTATGTTTAATTTAATCAATCAAAAAATGTGATAAATATGACCTAATATTTTGATAATTATGCTCAATTTGATTCTTATAATCCATGACTTAATATCATATAATAGGTCAAATGTTCCTCATGATACTAAAAAGTTACCCACATATGATTCATAGATGTGTTCATCTGTCCCAGTATGATTCTCAATTGATCAATTCTTTCTCATTTAAATCTAATAATGTGATCTAAAATTTGAAATATATATTATTGAATTCATAAGCCTCTATGAAAAGGCCACAAGTATACCTCCATTTCGAGGTTAGGGATGAATCCTATGAATTAGTCATCACATAAGGTAATATTATATACATCATGTTATGAAGAAAATATGTAATAATGTAAATTATGTGTTCTAACATGATTATATATTTAATTGTATAAAAAAATTATCATTCATTTAGATAGAAACATGTAACTCAAGGTATACGTGTGTAATTTTAAGTAGATTTATCAATTAGACATGAAATAATATTCATTAAAATTAGAATAACCTAGTGATAAACCACATAAAAAATGAATGAGATAAACAATGGAATTTTAAAAAAATATAATAATGTGATAGAAATTATGGCACCACAATCTCATCAACCATTTAAATATGCATACAATGTCATGATATTGATGCACACAAGAACTTAGTAATTGACTCAATATTAATAAAAATATATCTTGACATAGAAAACATGGAAAAATCATGTAATATATGATCCTTGACAAAACTAACTGATTACATGATAGCACATGATCAATGCACTCAGAGAGACATTCAAGATAACACACAACTGACAAACATCAATAGTTAATCATAAATCACACAATGAAAAAAAATAGAACACACAATGTCACACCCAAAAAATAATCACATAATGTAATACACAATGAATTATTACACCATGTATACATCATCAACATTGAACATGTGTAGAAAAAGAAATGTTAATATAGAAAATTAATACATATCAACATTGCATATGGGAAAACATAATATATATGTACAATAGAACTGTAAAGAGTATAAAAGATAAATTCATCTATATTAAATATACTTAAATTAATATGATCAATGTAATGGCCATACAAATATAGAACTTGATAAGATGTACTAATATGCTTCTCATGTAGGCATGACCATAGTGTAAAAAGGTAGTTTGTAGGTGTAAATAATGTTTTTCATATTTATGTATATATATCATATGTATTTAATATGACTTATGTATACATTTAAAATAATGTGTGTAAATAATGGATGTGTAATTCATCATGTATATTTGATAAATAATAATAATCAATCATGAAACTATCAAAACATGTCATGCATAGGTCCCGAAGTTTTATTTTTTGAATAGTTTTAATTAATAAAATTTTATAATTTTAGATTTATTTTTTATTTACAAAAAAATTACTTATATTAACTATTATCACCCAAATTTTCACCTTTGGAAGATTGTTCAAGCCTTCTAAATTTGGGATAACATGGAGACAATCCTAGGATGTGGGTGGCCTAATACGTGGATTGAGTCTCTAGGTTATAACACTAGCTTCCCTTGATCTATGACTTTGGCTCATTCACTAATCTATCAAATTGTTATGAAAAGAGAAATAAACCTACTCTAATAGAGGTGTTACACCAAAATAATTGACCACTACCAACTAGTTGCATGTGCACATCAACCATAAGACTAAATTGAGCATACACTACTCTTAATTTGCATTTGTACATCAACACTTCATTGTGGAGGTTGTGATAGATGTTTTGGATATGAGGACTAATTAATAGCTAATAGAATAACACTAATGAGTATACAACTCACTCAACTTTCACACTTGACTTAAAAACTTCACATGATCTAGCAAGAAGCTTTGAAACTACATATGAGTGCTAGAAAAGGATAACATGCCAAAGAAGACTAAGAAAAACACTTGACAATATCAACTAGTCACACACACATAATAAGTAAAGTCATAGAAGGAGGTAAAACCAATATTTTTTCATTTATCAAGGCATACAAATGGGTAAGGCTTCACCATACCTAGGTGGAAGATGAATACAAAGCCAAATAAAGATGATTAAATAGATAAAATGAGAGCATAAGAAGGAAGGTGGCATAAAAGAGAGATATTGACAAGTTTCATGCATGAGATAGCATCTTCTTCCAAATGGCGTATGAGTTTCTCTCTTGCTTAATACCTTTGTCTTGTTATTCAAAACTACCCTCCTCTTAGATTGGAAAGGGACAAGTAGAACTCTTGTGTTAATTATTTTTCTACTCTTTGACACCTTGAAATTTTTTAGGAGTCTTCTTATATTGACATTTTAATGATGATCATAACTCTTTAGGTGTCTTAAAACTTATTTGGTACATTACGGCTCTCCTTTCTTACAAGCATAAAATCTTGACTCCACTTTTATGAGTGAAAACTATATTCATAAAAGTAATCTCCATATCTTATTAGACATGAATAAAATCCTTTTTAATCCTTAAACACTCTCAAAGACTTCATCTTGCACCCAAATCTCTCATTTTCCTTCAATTCCTTATAGCCCTAAAAAATGACAAAGTTCCTTGTGTAGGACAATTTACACATGAGATTGTAAAAATAATCATGGATTTGAGTACCCAGTATTCCCTTACATCTTTGTACCAAATTTCATGACCTAAAATCAAGTGAAATTACAATCATTCACCCTTTTCTCTCTCTAACTAGGTCTCAATTAGGCATATAGGCCTAGAAACTAAGTTTTGACTCAAATTGAATTCCACACATGTGAAACTTAAAAAAAGTGTTTGATTCAATTTTAGGATCCCTTGTCCATGTTCCATGTTAAATTTTGGGTTCTGACACCATGCATGGATGTGTGAACCATGAAATGGCTAAAACCCTAACCTAGGTGCTTATACATGCATGAGAGGTGATTAAAGTGATTTGATAAGAAATTTTCAATTGTAAATGGTTTTTTAAGGCCTAAAACATCATCAAATAACTAAATATACTAATTAGAGGCTTTCCATTTATAATTTTAGGTCTATATATAGGCTTATTGACTAGTAAAATATCAAATTTCTCCCTTTTTGATCCACTTAATGACTTTAAGGGATCATATATCACTATATGAGATATAAAACATTGTGTATATGATCATGTAACCTTTAACCAATCTTGATAATCCTCTATAATTATTTTGGAGAACATTCCTTACCCTGCACACTTACCAACAAGCCTACAACCATATATTTAGATCAATTTTGTATACCCTATCCTTGGCACATGCCAACCAATAGCTTAATCTAATGTCCATGAGACCTATTAAGGTCACCAAGGTCATTTCAAGATAAAATCAATCCATTAGATGTATCTTATGGAAATTATCTCTCATCAAGTCATTAGAGTCTTCTTGGGAGCCTATGAATGCCTCACACTCTTAACAATGGTTCATAAATATGAGGCCATTGACTTGAAAGCCAATTCTTAAAACTTTAAGGGCCTAAGACATGATAACTACCCCTAAGATATTTGGGCACCATGAATCTCTTCATTTAATATATGAGAATCTTAAATCTCCTTCTGAGATGGCAAATTATATCATCTCATTTTACCTCTTCCAATGGTATTCCTTACCATTTATCTTTTCTATGTCCTTTACACACTCTATTAGTTCATGCTAGGGTTTATGATCCTAACAATGTAAATGACCCTAGCTAGCTATGTTTTCTATTTTTCTCCATTTTGAGGTATAAGAAAATCTTGTTAAAGGTTGTGCTCCTGTTTAATAAAATTTTCATGTATCCTTATCCTTTAAATCCAACTCAAACTTGTACAAACCATCAAAATTCTCTGGACAAGACTAAACATTCTTCACTAGACTCTTGAATGAGTTCATAAGAATTTTCCATTTTTAGTGGTTCCTTGTAACATCTACATCTAATTTTGCAAGTTACCTTGAGGTAATTCATAATATCTCTTGATATATAACAAACAAATCTTATTCATATATTCCCTTCAACAAACAACTCTTCAACATTTAACACACAGGGTTGTTTGTTTGGTCTTAGGATTACTATGCCTAGAAAGACCTATCAATATTGACACCATTTTCATTGACTCTAAGGGTCATATGGAATTCATGTTATCATTAGAAATTGGTTTTCAAATTTTTTCTCCTTACCACATACCTTTATCTTCCAAACTAGATAGGCACCTCTCTCATCAAAACTATACAGGCATGTAGGAGCACTTGACTGTGTGACTATAGGGGTTGAAGTCTATTTATTTTGATCACTTTTTATGATCATTCTATTTAGTTTTATTTTATATTTCTAGTGATGATTCCATACACTTTTTTATTTTATCAAACCCAATTCCCATACAACAATTGCCTCTTCTCTTTTCATTATCTAAGACATGACTATTGGTATCAAGATTTTCTTAGCTGTAGGTGTGTATTGGGTACCTAGATTGAAATTTTTGGAATGGAAATTATAGTCACCTAAAATTGGCCACAATTGGATTCTGATCAAACTTTAGATTGATTTGTACCAACCATTGCAAATTAAGCCTAAGAATCACTAAAAGTCCCAAATTTTCTTATGCATCATTCATCAAAGCTTAGAATCATGTTGAGACATCCCTAATTGGGGTATTTTACCATATACAACAATACCATCTCACATATTCATAAATAATCACCTTGCAACATCAAAACTATCAATTTGGCCTATGAACCTATTAAGTGGGGCACTTGCACACTTAATTAAACCTTGAAAGAGCTAAAAGGCTAATCAAAATAAATTAACAAGATAAACAATAATAAATGCCTAGTTGAATTATCCATTTACAATTAATGAATATCTAAAAAAGGAAATTCAAAAATTTAAAATATCATTTCCTTTATGAGTTGTCAAGCTCTTTGAAAATATCCTAAAATATCTAATTTGAGAGCCATGCCTAGTAATTGTAAATCATAATTTATTGAAAATTATATACTCGACTATAGTTAGTTTTAAATCATCTAGGCTTAGTTTGACCCATTACAAGCCTAAACTCAACTTTAACTCACCTTGGGTGAGAGTTTATTCCTAAGGTTATAAATACAAGGCCATGCCTATTGCATTTTAATCTATTTTGGTGAAAATTTATTGTGCTAAAATATCTTCAACAAGATATTTGATTTAGTGTTATAGTCCTAAATTATTAGCAAGTGGTGTTACCATGATTAAATATTAAGCCAAGCAATCACAAGCCAAGGTGCCAAGGAGAGAAGGAGCCAAGTAGCCTCCATTGTCAAAGACCTCTTTATGCACAAGTCAAACAAACCATTTAACAAAGCCATTTAGAGCTCCCAAGGAAAGTAAAAGAGTTATGTCTTTTATGTTTTTGTTGTTCTTTAATTTATTTTTTATAACCTAAATCTCCCCCTATTGTCTAGGCTACAGGTGTTAGGATTTTAGTGTGTTTTAACACAAGACTAACCTCTCCTCTATGTCAAATTCCTAGTCCACATGTTGACATGCCTAGTGGGATGAAAATAATCCCATATAAGAAAGGAGATTAATATGAAAATTTTATTTTTGCTAATTAATGCTTTAAAATCTTCAAAATTCAAGTTTTAACTTCATTTTTCATATTTTTCTATTTTTAGCAACTCATAGGTGACTGACACTAGTTTATTTTAAATTTATCCTAGCCTAACATCAATCTCTTAGATTGATGTAGATTCATTCAAATGACATCTATCCCTAAGTGAAAAAAAAAATGGAAATATGATTAATGAGGGTTTTCGTGATTTTTTTGTGTTTATTCTATGTCTAAGAACTTGTATATTGTTTGCCTGACCATTTCCTTACAAGATCTATTGAGAATTTTTAGTTTTAATCTCATTTTACTAAGAGTCTTTTTTTGAAAACCATATTGTGTTTTTATTTATTTTTTACATGAAACATCATCAATCTTGTCAATCGACATCAATCCCTATGGACCAACATCAACTCCTATGTGGATCGACTGATGTCGATCTCTATCGATCAATGTTGATCTCTATAGACCGAATTTGATCTATGTGGATTAACATTGATCCTTGTGTTAGATTAAAAAAAATAGGAAACTTGAGATTTAAATCCTAAATATTATTTTCTCACTATCTTTTGGGTTTCTAAATAGGAAAATACTCTAACAAATTACAGGTCATAAGGTGGAAAAATCAAAGTTTGAACTTAGTTCTTTTCATGCCTTAGTTTTTTTTTTAGGTTTTTTGTTAATTATTAAAATAAAAAATGATAAGGGGATAAAATTTAACAACATACTTTTTTTTTGTTGTAATAAAATAGACTTTCCCATTTAGTTACATACTACTAAGAGTTGTCCATTTTATACTTGTTTGTTTCTAGCAAATTGAGTGACACGTGTATGCTCTCCCCCATCCCCTTTAGGGAACTCAAGTGACCAAAAGTGATCATTTTTTCCCTTTATTTATTTAGTCCAAAAGCATGAAAATAAAGTCACTAAGGCCCTCCCCAAATCCATAGGTTTGGATGACCCCAAAATGACCATAAAGTCTTTTCACTTATCTTTATTTTTCATGCCTTTTGGCTTGTGAGCGGTAGTTTATCGACTCCTCATTAGTTATCTATGGAAAAATTAACCTGATAATTCATCTCCCAACATCATTTCAACCCTAGTCCATAGTGGGTGATATAAATTCAACTAATGAATCACTTGGAGGGTAGTTAAAGTGGTTAAACTACCTATTTAGCATCTACTACCCTTGAAATGTATTATCAAGTCGAACATTGTAATACACTAAGCAAGCGATGGATGTAGTGGTTATGAAAATAATAAGACATTTTTAAAACAAGCTATTTGACATGGATCCAATTGACATGAGCATCTCTTGTGTTAGCCACACTTGGGACCATCTAGAAATGAGCAAAAATTGATAGTTTAGAATAACCCCACTTGATGTAGACATAATGTTGATGCAAGGTGATTAGCCTAAAGTTCCATATCATAGTAAAAAATATTGAGAGAAGAGGGGGCATAAAAACCCTAATTTTCATGTACTTTTACTTTTTGGATTAATAATTAAAATCCTCTCAAGAATGAGTATATCGATAGAATTAGATAGTACCATGCAACCTTATCAGTTTTAGGATTTTGGATATCACACTTGGGTGTGTGTGTTATTTTATCCTTTCTTGAATGATTTTGAATCAAAAAATATTTTTTTTCATCATACCATGTCAAAATGAGTCTTTTTTATACATCACTACTTTGTTTGAGGAGGTTTTATGCTGCCCATTTGACATCGTACATGTGCCTTAGTCTTTTTATCAACCATTGTGTGTGTGTGTGTGTCACTTTATTGAAAAGGGTATCATCATGCTTCCAAATACATTTTGAATATTATGCCTTTAAGTCTTGAAAAAAACCATTGATCATATCTTCAGATCATGATAACATTATTATGCTGCTCAAAATCATTTCAAAGACTTGTTTGCCTTGCATCCAAATTCTAATTTTGAAACCAAAGCCACATATGCCTTTTTGAGATCTTTACCTAGTGTCATTATGCCATTAATTCTTGTCTAGATTATTATTTATTCAAAGAGCTAAGATTTCTAAGTTGAGTTTTTATTTAGCCTTGATAATTTCAAATCCAAAAAATGATTGATTTCTACCTATGCCTTGTTTAATTTTTGCCTAGACATCGATCTTTCTCCTTTGGGTTGTGCAACTTAGGTTAATTCTTTATTAAATTTTAAAAACTATTTTTTGTGCCTAGATTTGGGAGAAGTAGCCTATCTCCATATGCCTAGGGTTTCATGCCTTATACCAATTGACCAAGTTCATGTTTAAATTTAAATGCCTAGTTTATGAAAAAGTGTTTCAAATTTATTGGATTAAGTCTCTTACTTTGTTTGTTTAAAGTATAGTTTTTCTGACTTTTGCAAAAGACCTAACACATGCCTATTTTTTAGCCTAGTTTTTTTGCCTTCTTCGTAAGACCTATCAACTTTTATTTTATCTATATTGGACTTGTTTGAAACACTTTGAACCTAGATTTTGGCATTTCAATTTTAATTCATCCACTTGAATGTTTTTAATAAGATATTTAACATTAGACATTTGACGTTAGTTCATTTTAGACCAAGTTTTAACACAAACCTTTTTGGAGATACATCTCCACTTTTAGACCAAGTTAGACCAAGTTCAAACCATTTATCCTTTGGACATTATTTTAAGATTTTGTATAACTCTAGGCATTATTCTTCAAAACATGTATAAT
The DNA here is from genome assembly GCA_037957365.1 of Torreya grandis. Taxonomy (NCBI): domain Eukaryota; kingdom Viridiplantae; phylum Streptophyta; class Pinopsida; order Cupressales; family Taxaceae; genus Torreya; species Torreya grandis. The sequence continues at coordinate 1,826,424 of JARHVA010002961.1, forward strand.
TGATTTGAATATGTCCAACTATACTCATAGCATAGCCATGTAAAATATAGGATTTGATAATGTGGTTGCACAAGATGAATTTGTTCAAGACCATTATGGTGATGATGTAGTTTGTGAGACAAATCCTTGTCCTCCTTATAATTCTTAATTTGGGGAATAAAGCTAAGATCCTTTATCTCACTATTTGGTTAACATGCCTCCATACTCAGGGTAAGACTAATAACAAATAGTGTAATACCTTTCTAGTGTACCATCAAGTTCAAAAAAAACCGTACTTCATCATGATGCCATAGACATATGATCCCTATTTCTTTGATCATCACTTACTAGAAAATAAGGATGAATTTTTAATCAAAGCGACAAAGGTAAGGGATAAGTTTACATTAGAATTCCCCCATGAAAACTTGCCTAGTATAGTTAGAGTGCCTTTAACTATGCCTTACAACCAAACCATCGAACAAGCCTCTTTTAGCAATCCTCAAGTTCTAGTGATGATGTTGTATTAGGACCCATGTATGTTTGTCATAAGAAAAGGTCCCATGGAGGACCATTTTATATAAATACAGATAACATATTAGACCTATTTGAACTTAGTGCATAATTTTAATAATAGGCCATGTCAAATTCTCCTCTCATCAAGTTAGCTCCTTCAACAGGAGTATTGATCAAATTAATGGGTCAAAATAATTTAGGTATAGACTAATTCACACAAATCAATTCAATTGGAGACATGTTTAATGCTCCAATTATTAAATAAGTGCCTAATACTTCTACATATATTAACATTCCAAACATAGTGGATAACATGTAAGTATCATGAAATCTAGACCAAAGTGGTTTAAATGCACAAATTACTAGTCCACAACAAGTGCCTTTAGTAAACACCAAAAGTGTTTTACAATAGTAGAGAGTAGGAACTTATACCTCTAAACCACAACAAGCTACCTCTAATCTTCAATCAACTACTTCATCAAGCACACAATCATAAGGATTAAGTAATCAAATATAAACTAGTGTCTTGCTTCAACAAAAGGTGATGAATGTTATTCCACCACACCAAGTGACAACTAACATTCCATAATAATAGGCATAGTCTAGTATACCAATGTAGTAGAGGCAAAACATTTTGCCACCTCAATAATTAGCAACTAGTGTTCCACCTTGTCAGGTAGTGACAAGTATAACTCCTAAGTTTTAGACCAACATGCCTTTGAAAATATTGACTAATCAACAATGTATGTTTATTGGTCAATGATAAATGATTAATGCTTAATAATCATCTAATTTTCAACAAGTGTTTGCAAAACCAAGGGTACTAATGTTTTAGATTGAGGTAAAAGTAGGTTTTGAAGGGACCTTGAAACCCTTTAACAAAGAAGGAAAGATGAAGTGATAACGCCCAACAGGAAGAACATTCCTAAAATTTACTATAAAATAGTATCAAAATCAGGTTTTACAGGGACCTGAAACCATAGACTAATACCATAAAAGAAGATCATAGATTTTACAGAGACCTGGAAACTCAAAATAAGTTTTTAAAACTAAGATCCAACTTTTAGAACCAGTTATAACATCCAACAGAAAGGACCAGAACAAAATCAATAGCAACAAAGACTACCTTAGTCTTCTAATTCTAGGATCATCTTCACAGCCTCATTTCCAACCATTGCTATATCATGTATGGATATTGTAGCTGATGTAGCAACTTCTTGCTGGGATTTCTTCCTCGAGCTCTACCTGGTCCTCTTACTAGGCCCCTCCAAAGATTTTATTTCTTCATTAGCTCATTTTCCAAGGTTAGCTATAGCCACACATATGCTAGAAGTAACTTCCTCCATTTTCATTCTACTTTCCTTGATGAGCCTTCTCAAATTATTCTCATAATCCTTAAGTTTAGTTGGAATATCACTCATTTGCTTCTCTAAATTATTGATTTTGATCCTATCAGCTTCTTGGTTATGTTGCATTATTTCTACTTTCTTCTTCAGCTCCATCATTTCCTTATACATCCATGAATCAACTTGGAAAATTGCATCAACTTTGAATTTGGCTGAATTCATGAAAGAGAGCTTAGTGTTCCTCTACCGAGCGTCACAACTGTCATCTACATTCACCTGTGGAAAGGACTCATCCTTTTCAATTTCATCCTCTCTTTCCATCATTTTCTCCTCTTTTGTCTCTGCAAGGTCTTTATGCTATTCATGATCATCCTTTTCTTATTCTCTAATCTCCATAGCATGATTGGAAACCAGAACCAAATGTTCCTTTTCTCTTGTTAAAGTTGGATCATCAAGTAAAATATTTATGTTTGTAACACTTCCCCCCACCACAGTTTGATTATCTTCATGATTAGAATTATTTTGTTATGTATTGTCCTCTGTATTATCCCCTACATTTTCTTTCTCACTTTTGTCTTCATTTTCCTGATACCCTTCCAGATTTGAAGTAAAATCCCCAGTTTTCATCCCTTCTTCTTCCTCCAAAACATTCTTCTCAAAACTTTCTATGCTTTCCCACTCAAATTCCTCTTCAACATTCTATTTTTTAAAACAAGAGGGTTTACGTTTTACTTTTTCTTTCCCCTTCACTTTTCCACTCTTCTTACACTGTGAATCCTTATTTTTGTTAGAATAAGGATTCGAGCCTATGGCATTATTTTTGCAATAGCCTCTATGATAAGAATTAGTCCTTCATGCAAAATTGGTCGAGATTCCTTCTTTCTATGAGCAAATAGACTTTGAAGTAGTGAAAATCACAAATAGAAGGGGAAGGAAATTCTGTCTTTATGCCTAAAATGATTAAGAAAGACAAAATGAAATTTATGAACTCTTTTGCTTCTACCATCTAAGATTAAATACTCATGAATGCAGCATAATAAGTCTCTCCAGATTCATTTTATCTCCTCCAAATTGAAGAAATCTCCACTCTTTTCCAATTGCCTCTCCTCTACATCCATTTTCAAAAATTTCTTGTAAGCCGCATTGGAGATACTAGTCTACTTAGAGAATTTAATGCCATTCATGGGGAGCCCTGTAACCTCAATGATGAACTCCTCTGTAAGCTTCACAGTAACACCATGGAGGGTTACTCTATCATCAACCCAGTTTTTGAAGAATACCATCGTGATATGGGGTTTAGACCCATGCAATCGCTCCATATAACTTACCACTCTCCCTTTCTAAAGAATCTTCCATACATCCTGTCTATCCTTCCAATCTTCACAATTTTTTGGCTCTTGCTTTCACGGTTCACCCTTCATTTTGAAAAACAAATAATATTCCAACAATACCCAAACACTGAGAGCAGAAAAATGGACCCAATTGTTCTTTACATGGAATGGAAGTTGCCTATGTGCTGGCACATGCGAAATCCATGTTACATTCTCATAAATGTATCTGTTCAGTGAAGTTAATCTATCCACCTTAAGTCCACTCCTTCAAATCATTAATTTAATACTCCAGGTAGATCTTTCCCTCTTTAGAATGAATGGCATCATAATTGATAAGAGCTTTGAGATCAACGTGCATTATTTAATGCATTATGCCATCTCACCTTTTGCCCCGTATGAACAACATGATTTGCTATCCAATCAACAACCCCATTGGCTTCTCTATATGTATGGGATATGGTCACTATTTCAAATTTTAGAATTAAAGCTTTAATTTCCATCACCATAGCCTCAATAGACCATGAACTTAAGTTTTTGTTATTTAGGATGTTTACAATATTCAAAGAATCACCTTCTAACCATAATTTGGAAAATCCCAATTCAACAGCTAGTTTAATAGTGTATAGGGCTGCAGTAGCTTCAGTAATATGAGTATTCGACTTACCAATTAGGATAGCAATGGCATCAACTACATTTTCCATATGATCTCTTAGAATTCCTCCACATCCAACTCTTCCCAGATTCCCTTTAGCTGCTCCATCAAAATTTCCTTTGATCCATCTAGTAAGAGGGACATTCCATTTTACATTCAATCTTGGATTATCAATTTTTAGATTAGGCCTTTCAGATCATAAGGGGTTATCAAATTGAAAGGTTTGATCAGGATCCCTCTATGATTTAAAATTCTCCTTAATAGCTCTAATAATATTCTAACCAAGTACCCATCCTGGAAGTTCTTTACTTCTGAAAATTCTATTGTTTCTTTCTTTCCATATACCCCACCATATATGAGGAAGTGTTAGTTTCTAGAAAAAATTAACATCAGGATTTTTTGAGGGACAACATCAGCTTTTAAAAGATAGATCCACACTTTCTTGATGTACCCATGTTATACCCCAGAAATTAAGGATCTCAGTCCAAACCTGATGAGTGTAGGGACAGTTCAAAAACATATGGTCTCTATCTTCAAATCCATTTTTACATAAAATACACCTGTTAACCACATTAATTCCTCTTTTCTGTAAATTGTCAAGGGTCTAGATTTTATTTTGAAGCAAAGTCCAAAAGAAGATATTTATTCTAGGGATGAGCCCCTTCATCCAGGCTTGAGACCATAAAGGTTGATTACCCTTTTCCTTTGAAGTAAAGATAGTAGAGACTTTAAATTATCCACTAGGATCATCATGCCAAAAAATCTTATCCTCCAGATAGGGATAAAGAGAGACAAAATTGAGAGATAATTGGATGTTGTTGAAGCCTTGATTAACATCAGTTAAATTCATCGAAGAATTATTCTGCCAATACTGACTAACTAGTATACCATATCTCTACTTACATCAATCAACTAAATCCTTATCTTGGAAATCTTCCATCAAAGGATAATCCTTTAACTTGACATCATCCTAGAATTTCACCTTAAGTCCATTACCCACTTTCCAGGAACATCCTTTTTCTAAAGTTTTTTTGGTCCCCTGAATTGCCCCCCATATGGAAGAGGGACGAATTACATCAGAATAAGAAAAGAAATCAAAAAGGGATTTTGCATTGAAGAGGTACTTATGTTTCCATATAGTACTCCACTCTTTGTTTTCATGATAAACTCTCCATCCCCCAAGGGTACTAATGTTCATCAAGTGCTAATTAGGAAATAATTGACTTTTTATCCAAACATGCCACAAATTCAACAATAGGACCTTTTTTTATAACAGGTTCCCCTTATTTAGCTAGTTTTGACTAGTTGGTGGAAAATCCCTATTCAAACTCAGCAAGCATAGTACTTCACACAAAGCCATATCCTTCCATCCTAGCCATAATTCCTTCAAACCCATGCCTATATACCAAATTTGAATGAGAATGTCACGCATCAATGCATGCAATTAAAATAATCACATCTTAATCCACAAATGCATATTCTTGATTAATTCCCTAACCAAACCAATATTCCATAATAAACCATGCCTCCAATATACCCCATTCAAGGTAATGCACCTTCGACTGCCCAACCTCTACTTTAGGCCAATATTCCACCTAGTTTCTTGGTGTAATAACTTTAGCAGATGAAGGATGCAATTGCCTCCATTAAAACAAGAAAATAGATAGAAGTTTAAGTTATATGACATTTTTTTACCCATTCACCATGGATTATTTGAAAACACAATTTCCTCTAGGGTATGAACCATTAAAGTTTGATAAATACAAAGGTAAAAGAGACATAAAGGCCCATTTGATGGAATTTTTTGTTTCTTTCCAGCTAGTGGCTTACATTGACATATACCTCCTACTTTTGTTTCCTTGGAGTCTAGCAGGACAAGATTTGGAGTGGTTCCTAAATTTTTTGAAGAACTTAGTATCTAATTTTGATGATCTTTCAGATAAGTTTATGCATCATTTATCCTACAATCTCAAACATGAGATTTCATTGGTAGATTTTCAAACAATTAAACTCTCACATTTAATTATATACTTCTAAATTTGCTCATTTTATGCTTATTTATTTAAATTTGTTTGTTTCTATAAAACTAAGTGATGTGTGTATGCTCTCCCCACATCCCCTTTAAGGAATTCAGGTAACCAAAATTTCTCATTCTTTGCCTTTTTGGATTTATTTCAAAAGAGTGAAAATAAAGTCATTAAGGCCCTCCCCAAATATATATGGTTTGGGTGACCCAAAAATAACCATAAATTTTTTTTCACTTGTCTTTATTTCTTATGCATTTTGGATTGTGAGAAGGAATTCATCTCCTCCTCATGGGTTATCTAGGGAAACATTGATATGAGAATTCATCTCACAACATCATTTCAACCCCACTCCATGATGGATTAAATAAATTGAGATAGTGAATTGCATGGATGGTAGTTTGAGTAGTTAAAATACCTCTGTTAGTGACTCCTACCCTTTGAATGTATGATCAACTTGAACATCACACTACACTAAGCAAGTAATGGATTTAGTGGTTATGAAAAGGATAAGACCTTTTCACAATAAGGTGGTTGATGTAGATCCAATTGATGTGAGCATATTTTATGTTAGACACACTTGGGACCATCTAAAAATGAGTGAAAATTGATAGTTTAGAATAACCCCACTTACCATAGACATACCATTGATGCAAAGCAAGTAGCCCAAAGTTCCATGTCATAGTAAAAACTCTTAAGATAAGATGGGGCCTAAAAACCATACTTTTCATGCACTTTTACTTTTTGGATTAACAATTAAAATCCTCTCAAGAGTGAGTATATTGATAGAATTTGATAGTACTATGCAGCCTTGTTAGTTTTAGGATTTTGGACATTACAGTTAGGTGTTTGTGTCTTTTTATCCTTTCTTACATGGTTTTGAGTCAAACTATCTAATTTTGTCTATCATACCATGTCAAAATGAGTCTTGTTTATACATCACTCATTTTATCTAAGGAGGTGTTATGCCACACATTGGGCATCATACATCTGCCTTATTCTTTTTATCAACCTTTGTATGTGTGTGTGTCACTTGATTGAAAAGGGTGTCATTACATTACCTAATTAATTTTGAATCTTTTTCCTTTAAGTCCTGAAACAAACCATTGATCATATATTTAGAGTGTGATAATGTCATTATGATACTCAAAACTATTTCAAAGACTTTTTTTCTTTGTTCCCAAATTCCAATTTAAAAACCAAATCCATGTGTGCCTTTTTGAGATCTTTAACTAGTGTTGTTATGTCATTCATTGTTGTCTAGATTATTATTTCTTAAAATATCCTAGTTTTCTAATTTGAGTTTTTAATTATCCTTGACAAGTTCAAATCCAAAAATTGATTGATTTTAGTCTACACCTTGTGTAATTTTATCATTGACATCAATATTTCTCTTTTGGGTTGTGCAACATAGGTTATTTCTTTACAATTTTAGAAACTATTTTTTCTACCTAGATTTGGGAGAAGTAGCCTATCTCCATATGCATAGAGTTTTATGCCTTATACCAATTGACCAAGTTATGTTAAAATCCAAATGCCTAGTTTATGCCAAAGTGTTTCAATCTTTTTAGATTAAGTCTCTTACCTTGTTTGTTTAAAGTATAGTTTTTATTCCTTTTCCAAAAGACCTAGCACATGCTTTTTTTTAAGCCTAGATTTTGTGCCTTTTTTGAAAAACCTAAGAAATTTTATTTTCATTATATTAGACTTGTTTGAAACAATTTGAACCTAGAGTTTAGCATTCTAGTTTTAGTTCATCCAATTGACCTCTTTGTATAAGACACTTGACATTTGATGTTAATCTGTTTTAGATAAAGTTTTAGCATAGATATTTCTAGAGAAACAACTCCAATTTTAGACCAAGTTCAAAAAATTTATCCTTTGGAAATTATTTTTAAGAGTTTTTATAACTATAGGCCTTATTCCATAAAACATTTATCATTAATTTGAATATTTCTCACTATAATTTTAGTGGAACCATGTAAAATCTAGGATATGATAATGTGGTCGCACAAGATAAATTTATTCAAGACCCTTATGGTGAAGGTGTAGTTTGTGAGATGTATCCTTATGCTCCTTAAAATTAAAAATATATGGAAAAAATCCAATATCATCTAGCCCACTATTTGGTTAACATGCCTCCATACTCAGAGCAACACCAAGAACAAACAAAGTAGTACCTTGCTAGCATACCATAAGTTATAGATAAAGTTTAACAACAATTGTACTATGTTGGAGGTATAAAAAATAAGAGGGGGGGGGGTGAATTAGTGTGAAAACTCTTATTTCAATTCCATATATCATCCATTAATGAAACAAATAGATCTAAAGATATGGTAATGCATAAATAATCACTCATATGAGCAAGAAGTGGAAACATAACACATGAAGACAACATATATGTGGGAAACCATCATGGGGGATAAAAACCAATAATTAATATATTTAAATATAGTATTATAATTAATGAATAAAACTTTTAGTGAGGCACTGACCCCACAAGGAGAACCAACGCCTTACTAGTCAAGCACCAACTCAACTAGTCCTTTAGCAAGCACCAACTTGTAAGGAGGCTCCAACCCCCTAGGTAAATCAAAACCAGATCAATTACCTTGAACCTCTAATCAAAATTTAACACTTTTTTCTCACACAACTAAATATTACCTCCTTATTTGTCTCTTCTCACTCTTTTATCTCTCTCAAATAGATTATTAAGCCTTTTCACTCAACTAACCCTTCCCTTGAAATAATTAGGTCAAATGACCTTGCTCATCACCTATAAAATCATGGTTATATTTTTATGGAATATTCATCACACTTATATTATTATATTAAATCCCTTTACCTAGTTTCCAAAACTCTATATCATTCGCTCATATGCTCAATTTTCTAACTAGTCAAATAAGGCCTATTAGACCTTTTATTTATACTTGACTCTTGATCTTACCCATCTTGGTTAGAAAATAACCTTAAAATACTTGGATAAAATTTTTAATAGATAAAAAAACTTGTTTAATAATTTTAAAAACCATTACATAGGTTGGTATTTAAACTTAAGGTCAAAAACAACCATTAGGCCTAATACATACCTAATGTATTCACTTAGGCCTCTTTGAAACACCTTGATCCTCCATAAATGGATGAAAAAAATCATAAAATTTTAAATTATACCCCTCATAATTTCACCTTATGTCCCCAAAATCATTTATCTCATTTCTCTCTTGGAAGCACATAATTAGGTCTACTCACCATTAGGCCTTCCTACTGCCATAAAGTCTGTCTTGTAAATATGAATCGTACACTCAAATTTACCATATAAAATTCATAAAAAACACATAGATAGAATATATATGACCTCAATTTCAAAATTATTTTCATTATAATTCATAAAATAGGGAAAAATACCTCTAACTAATCAACTTCATATGCTCACTTGGAACTGTACACAGACCTAAAGAACCCAATTAAAAGCCTTTGAATTTGCACACCTTCATATCAGTTCATCATGCATATAAATGTGTTAAAATGAGCCTATGAGACATTAGGAACAACTTCATGTGAATTATATTCAACAACTCTAATAAAAAAGACTTAGTAAAAACATTCTCACTCATACACAAAAAACTACCTATAGCACCAAAAACACAATAAGAAGATCAAGTCTTAAAACACCCATAGGAATAATTTTATGATATTTAATTTTTTTTGCATGAAAATTAATAATATTTATATAATATTTTAAAATATATATTACAAGTTTGAATATCAATATTGGTCTTACAGACCAATCTCACATCTTCACCCTAAATAAACTTCATTGAGTTAGACAAATCATTTTGATAATAAATTTTAGAATGTTTTTGTGCATCAAAAAAACTTAAAAACAAAGGTAATATAATTTATAGTTATTTAAAAATGACCCCATGCATTTATATCCATCCCTAGTCCTCTAAAACCAATCCCTAATCTCTTTGTCACTACTGCCTAGTTTTCTCATTATCTTGCTCATTAGGACCTTTCAATGATAGGCCAAATTCCATAACCAATTTAGAAAATTTTAGGTTTGAAAAATTATAAAAAAACTTACATGGGAACAAACTAAAATTCTCACACACCATCCTCTATCCATTTGCATGCTTTGACTTGGTTAACCCTATATGTTACATCAAAATTCTAAGAAATAAGGGGTTTCCTATAGCTTCTACTCACTCTTATGGAAAACTAAAACCACTTGGAAAAACTTGGAAGAGTCATTTACATGTTCCAAACATAAAACAAGTTCAAAAAGATTAATCTGATCCATAACCAACAATATCTTTCTTATCGATTCATTATGAGGGTTTTAAGAGGGTTTTGATTGGTTTCCCTTAGCAATTGTTCATAAAGGATTTCTACTCAACTCCAAAAATAATTAAAGTAAATTCAAGATAGGAACCTTCCATAAATACCATGAACTTATTAGGATCTCATGAAAATTTTGCATGTGCCAATAAGCATAATAATTCCTTTTCAAGTCTACAACACCCCATTCTATCCACACAAAGGACCTCAACACCAATTTTCATGCTTTATCCTTCAAGGTATGACCTAAAACTTTGTCAACACACTTAAAATAACATATTACACCTATGTAAATGATCTCAAGATATTTATCACCTTAATAATTTAATTTTACCCCTCATTAGGCTACACTAGGTCTCTTTACACACTAGATCTTGAACTACCAGTCATCCTTAGACCTTGATCATACCTTGAAAACTATTGTAATATTATAAAAACCTCATAAAAATGTCAAATGAACTCACACCATTCTCACATACTACTAACCTTATTCACATATTTGTCATATTACTCAACTCATTATGCTACTAAGCGTATGCCTCCTCACTAGGTTCTCTCAAGTACATATCTTATGAACTCAACATCAAGAATAATAATGACAACTTAGAATGACATCAATAACACTTTAATGACATAAATGAAAACTTTATGCATACCTTATGATACATTCTTAATAGTCTCCCCTTTTTTCATTGATGGAACCCACTAAGAGAAGCTTCTCTTACTGGGATACATCTCCTTAATGTAGATCAATCTCCCCCTTTGAAATTAATGAAAAAGCACTACCTACAAAAAAAATTCATTATAAAGGAATGGAAGATCATATTAAAAATATCCCCTTATCTCATTGCATACCTTAGACATCTTCTTCTTAAAAAACTAATATGACTCCCCCTTCGACCTCATAGTTTGTGCACTTCTTTCCTACTCTTTAGAGCTAAAGCACCTCTTTATTATCTCCCCCTAAATTTTTTGACTTACTCAGTAACTACTAGGAATATTATTCACACCTAATTATTGTCTCAGATGTTCAAAATTAGCCTTTAAAAGAGGCTTAGTCAAGATATCTATAATTTGATCCTTGGTAGACATAAATTAAATATTAATACTTTGTTCACTCACATGTTCTATTAAGATATGATATGTGATAGGGATGTTCCTGGATCTTGAATGAATGAAAATATTATTTGAAACAATTATTACACTAGTATTATCATAAAAAAATAAGAATAGGATCATCAAACTCCACCTTATAATCTATCAAGGTTTGTCTCATCCATAACACTTGAGTACAACATGATGCTTCTATAATGTACCTAGCCTCAAAAGTAGATAAATCCAATAATGGTTATATCTTACTTAACCATGAGATTAGAAACTTAGCTAAGAAGGTTCCTCCACTAGTGCTCTTTATGTCATCTAGACTCCTAGCCCAATCTACATCTATATAGGCTACTAGATCAAGCTTATTGCTCCTTGGGTACCATAAACCATACTCCATAGCTACTTTGAGATACCTAAGTATCCTCTTGACTTCTTGTAGATGAATTTACTTATGATTTTCTTGAAATATTCTAACAAGACCTATTGCTTGCATGATTTTAGGTCTAGAAGTAGTAGTATACAATAAAATCCCAATCATGGATCTATATTTTATCTAATTGACCTTTAAGGATTCATCCTCCTTGCTTAGATTTAATATTGTAACCATAGGTGTACTTACAACATTAAAATATTAAATTTCAAACTTCTTTAACATCTCTTTTATATACTTGACCTATGAAATGAACATACCTTTTTTATATTAACTGATTTGAAGTCCATCAAAGAAGGATAGTTTTCCAATTATAGAAATTTCAAATTTTGACTTCATCACCTTTGCATAAACCTTGGTCATGTTATCATTAGTTACACCAAAGATGATATCATCCAACTAGACTACCACTATTAACTAATGATCATTTTTAGTCTTGATATACAAGTTACTATCTACAAATCCTCTCTTGAAACCTTGGTCCAAAAGGTACTTGTCTAGTCTAGCATACCAAGCTCTAGGGGATTATTTTAGACCATAAAGGGACTTCTTCAACCTACAGACATAGTCCTTATTATAATTCAGTAAGAAACTCTTAGTTTGTTCAATGTATACTTCTTCTAAGTTCTGATTTATGAAAGTTGACTTGACATCCATTTGGTATATCTTAAAGCCTCTTAAACTTGCATAGCCAATAAACATCCTAATGGCCTCTAACCTTACCATAAGATCAAAGGTTTCCTCAAAGTCCACTCCTTATACTTGAGAATACCCTTTTCACACAAGTCTAGCATTATTTCTAATGACCTATCCATTCTCATTTGACTTATTCCTAAATACCCATTTTGTACCTATTAGCCATTTTTGGCTCACATACCAAAATATTGCCATTTTGAAGAAAATGGGCATAACTAAAGAAGAAAAATGGAAAAGTATTTATACTTCAAGTTTTTGAGGGCACAGTGTAGATCATATTCTCTAAGGTGAATGACTTTAGGTTCTCTTAAGTTCATGACTTCAAGTTTTCAAAGTCGAAATACTTAAATTACTTTATAAGTTGTCAGCAGTGAAAACTCCAAAGTAAGTAGTGGGGCTTAGAAAATCTAATTCGGTCTTTGATAGTGTATTTTAGGTTCTCTTTCATAGAAGTCTTTGGGTTCTCCAAGGTGAATTATTTAAAATTATTTATAAGTAATGAGCAATGAGAAGTTTCAAGTAAGTTATGAGTAAAATGGAAAGTTTCAAAAGGAAAATTATGGAAAATAGTCTACAGAAAACAAATGATTGTGGAACATCAAGGTCAATGGTCAAAAAATCCAAAGAGCCAATCAATCAAAGATAAGTGGCATAAGGGCATCCTTTTGGTAGGGAGACAGATGACTCATAGGTGTCCATGTTAGGAAGATCTATGGTGTGAATCAAGGATCCAAGGTAACTTCTAATGACCAATTAGAGCAAGGAGATCCCAAGTGACTGGCAGGAGCTGGTAAGTGCAAATTTATGAAGGTTTTGTCATTTAACATGGATCTCTCTCTCTTAGACACATGATAAGAAGCAACATGGCTTAGTCAAGTTCATAGATGTAAGATTTTTTTCTTCAAAGATAAGCAGATAAGTGGAGGATGGCATGGATATAAAAGACTAAGATCAAGCAATTAGAAAAGATAGCTCATGCATTTAAGATGTTCCTAGACTTCTCCTTCTTAGTGGACCATGACTTCATCATCCTTAGCAAGTTTTGTCTTCTAGTGTGTTTCTCAACCAATGAGAGGGATGGAAGACTATTGGAGCTAATGTCATTTATTTCATTGGAGAAGGATTAGTTCTAATTAACCCAAGTATGGGTGAGAATTCATGGAGGGTGATTGGATCTAATTTATTGATTTCTATTTGCTCGCCTTTTCTCTTTGGGTCTTCCCCTTTTCTATATATGTCTCAATTCTTTTCAAAAGAAGATATCCTCATTTGACAAGGAAGAACCCTATCAAAATTTGTAAGAAATACCTTTTGAAGAAACTTTTTTTTACCTATCTCTTGTTTGAAAATCATGTTTATCAATCTTGTACATGATGGCCTTATGAAGAAGTGTTATTCCATGTCCCTTATCCTTCCTTCTTACCTATTTTAAGGTATTTTCAGGTTAGTTTAGGTCTTAACTTGAGCTCTTTATACCATTAATGGATGCTTGGTGTTAATTTCAAAATTCATCTCTACTTCATATATGGCCTAGTGAGCCTAGTTTATGAAACACTGATGCAAATTAACTAGTTATGAGGTTGTGTAGGTAGAATTATCTTATGCTAAATTAGTGTTCATTTCATGATTATGTGGGTCACTCTCTATTTGGTGTATCACCTTTCTTAGTTTAGTCTTCCCTTTTTATGTTATATTTCTCTCCCTTTTCCTTGGTTAACAATAGGTTTTAGTGTGTGGGAATAGCTAAAGTGAATCATCTGAGGAGCTAGCCTCATTAAAAGGACTAGAGGTTCAACCTCACTACAGGATACCCATAGCCTAAGGTTTCTCTAATTTTATATTTGGGAGTGAGAAAGCCTAAAAAAATCTCCCACAAGGGTACAATTCCACACTACAATAATACCAATGATGTTTTTTTTCTCTAAGCCTAGGTACCAACTCCCAAGTTTCATTGTTCTCAATTTGATTTAACTCCTCATTTATTAAATCTAATGAAAACTTATCTTCACTTGCTTCTACAAGCTTTTAGGTTAAATTTTTTAAAGTAAGGTAGTATTTTCTTGATTATCATCACTCACCATTATTCTCCTTTTTTGTATACCTATACTTTTGTTTCTAATGATCTAAGATGCAGGGTGATCCTTTTGAATATGCCTAGAAGGACCTTTTGATTCCTTTCTTTCCTCAATTTCTTATTCAACCTCATCTATCTCTATTGAGAATTCATCATTCTTTGACTAAGAATATGATTTTCTTTGTCTCATCAACCTTCACATTTGTGATATCCACTATCTTTTATAACCTCTTGTTATAACATCTAAAAGACATCATTACAGACATCCAATTTATTTTACAAAAGTTTTTCGAAGTTGAGATTACCCACACCTACAAAGAAGGTAATAGGGTCGCTAATGCTTGTGCCAACCTTGGTCAGCAATTCTCAGGATGGAGGGTATGGTGACAAGGGGCTCATATACCCCCAAACATTAGAGAGATAGTTTAGAAGGAGATGATAGAGCATGAATGATGCACATTGATGACAAAGATATCTTTCAAAGGCGGTCCACATGGAGAAGGCCATTGTGGATCATGGAAGCAGTGGGTAATCCATGAAATGTTGACAATGTAGACAATGAGAATCTTAAGGATCTTGTTAATTCTATAGTTATGTAGTTTCATCCTTTCTGACTCTGGTCATTCTAGTGTTTTGTTTTGCTTCTAACTTTGTTTCTCAGCTATGCCATTGGTTCGGTGTTGGCATCTTTTGTTTGCCAGCCTTCCTGTCTTTTTTGACTGTATAGGGTTCGGCCCCTAGTTTGCCACCTTAATTAATCAAAAACATCTATAGGTAGAAATTACTGATGAATATCCCAATAAAATGCCTTCATCAAACCTTGATTCAAACTTTCCTAAGTCCTTATCATCTCTATTGATATAACATTTACTCCCAAAGACCTTAAAATGTTCAACACTTGTAGGTCTGCCATTCCATAATTCATATGGAGTATTATCACCATTGATCCTAATATAACCTATATTCAAAGTGTAAACTATAGTAATCATAGCTTCTCTCTAGTAGCCATCAAATAACTTGGACCCATTGAACATGGTCCTTTCCATTTCTTGAACTATTCTATTATTTATTTCAACCATCCCATTTTATTGAGGTGTTCTAAAAACTAAGAACTATCTTCTTATTCCATTGACCTCAAAAAACTCATCAAGCTCATTTGACCAAATCACTCCTCCTTTATTAGACCTAAGACACTCAATCTTCACATTCATCTCATTTTCAACTAAAGCTTTGAAATTTTTATACTTTAATATAACTTTTGACTTCTCCTTCAAGAATACTACCCAAGTCATTCTTGTGAAGTCATCTATAAGCAACCTGAAGTAGTTATCACCTTGAATACTTTGAATCCTTGTAGGATGACATAGATTAGTATGAATTAGTTCTAAAGGTTTATTATTATAATATTATTTAGACTTGAATCTCCTCCTCGTCTACTTACCATGTTGACATGCCTTATAAAGAGCATCTATAGATTTAGAGATGTTAAGAATATTATTCATAGATCCTTTAGAGTTGATCTTGACTAGATTTTCAAAGTTAATATGACCTAACATCCTATGCCATATCCAACATTCATCTACTTTGATCATGAATCACTTCTATTTTTTAGTTTCATTTATCACATAAATATTGTTCTCATTTCTCTTAGTTTTGGCAATCAAACTTCCTAATTTTGATCTCCTTATCTCACATCCTTTATCATGAAACATTAGGGTATGTCCTTGAGTTCACATTTGAATTACATTCAATAGGTTGTGTTTCAATCCATATACATATAAAACATTTTTTGTCTTGGTTTTCCCATTGTCCAAGCTCAAAGCACCTTTGCCAACTATATTAGCAGACATGTTATCTCCAAGCCTTAATGAAACTATGGCATTCTTCCTCAATGTAATGAATTTGATTTTATCTCCTATCATGTGACTTGAAAAAACACTATCTATGTACCACTTAAAATATTCATTCTGAGTATAAAAAGTAGTTTGGGCTATCATAGATTCTTTTCCTCTAGATTCCTTATTTTTCAATTTACCCATAGGGTATACTTTGTTGATCCGATCTTTAGTATCATGACTCCATATCACCTAAAAAAGATTGGTTTTCCTAATAGATCTTGTCTTATACTCTCTTAAAATGTGTCCTCTTTGGTTTTAGTTATAACATATGATTCTACTTTTCCATCTACATTTAATAGCTCTATATCCAAATTTACCACAAGAGAAATAATAACCAATGAAGGAATCCACATAATATGATTGTTTAACCTTATTTGTCTTTTGATGATGATATTATGATACACCACTACATTTAATATCCTTTGATGGAGAAAAAACCTTCTTGAATTATTAAGGATTGACTTCAAACTTGACTACTTTTGCATAGGCCTTGATTCTACCAACTTCATCACTCCTTAATTGATCAATGTCTTTTGGAAATTGATTCTTATTAAACTCCTTTTGTTATTATCTAAAGCCAAGACCTATCATATCATAAAAGGATCTTTGACTATCCAAAAAATTATTAATATTTACATTACTCTCCTCAAACTTCTGATAAGTGATTATCTTAATTGCATCTTACTCAACTTGTGCCTCTAAAGTTCTTAATTTCATTCTAAGATGGGTGCATTTTTCAATGTGATTCTTCTCTTTTAAACAACATGCACAAGTTATTTTAATGACTATGAATAGATCCTAATTGAAATCATATAAAACACTTTCATGATAAAAATACATAACTATGCTTCAAAGATCTCCATTAGACTATTAAGTCTACACAATGGACGAAGATATAACACCAATTATTGGAGTTATAACTAATGAGAGGGGTGTGTGAATTAGTGTACAAACTCTTATTTCAATTCCATATAGCATCCATTAATAAAAAAAATATATCTATAGATATGGTAATTCATAAAAAATCATTCATATGAGAAAGAATTGGAAAAATAACACATAAACATAAGATCTATGTGGGAAACCCTCATGGGGGATAAAACCCATTGATGCACAACTTGGACTACAATCCTATAAGAAATGAATCAAAATTTTAGTGAGGTATCAACCCCATAAAGATCACCAACATACTAAAAAAACACATGGATAGAATCTCTATGAAATTAGGTTTAACATAATGTTCATTATAATTCATCAAATAAGGCAAAAGACCTCTAACTAATCAACTCCATATAATGATGAAAACTTAAACTTAAACACATAGGCTAAGCTAAATGTGTTTAGCAAACTTTTAAATTATGAGCAGAAAGCCTCAAATGGTAGGCATAAAACATATATCTTGAAAGAATTGTTTCTTCTTTATATACAATATCACCTTGAAATTTCCTCCTTTTCAGACAGTTTACACGTGATGCATAAAGTTTTAATAGCCCAAAATTTCTTGAAAGAAGACAAATTTTGGATTTTAGATCTATAAGGAGCTATTCTGGTAGACTCTGTATGTCTTAATTCAGATTGAAAGAATAAAGTTTCAATTAAGACTCACTTTCACAATCAAGCGCCCAGCATTAGCTACACGTTGCAAAACTAAAATTCACCTTTCCATGTAGACCATCATTGTTTGATGCCCAGCATAACCTCTTGGCAGGACTAACTCTATTTTAATCATAAACAAGACAATCGCTTTTGCTTTTTAATAATCCCAGACCTCTGTCTGAGCATCCAACTATTGCTTGTCTTTTAACACGTTTTAAAAAATGTCCAGCATAACATTTCAATGACCGAAGTTGCAATTAGTTCATTGGGGCGGCCCAGAAGTTCAAACAAAGTATTTGATAAAAACTACGGCCCAGTAATTATATTTGCAATGATAAAACATGAGTATCTTTGAATGCCCAACATCACATCAACTATATTTGAAATGGCTAGAATTATAAATAATATATTGTGGCGACCCATCTAGCATAGAAACACCCAATTTTATTTTAAAATCATGATTTTAAAGTGGTCCAGCAGAATAGTAATGCCCAGCAGAATGGTGATGCCCCCTTTGAGATATTTGGTCTCAAAAAAACAATCTCCTCAAAAACAAGAACTCACATTCATTACTATATCAAAATAAATACACACCTGTATAATTTTCACCAGAAGTATATGCTTTGGGTTTATTCTAGGCTGCCAGTCTCTTTCCTACACCCCTGCTCTCTCTTCTTCAAAACATATCCCCTATTTCTTTTATCACACACACACCTATATGCATACAATAGCATCTATTCTCAATATAGCTAATTATTTTAAACCTGGGCTGGTGCAACAATCTCCCCAGAATGCATAAAACAGTCTTCTAAGATAAGGAGATTCCAAACAGCTTAACCACTCGCCCCACAGGCTATTTTTCCAAATTTAAAAACAAAATTAGAAAAAGAACTAAGAATTGGAGGGAAACACAAAACAACTAAAACATGCTACATCAAAGCCAAAAAATGAAATAAATGTGCTCTAAAGTGAGGATGCTCCTGCATCATTCTTCCAACCAACAGAAGAAGTATTCTTCACTTGTTGTTTTTCTACATCACTTCATCTATACTTGTACCCAGCTTAAGGATGTCATCTACAGTCAACCATGTTGCATCTTCAACTGGTAGATTCTTCCACTTAGTTAGATACTAGAAGTATTCTTTGTTCCTTGTCTTTTTAACTCCTTTCTTATCTAAAATACTCTCAATTTCCTTTGGCACTTCCTTTGGTAGTTGCTATTCCCATTGGATAACTTCATCTACCTCTGTTTTAGTTTCTTTGTCTGGTTGTCCTTCATCCTTGTATGGATATATATCTACAACATTAAAAATTGGAGAGATTCCAATCCCCTTTGGCAATTATATTTCATATGCATTATTTGAAAACTTTCTTATTACCTTGCATGAGCCTATTTTCTTAACCTTTAGCTTGTTGTATTATTTTTTTGGAAACCTCTCTTTTCTGAGATGAGCAAGAACAATGTCTCGAATACTGAAACTAACCTCTATTTTCTTTTGATCTGCCCTTAGCTTGTACTTGATGGTGTTTTCTTCAAGTTTCTTCTTTACCTGTTCATGCAAATTTTGCATGGCATTATTAAATTCTTCTGCATCAACACTCCTTGTCTCCATGAGACTTAGATTTATTAACTCATACACACCTCTTGGATGCATTCCATACATGATTTGAAATGGGATCAATCCTGTACTTCTATTAGGAGAATCATTATAGGCAAATTTAGCTTGTGCAAGTGCAAGATCCCATTGTTTTGGATGCATACTTACCAGGCTTCTCAAGATGTTTCCCAAGCTCCTATTGACAACCTCTATTTGGCCATCTGTTTGGGGATGATAGGCTGAACTAAAACTCAATTGTGTTCCCAATTTCTTCCATAAGGTTCTCCAAAAGTGTCCAACAAATTTGGTGTCCCTGTCAGAAATAATGCTTCTAGGCAATCCATGCAATCTAACAACATCTTGAAAGAATAGATTAGCTATGTGAGTAGCATCACTTGTTTTGAAACATAGAATAAATTAAGCCATCTTTGAAAACCTATCTACCACAACAAATATAGAATCATGACCTTTTTGAGTTCTTGGCAAACCAAGTACAAAATCCATGCTTATTGAATCCCAAGGCCGATTTGGAATGGGTAGTGGCTGGTACAAACCTATGTTTTGACTACTTCCCTTGGCATATTGGCATATTTTACATCTTTCAAAAAATTTATTAACATCAGTACTCATACCTGGCCAATAGTAGTGAGCACTCAATTGTGCTAATGTCTTGTTCTACCCAAAATGTCCTGATAAGCTGCCACTATGTTTTTCCTTCAACAAATTTTCCCTCATGGAACTCTTGGGAATGCAAAGCTGGCTGCCTCTGAATAGAAAACCTTCTTGGACCATGAAATCTATCCAAGGACTTCTGACAACCCCCACTGGATTCATGCAAGCTTCATATGGTTCCTTGAAGTCTGGATCTTCCTTATATAGCTCCTTCAAATCTTCAAAGCCCACAATACTTACCTGAGACTCCTGTATGATTAGATTTCTCCTGCTTAAGGCATCTGCAACATTGTTAGATTGTCCTTTCTTGTGTTTAATAGTGAATGTGAAACTTTGTAAAAATTCAATCCATTTGACATGCTTTTGATTAAACTTATTTTGATTGCTAATGAACTGTAAAGCATAGTTGTCAGTGAAAAAAATAAATTCTTTAGGCAAAAGATAATGCCTCCACTTTTTCAAAGCTTGTACAAGAGCATAGAATTCTTGATCATAAGCTAAATATTTATTTTTAGAATCACTTAACTTCTCACTAAAGTATGCTATAGGCTTCCCATCTTGACTTAAAACAGTGCCTATTGTAGTTCCACTAGCATCACATTCTACTTGAAAAAGCTTATTAAAATTAGGCAAGGTCAAGATTGGCTCTTCAGTTACCTTCTTTTTCAACAATCTAAAACTCTTATCAGTAGCCTCAGTCCAACAAAAACTTCTTTTATCACCTTTGATTGTCTCTATCATTGGAGCAACAATCCCACAAAAATTTCTTATGAATTTCCTATAGAAGCTAGCCAAACCATGAAATTTTCTTACCTCATATGTGCTCCTGGGTGTAGGTCACTCAAGTATAGCCTTAATCTTTTCCTTATCCATCTTCAATCCTTTTTTTGAAATCACAAATCCCAAATATATCAACTCTATTTTCAGAAAACTGTTCTTTTTGACATTGATTAACAACTTCTCCTCATGTAGTTTACTCAACACCATCCTCAAATGTTTCAAATGATCTTCTTTAGTTTGACTAAACATCAAAATATCATCCAAATACACTATCACAAACTTACCAGTGAACTCCTTCAGCACTTCATTCATCAGCCTCATGAAGGTGCTTGGTGCATTGGTTAGTCCAAATGGCATAACTAACCACTCATAGAGTCCATCATTAGTCTTGAAGGCTATTTTCCATTCATCCCCTTCTCTTATCCTAATCTGATGGTAACCAATTTTCAAATCTATCTTAGATAAATATGTAGCTCCACTTAAACAATCAAGTAAGTCATCAATTCTTGGCAATGGAAATCTATACCTGATAGTAATCTTGTTGATTACTCTGGAGTCTGTACACATTCTCCAACTCCCATATTTCTTAGGAATCAATACTGTAGGGATAGAACAAGGACTTAAACTTGCTCTTACCAATCCTTTGTATAACAATTCTTGAACTTGGTGCTTGATCTCTTCAATTTCCTTTGGTGTCAACCTATAGGCAGCCTTGTTTGGAAGATTTGCTCCTGGAATCAAGTCTATGTGATGGATAATACTTCTCAATGGTGGTAACTCATCAGGTAAATCATCTACCACAATGTCAATGTACTCATTCAACATATCTTGAATCTCTAATGGCAAATCAATCAGCTTAATACTAGTGACTACACTCCTTGGCTTACCAATTACAGCAAAGTTTACCTCTTCTTTCTTCATTTGATGTAGAAACTCTTTGCCACTTACTATCAAAACTTTAGAATTCTATCCAACAACAGCAGCAGCCTCTTCTTTCAATGGTGTGAGTGTATGCTTGATCCCATCCTTTTCAAACATGTATGTATTCTGCCTTCCATCATGTATGGCCTTCCTGTCAAATTGCCAAGGCCTTCCAAGCAAGCTATGACATACATCCATGGGCATGACATCGCATAAAATTTGATCCTTATATGTTCCTATCTAAATATCTACTTTGCATTGTTCACTTACCAGAAGTTAGTGTCCTTTTTGTAGCCAAGAGACTTGATAAGGTGTAGGATGTACCTCCTTCTTCAAGCCTAGTTTCTCCACCATCTCAGTTGACACAAGATTGTCAGTACTTATGCTATCAATAATGACCTTACAGCATTTCCCCTTACTCTTACATGTGGTTCTAAATAAATTTTTCCTTTGAGGTGGTTCTACAATTTCTTTATTTGGCTTTAACAAAATTCTTTTCATCAAAAGAGACTCACCTTCTTCTAGAGTATCTTCATAAGCTGTTGTAACTTCTGCATTTTGTTCTTCACCTTGAGTCACATGTACACCTCTCTCATGGCTAGTAGAAGGGTTCTCTAGACACTCATATGCCCTGTGTCCTGCATACTTGTTGCACTTAAAGCATTTGCCCATGAATCTTCCTCTTCCTCTTTGATATCCATGGTATGGTCTTCTTCCTCTTGGTGTATAGCTGCCTCTTAAAATTTGTGAGCTACTGTCCTCTTCATAAGATGTTTACAGCTATCTTCTACCTCCTTGAAATCCTCTACCTCTAATGGACCTGCCCCTTCCTCTTGAGAAGGATGTTTGTTTCCTTGCAATCTTCTCCTCAGCTTTCAAGGCAAATTGATATGCCTCTTCAACTGTCTTAGGAATGAGAAGACTAATTTCATCTTGAATGTAAAATTTCAAACAATTGGTGTATCTGGCTACCTTCTCTGTATCATCTTCAATATGACCTAATCTTATAGTTAATCTGTAAAAATCTTCAGTATATTCTTTCACAAACATTTCTTTTTGCTTTAAATTTTGTAATTGCTTAAAAATATTTACTTCATAATCTTTAGGCATAAACTTACCTTTCATTTTTGCTACCATTCTATCCCAGCTTCTAATCTTTGGCTTCCCTTTCCTTCTTCTTTCTTCTTGTACTCCATCCCACCACAGGGATGCATGTTTCTTTAGCCTTGTCATGGCATACTTGACTTTCTTTTCATCTTCTTCAATTCATTCATACTCAAAATATTTGTCTAATGCATTAATCCAATCAATTAATTCTTCCACATTCAAATTACCTTCATACATTGGAACCTCCATTTTTGGTTTTGTGTTCACCTTCATAATGGCTTTGATCAACCTCTCTTCAACTATTTCTTCTTCCACCACAAATTCATCTTTTGGTGGCTCCTCTTCTCTGTCACTGACTTCACCCATGTCAGTGCCTCTTCTTTGAGCCATCTCTAGGTCTTGTAGCCTAGCTGTCAGGTTCCTAATCTCTTCTGCCATTGCAACCTATCCTCTAGGTCTCCTTCCTCCAGCTCTACCTCTGTTCCTGATTCTCATGGCCATCTTGCTACTTCTTCTCTTGGATCTTTAGATTGTGCACAATCCCTTGTGATCTGATACCAAATGATGAAAACTAAAACTTAAACACACCAGCTAAACTGAATGTGTTTAGCAAACTTTTAAATTATGAGCAGAAAGCCTCAAATGGTAGGCATAAAACATATATTTTGAAATAATTATTTCTTCTTTACATAGAATATCACCTTGAAATTTCCTCCTTTTTAGACATTTTACACATGATGCATAAAGTTTTAACAACCCATAATTTCTTGAAAGAAGACAAATTTTGGATTTTAGAGCTATAAGGAGCTGTTCTGGTAGACTCTGTATGTCTTAATTCAGATTGAAAGAATAAAGTTTCAATTAAGACTCACTTTCACAATCAAGCACCCAGCATTAGCTACACGTTGTAAAACTAAAATTCACCTTTCCATGTAGACCATCATTGTTTGACACCCAGCATAACCTCTTGGTAGGACTAACTTTGTTTTAATCACAAACAAGACAATCACTTTTGATTTTAATAATCCCAGACCTTCGTCTGAGTATCAAACTATCACTTGTCTTTTAACACATTTTAAAAAATGTCCAGCATAACATTTAAATGACCGAAGTTGCAATTAGTTCATTGGGGCGGCCCAAAAGTTCAAACAAAGTATTTGATAAAAACTACGGCCCAGTAATTATATTTGCAATGATAAAATAGGAGTATCTTTGAACACCCAACATCACATCAACTATATTTGAAATGGCCAGAATTATAAATAATATATTGTGGCGACCCAACCAGCATAGAAACACCCAATTTTATATTAAAATCATGCTTTTAAAGTGGTCCAGTAGAATAGTAATGCCCAATAAAATGGTGACGCCCCCTTTGAGATATTTGGTCTCAGAAAAACAATCTCCTTAAAAACAAGAACTCACATTCATTACTATATCAAAATAAATACACACCTGTATAATTTTCACCAGAAGTATATGCTTTGTGTCTATTATGGGCTGCCAGTCTCTTTCCTACGCCCCTGCTCTCTCTTCTTCAAAACATATCCCCTGTTTATTTTATCACACACACACCTATACACATACAAGAGAATCTATTCTAAATATAGCTAATTAGTTTAAACCTGGGCTGGCATAATAATCTCCCCAGAATGCATAAAACAGTCTTCTAAGATAAGGAGATTCCAAATAGCTTAACCACTCGCCCCACAGGCTATTTTTCCAAATTTAAAAACAAAATTATAAAAATAACTAAGAATTGGAGGGAAAAACAAAACAACTAAAACATGCTACATCAAAGCCAAAAAATGAAATAAATGCACTCTAAAGTGAGGATGCTTCTGCATCATATGCTCACTCAGAATTGTACACAAGCCTTAAGAACCCAGTCAAAAGCCTTTGAATTTTCACACATTTATAGGAGTTTATCATGAATGTATATGTGTCAAAATTGACATATGAGACCTCAAGAATGAATTCATGTGCATTATATTCATCAAATCTAAGAAAAAATACAGGTATAACATTCTCACTCATACAAAAAAAACTATCTGTAGTACCAAAAACACAGTCAAAAAGATCAAATATTAGAACACCTATGGGAACACTTTTATGATATTAAAATGGGTTTACATGAACCTTAAACATATTTATATAATATTTGAAAAGATAGATTAAATTTTTTAATATCAATATTGGTCTTACAAACCAATCCTACATCTTCACCCTACACAAACTTCATTGTGTTAGACAAATCATTTTGAGAACAAATTTTATCATGTTTGTGTACATCACCAAAACTTATAAACAAATGAAATATGAGGCATAGGTATTTAAAAATTAACCCATTCATTTTGATCCATTCCTAATGCTCTACAACCAATCCCTAATTTTTTTCTCACTATTGCCTAGTTTTCTCACTATCTTGCTCATTGGGGCCTTTTAGTGATAGGCCAACTTCCATAATCAGTTTAGCACATTTTAGTTATAAAAATTGATTATAAACTTACATGGGCACAAAATAAAAGTCTTACACATAATCCTCCATCCATTTTCATGCTTTGACTTGGTCAACCTATCTGTTACATCAAAATTCTTAGAAATAAGTGGTTTTTTGTAGCTTGTCTCACTCTTATGGCAAACCAAAACCACATGGAGAAAATTATAATAGTAATTTACATGTTAAAAACATAAAAATAGGTAAAAAAACCAAATTTATCTATAGCCAACAAGATATTTCCTATCAAGTCATTATGAGGGTTTTAGGTGGGTTTTGACTATTTTCCCTTCTTACCAATTGTTCATAAGATTACCCTAAAATAAAAAAATAATGATAGGAAATTAAAGATATGAAACTTAAACAACTTCCATGAAATTCTAAAGATCTCATGAAAAGTTTTCACATGCCAATGAGCATAAAAAATTTCTTCTCAAGTCTACAACACCCCATTCTATGCACATAGAGGATATCAACACCAATTTTCATGCTTTCTCCTTCAGGATATGGCCTCAAAATTTGTAAATAAACTTAAAAAAACATCTCACACCTATGTCAATTATCTAAATATCTATGACACCTTGGAAAATGAACTTGACCCCTCATTAAGCCACACTAGGTCTCTTTGCACACTAGACTTTGAATTGCTAGTCATACTTAGACCTTGATAATACCTTGAAACCTATTATAATATTCTCAAAATATCATCCACATGTCAAATTAACTCATACCTTTCTCACATATTACTAACCTTCTTCACACAAGTCTCATATTGCTCAACTTATTATGATACCAAGCTTGTGCCTCCTCAATAGGTTCTCTCAAGTACATGGCTTATGAAATCAACATCAAGAACAATAATAAAAACTTAGAATGACATCAATGACACTTTAATGAAATAAATGAAAACTTTATGCATACCTTAGAACACATTATAAACAAACTACATCATGATGTCATCATCATATGATCCCTATTCATTTGATCATCACTTGCTTGCAAATAAGGATGAAGTTTTAATCATATCCATGGAGGTAGGGGCTAAGTTTCCATCAGACTTCCCCCATGAAAACTTGCCTAGTCTAGTTAAATTACCTTCAACTATTCTTTATAGCCAAACCATCAAACATGCCTCTTCTATAAATCCTCAAACTCTAGTGTCTATGTTGTATTAAGACCCATAAATGCTTGTCATAGGAAAAGGCCTCATAGAGAACCATTTTATACAAATCTAGATAACATATCAGGCCTATTCTAACTTATCATGTAATTTTAATAATATGACCATGTCAAATCTCTTCTCATCAAGTTATCTCCTTCAATATGAGTATTGATCAAATTGATAGGCCAATATAATTTAGGTATATATCCATTTATGTAAATTACTTAAATTAGAAAGATGTTCAATGCCCTAGCTATTAAATAAGTGCCTACCACTTCTATGTAGATAAATGTGCCAAACATAGTAGATAACATGCAAGTGTCATCTAATCTAGGCCAAAGTGCTTTAAATACATAAATAACTAGTCCATAATAAGTTCTTTAAGTAAACACCAGGAGTGTTTTTCAATAGTAGGGGGAAGGAAATTCTACCTCCCAACCACAAAAAGTTACTTTTAATCCTCAACCAATTACTTCATCAAGTATGTAATTGTAAGGATTAAGCAATCAAATACAAATTAGTGTCTTACCTCAACAAAACATGATAAATATTACTCCACCATACTAGGTGATGACTAACATTCCACAATAATAAGCACATTATAGTATACTAATGTAGTGGAGGTAAAACATTCTAACACCTCAAAAGGGGGAAACTAATGTTCCACCTTGTTAGGTAGTGAAAAGTATACCTATTCAATCATAGACCAACATGCCTTCTCAAATGTTGAACAATTAATAACGTATGTTTATTGGTTAGTGACAAATGTCAAATGCTTAATAAGTGTATTATTCACAATAAGTGTTCATGTAACTAAGGGTTACTACTATTCAACAAGTGCCAATCAAGGAAAAAATTACCTTTTGTTTCAAACATGCCACAAATTCAATGATAAGGTCTTGTTTCACAAAACTTTCCCCTTATTCAGCTAATTTTGACTAGTAGACAACAAATACCTATTCAAACTAAGTAGACACAATGCTTCACCTAGATCCATATCCTTCCATCCCAACTAAAATTCCCTCAAACCCAAGACTATTATTAAATCCAAACCACAAAATATAACACCTCAATGCATGTAATTCCAATAATCACATCCTAATCCATGAATGCATATTCTTGGTCAATTCCCTAACCAAACCAACATTCTACAACAAACCATGAATCCATTATACCTTGGTCAAGGTAATCCACCTTTGATCACCCAACCTTTACCTTAGGCCAATATTCCATCTAGTTTCTTGGTGTAATAACTTAAAAAAATTAAGGATGTAGTTTATACCTCTCAAACCATAAAATAAACTAAGAATTTTAAGTTTGATGACATCTGTTCTTACCCATTCAACATGGAGTATTTTCAAATACCATTTCCTTTAGAGTATGAACCACCAAATTTTGACAAATACAAGGGTAAAAGAAACCCAAAGGCCCATTTGATGTAATTATTTATTGCTTGCCAACTAGTGGCTTATAGTGACATATACCTCCTACTTTTATTTCCTTAGATTTTATCAATATAAGCTTTGGATTAGTTCATAAAATTATCAAAGAACTCTGTACCTAATTTTGATGACTTTTTGGACAAGTTTGTCCAACATATCTCCTCCAATCATGAAAATGAGATTTCTTTGATATATTTGACTCAATCAAAATAGAAGGTCTTTAAAATTTTCAGAAGTTATCTACAATGATGAAGAGCACTTGCTAGCCATTTCACCCATAGTTTACCAGATAAGCAATTAGTTGTGATGTTTATAAAAAAATTGCACAATGAGAAATCCTACCATCTAGAGTTATAGTGTGTAAAAAAATTTCAAGTAGATCATCAAAAAAGGTATTATCAATCTTAACTCATTGAATCAAAATCAAAATCAAAACCAAGGAAATGGACAAAATCAGAATCACAACCAAGTCCAAGTGTAAGCATCAACACTAGCCCATGCCAGTAATTATGAAAAATCCAAATAGTTTAGTCATAACAAGAATGTTTTTGGAAATGGATTAATTGAGTCATGACATGTCCAAATTCCACAAACACCATTTACTCAACCAATGCCACAAATTCAAATTAATCCTCACTAACAACTTATTCAAAAGCATAGCCTTTGTAACAACCTAGACCAACTTAACAAGTTCAATAACCTTTGCCTTTATAAACCACTCCTCCAATGTCAAATGTGCCTACTTGTTTCATATTTAATGACCTTGGATATCCCATTGAAGTTGTGTTTCACAAGTTAGTAGCTATAAATCTGATTAGTTGGTCAATTCTAAAGCACTATCTTGAGGACATTCCTTATCTAGATTGGTATAGATAAAATTAATTCTATGAATACCATCAGGTTAATGGATATAATATATGATGTTGTATGCAGATCAAACATATCATTTAGAATATGTTGGAAAATGGGGAGATAACATTAGATAATAGATCTTCTAAATCAGATCATAACTTGGGTATTTATCAAAACCCTTTTCTACAACATAATAATAACAACCAACAACCAACAACAACAACAACAAAGACTAGAATAATAGCAACAATAGTATGAAAAACCAAGAAAATAATAACAATACCAATATAAATAATAATAACATTAAACAAATGGATAGAACCAAGTCCAAAATGATGCTTATACCCAGTAGACTTACCACACAGTTGTACATGACTACAATAAATTTGTAGGCCATCTTTCAAGGGGTTTTATTTCCATTATTATCATTAATCCAAGACCAAGTGTTAAAAGAATTAGATAATTACTAACCAATTCCAAATAACTAACCTATGCTAGTGATCCTTCCTTGGCTTGAGATTACATACATGCACATTAACAAGTAGGGATTACTACTTTTGGACCTTATACCAATAAATCATCATTGGCCTATGACCACATACAACTGCACTGACAAGTAAGAGTTATCATATTTGGTCCCCCTCTACCATAATTTACTAGAAACATTAGTCTTATATCTAATCCTAATTATGTAATCACAACTCATTAGTCAAAGATTATCATCCCATGCCCACAACCATCTAATACGACACCCATATAACCCACTATTATGGATAGGAACAAGCCATATACTATTGTGTTATAAAATATGTTTGATGATGTGGAACAACTTCAAAAAATTCCCACACAAATTTCCATTTTTGATTTGTTGCGTACATCTACTATCCATAAGAAAATCTTAACATAGTTCCTTATCTAATCACAAGTTCCAAATGACATATCCCCAAATAAATTCTAAGCTTTGGTTAGACATCTAGCCCCAAGCCAATAATTAAACTTCAACCAAAGTGACATGT
The DNA here is from genome assembly GCA_037957365.1 of Torreya grandis. Classification (NCBI taxonomy): domain Eukaryota; kingdom Viridiplantae; phylum Streptophyta; class Pinopsida; order Cupressales; family Taxaceae; genus Torreya; species Torreya grandis. The sequence goes on from JARHVA010002961.1 coordinate 1,856,455, forward strand.
CATTCCTTCACCATCTTCATAATAATCCATTGTACATTAAAGTTGTCATAATACAACACAAAGTGAAACATGTCCTCATAGACAATGGACTGGGCTTGAATATTATGTCTCTGAATCTCATCAATCATCTTAAATACACAATAGCTAATCTCTAGCCAAAAATGATCACTATCAAGGCCTATCACAATGAAGAGCTGGAATCACAAGGAACCATTAGCTTGCTAGTTATCATTGCGCCCTTGACCCATAATACTTTTCCATGTGTTATACTTGGATTTGTCATGTAATTTTCTCCTAGGAAGACCTTGGACATGAAATCTATGCAGTACCATCAATGTTACACTAGTGTCTCAAGTTATCTCATTTAGTCATGAAGTTTGAAATACATAAGGATTTACATCCCTACAAACATTGCAAACATTTGCAAGTTGATTATGAAAGCTATAACTATTGCTTTAGCCTAGATCTAGTTCCCAACTAGGATAAGGGGAAAAAATTCTTGTTGATTTACCTAAATCCAACTACATCAACCTATATACCTTTGATTCATCATCCCATATGCCACCTTATAAAATTTCCAATCATTTTACCATCATAGCCAATGGCCTAAGAGAGTACATGACCCATGTTATGTTCTATGTTACCAAACTTTCACAAAACCCCAAGTCCCATAGAAGACCTAAAGCCAATCCACCTTGCTTGGAATGGTATTGAAAGGGAAAAGGCAAATTGTATAGTCCATCACCTTTATTTTCACATTATCCACTAGCCAAAATAAGACCCACTTATAAATGATGAATCATTATTATAAAATGACAAATTGATTGATTGTTATAAAAATGCCAAATACCCCATTCCTAATAGGATCATGGAGAATCATGCCTATCAAGGAAGAGTTCTCAAGCCAAATCAAAAGGTAACACTTCAACCAATCTCTATAACTCAGTATAAAGGATCCTATGGTATCAAATTTAAACTACCTGGGGGTGACCCCACATATCTTATTAATGCTCTAATGACAATGATGCCAATAGTGAAATAGAGTTCAATCACAACATTTATGAAAACCTAGCCAATACTAATCTTTTTGACACCCATGCCATTTTTACTCTCACCTCAATTAACTAACACAATTTGCATCCTCTTTATCACCCTCAACTTATGGCCTAGGACCAAAAAGAATCCACAGTGCCTATAGATGAGTTTGAGAATGATGAGGCCTTTTGTGATTTTCTAGGCCTAAGAGACAATGTTCTATTTGGAGACCATAAATAAGGGCTCTCAATGAAACTAGATCCTATAACCTATTTTGGGGAATGAGTGAACACCCTTAGCCACAAACAATTAAATAAAATATCGAGATTCCAAAGTGAAAAACTCTTTCAGGCACTTTTAGATCAGGGTAAAAGTAAAGATAAAGTCTAGTCTAGTTGTGAAAACCTACTTTAGACACCATTAGATGGGGTTCACATTTCCCTAAACATAGCTCAAGAGACCACCAATGAAGATCTTGATTTCAGGTCTAAGTTTAGTTCTGAAGAACAACATCCCTTCAACTGAATCATTCAAGAATTTCCAATAGTGTTTATCACATGGCCATACTTACTATTGGGAGATTATTATTCATCTTGCCTAGGGGAACTTGAAGACTCAATCCAAATATAGGACTTTACCATTGTAGGCCAATTCCAATCAAGCTAACCATTATGGAAGATGGTTTGACTATTCTTGTGGAGGATGCTATAGAAGTCAACATTGGGACTCTAAATGACCTAAAATAGATCGAATTAGGTGCATCCATCATTGACAAGGAACATGAAATTTTTATAGCCCTTTTGAAGGAATTTATTGACATGTTTGCTTAGGCATAATCTAACATCTCAAGTTTGGACCCTACTTTGCTTGTACACCACCTTATTGAACATATTAATGCCAAACCCATGAAGCACAAACTATGAAAAATGAATCTTCATATTATTATATTAGTAATAAAGAGTTGGAAAAACTATTAGAAGTGAGATGTATTTGATCGATAAATGATTCAAAATAGATCTCAAATGTTGTGATAGTCAGTAAGAAGCTAGAAGGAATCAAAATTTGCTCTAATTTTAGAGATATAACTAAGGCCTTCCCCAAAGATGAGTTTCTCTTGCCAAATATTGACATGATAGTTAAATCCATAGTTGGGTATGAAATGCTTTCACTTTTAGATGGATTTTTAGGATAAAACTAGATCAAGATTACATGAAAAAACTAACATAAAATAACATTCAATACTCCATGAGAATTTTTTTGTTATTAGGTTATGTCATTTGGTATCAAAAATGCTAGTGACACATGCCAAAGATCCATGACCAGTATATTTCATGATATGATGCATGACATTGTTTAAGACTATGTCAATGACATTCTGGGAAAGTTAAAGACCAAGGTCTATCATCCAGTAACACTATGAATAATATTTGAGAGATTACATGAATACAAAGTTAGACTCAAACCTAAGAAGTGTGTTTTTGGAGTTACTCAAGAAAATTTCTTGGATTCATGTTGTCTCGTAGAGGAATTAAAGTTGATCCATACAGAGTATAAGCCAGTACCAAAATGACACCACCTTCTAAATTGAAGAGACTCCATAGTTTACAAGGCAAGATTTAGTCTATTAGATGCTTTATTTCTCAGTTGGCTAATAAATTCCATCTATTTACATACTTGTTGATAAAGGTGTCATGTTTAATTGGGATGCGCAATGCCAAAAATATTTTTAGTATTTAAAGAATTATCTTACCAATCCACCTATTTTATTGCCACCTATGCCAAGAAATTTATTCCTACTATATCTATCTTCCATGAATAAATCCTTGGGGTAATTTATAGCTTAGCATGATGATAATGGAAAAGAACATGCCATGTAATATATAATTCATACATTGGTTCAGTATGAATATAATTATATGCCCATTGAAATATCCTATTTATCTATGGTCTTTACAACTTAGAAATTACAACATTACATGTTAAACAACAAAACCATAGTTATTTCAAAAGTATATATGCTCAAGTATATACTATCTAAGATAACTTTACAAGGCCACATGGCTAAATGGATCATGATTCTTAGTGAGTTTGAGATAAAATATGTCAACTAGAAAGCCATCAAGGGAAAAGTACTTATAGATTAGCTTGTTGAATCCCCCCTTGTAGATATATAACCTCTAAATTTTTAGTTTCCAGATGAGTCCATTATGACCATAATTAAACACCTCTTGTAGAGTAGCAATCGAAGCTATAATTCATAGCACATGGATCAGGGGTAGGCCTATTGTTTATTACACCATAGGGGATTTTATCCCTAAATCATTTCATATCAGCTTTCCTTATACTAAAAACATGGCTGACTATGAAGCACTCATTGTAGGACTTTGATAGGTAGTACAATGGAATATACAACATCTCAAGGTTTGTGGTGATTCTCAATTAATCATCAATCAGGTTACATACCACTTTTAGACTAAATATGACAAGTTGGTGCCATATAAGGCAATGATTGACACTCTTAAACAAAAAATTATTGATGTACAATTTGAACACATACCAAGGGCCATTAATAGAAGAATATATACCATGGCCACCATTGGCTCTTTGATCTGTCACACCGATAAGGCAAAAGAATATCAATTCTTCATTGAAAATCTTTTAGCACTAGCTCATGAACATTCAACCATTGCAATGATCTATGATATTATTGGTCTTTATATGTGTGTGTGTGTGTGTGTGTGTGTGTGTGTGTGTGTGTGCGTGTGCGTGTGCGTGTGCGTGTGCGTGTGCGTGTGCGTGTGCGTGTGCGTGTGCGTGTGCGTGTGCGTGTGCATGTGTGTGTGTGTGTGTGTGTGTGTGTGTGTGTGTGTGTGTATATATGTATATATATATATATATATATATATATATATATATATATATATATATATATATATGGTATTTAAACCTTTTCACCTACCTTCATGATCACATTATGCCACTAGACCTATCCTATAAACAAATCAAGGCCTTTACCCACCAAGTTGCATGTTATACCTTACTTATACCAACCCTTTACCACCATAACTTTGATGGAACTCTAATTCATTATTTAAATTCAACCTTAGAGTTATGAAAAGTTCATAAAAGAGTATTTGGAACCCACACATGTGGGCCTATCTTATCCAAAAATCTCCTGCATATTGGGTATTATTAGCCAACTATGGATGTAGATGCAACTGCATATGTTAAAAAGTGTGACAAATGTCAAAGACATGTCAATATCATTCATACCCTAGACAAGACTCTAAAGCCAATGCTTACATCATGGCCATTTGCTAAATGGGGTCCTAATATCATTGAAAATATTAACCCAACCTCATTTGATGGCCATAAACATATCCTTACCACTACTGAATATTTAACTAAGTGGATCAAAGCTATACCCCTCACTTACATGACTTAAAATAAATTTATAAATTATTTTTAACAATCTCATATACCATTATGATATCCCATCCATTATTATACCTGATAATAGTGGACCATTTAAGAACAAGGATGTCAAATCACTGTGTGTTGAGTACAACATTACTTAACATTTTTCTACCACCTATTAACAACAAGGTAATAGCCAAGTAGAAGCATCCAACAAAACCATTATCAACATCCTTAAAAATATTGTTAATGATACAAGCCATGAATGACACCTCCAAATATTCCACACCTTCTAGGCATACTACATCAATTATCTTCCTCAATAGGATCCACTCCATATTCCCTAGTTTATGGCAGTGAGGCCATTTTTCTTATTGAGGTTAAGTTACATTCTTTGTGAACTTTGTTCAAACATTTTTTAGATGATTATGCTTACCAAGTATCTCACCTATAAGAGCTAGAGTTACTTGATGAAAAATGCATGGTCATAGTCACTAGCCTATAATCATAACATAATAAACTTTGTGGCCACTATAAATAGTGATTCAAACATAGAGAATTTGATCATGGTGATCTTGTACTCAAATAATACCAATAAAATACCATGGTCAAGAATAAACACAAGGGCAAGTTTAAACCCAATTGGATAGGCCCATATATAATTATTGGAAATTATGGCTTGAAAACATACAAGATCGCTATACCAGATGGGGATGAACTTGATGAGCCGATGGACATTATACACCTCAAGCATTACTTTGATTGAGAGACCCAAAGTATTGTCTATGACACCTATTTTTGTTTTACCATATCATGATTTTTTTTTACCATACAATTATACCATACCTTTCCTATCAAAAAAAGATTTTTTAACCCTCTCTACCCAACCCCTTTGACTTTGGTTCCATTCTATTGGTTCGTCAAGCACTTTCAATAACATGATTCAAATCAAGTTTTTGCAGTTATTTATAAATTTTAGACAATGACCATTTTTTGATAAGTATGATGGTGATTTGGTAGTTGCATCCTTCATTCCTTGTTTTTTTTCATTTGCATACTACTAATTATAATTGGATTTGGGTAAATCAATGCACCACCATCATGATACTAATTATAACCACCTATCGGAAAATTAATATCATTGACCTATGTCATTGTTTATTAATTATAACTGCCTATGGGAAAATTATGAACAACACCTTTATCATACCTTGAAGTGCCACTTTGTCATTCCTATGTCATATTGTGCCATTTTCCTACTTTACCTCATTTATGGATTTACTACTACCTATGTAGATTCCTCCACTATAAATAAGAACTACAATGACTTGAGGTCTCATCCTGGGACTATTTAGGTAGCACTCAATTCACATTGAGGTCAGCTCAGTCACCCTTTACCATGCTATTTTTATTTTAGGAGCAATTTAAGTTTAAATGCTCTCACCATTTTACATGTTGGACCATTCAGTATCTCATAATTCTTGATCAAGTTGAGATACTTTGAAAATTCTAAAAAAATTTATAAAATGATCTAGAAAATCCCAAAAATATTCCACATTGACCAGTTCTTTAACTTAAGTATTCTAGTATCCCTTCACAAGAAACCACTTATCATTTAGTTTCCCTATCCTTACTGGCCTAATATCCCATGCACTCACCATTTGGTAAGATCAATCCCATATTCCTCTACAACATCAACCATATTTATTTGATCATAATTTTTCTTCTATCCCATTTCTTGGTATAACTACATTTAACCTAAATTTGATGTTAGACCTTCTGTCCATGAAAGTATATAGGTAGCATCCACTTGCCTAGTGCATCTAGAGTTAGGTTGAAAACCATTTCCTTTTCTTATATTCCCCCATATTGTTTATTTGTTTCATTATCTTTTATCACCTAGGAGAAATGATCATCATCTTGTTTGTCCTATATTTTTGCTAACATTGTACTTAACCATTATTTGTTTTTGTTTCATTTTATTCTCTTTGTTTTATTCTATTCTTTATTTTCTGTCTTATATTTTTTCTTGTTTGTTTGTTTGCCTATTTGTTCACTTTTGTGTTATTATTCAACTTAGTATATATGCATTCATTGGATGATTCCTTGTGTATTATACTTAAGTCCATCCATATTCATATGTTAACATTGTCATTATGGTTTTTATCATTGGTGCATTATTTTAAATTTTTTATTGGATCACGTGTCATTCCTTATGCATATTTTAGCTAAGTTCTCATGGTGTTTCATATCATGATGTCTACCATTATGTGATACAAAAAAATTATCTTGGGAAGTCTTATAAGAAATATGACCATGATATATCTCTTTGGCACCTAAAAAATTTCCAATCTACCCAAATCATGTCATACTTATAGATTAATTAAATAATGAAATAATTTTAATCCTTTCTAGTTAGGACATGCGTATCCATACTAAAAAGTTTTCCAAATTCATATTTCTCATCTGTGCCACTTTTCCATCATATATCCATCATTCGATCAATGTTTATAAACACCTTTGTGCAAATAATTGTATCTCATCCCACTTGTGTTACCAATGATTATAACTACCCTTGGGAAAATCATTGTGTATCATCCCACCCATGAAACCAATGATTATAATCATTTATGAGAAAATCATGGTGTTTTTATCTATTTATAGGTTAATGATTGTAACCACCTTTGGGAAAATTATTATATTTATTCTACCCATCTAGGGCACTTTTTAATTGTGATAATGCTTATAACTACCTTTGGGCAAATCATTATCTCTATCTACCTGACTAGGAATTTTTTTCATCCTATCAATGATTATAACCACCTATAGGAAAATCATTATTTTTCCTTTCATGATTACAATCACCTTTGGGAAAATCATTATCTTATTACCCTAATCCTATTTTCAATGATTATAAATACCTTTATGCAAATCATTACCTTTTTTCCCACCTATGTTGATGATTATAACTACCTATGGGCATATCATCATGTTTGTCTACCCAACTAGGGTAACTCTATATGCCATTGATTATAATTGTTTGTGGGTAAGGCAGTCTTTTCCACCCCATTTTACCTTTTGTTCCCATCATTTTATTTCTTTGGAGGGACTAATTACTGACCCTTTTTTTGATCATTCCCTTGAAGGGGCATCTATAATTCATCAATTATCATTGAAGCATTAGGCATACAGTACCCTTTAATTCTTTGATAAGACATTACTATGCCTATAGTTTACAATGCTTTCCTAAGTAGGGGCAAACTATAGACACCTAAAATTGGTCACAACTAGTTTCTGACTAGACTTTAGACTGATTCCTACCAACCATTACAAAGTAAGCCTAGTAATCACTAAATATCACAATTTTACTTGCACATCATTCATCAAAGCTGAAAATCATGTTGAAACATCCCAAATTGAGCTATTATATTATATGCAACAATAAAATCTCATAGATTCATCCCTAATCATCTTACGACATCACAACTATTAATTTGGTTTATGAACCTGTTAAGTGGGGCACTTGCACACTTATTTAAACCTTGAAAGATCTAAAAATATAATCAAAATCAATTAACAATCTAAACAAGATTAAATACCTAGTTGAGTTATCCATTTGAAATTAATGAATATCTAAAAAAGGAAATTCAAAAATTCAAAATATCCTAGCCTTTCATCATTGCCTTTATGAGTTGTCAAGCTCTTTAAAAATATCCTAAAATATCTAATTTGAGAGCCATTCATAGTAATTGAAAATCATAATTAATTGAAAATAATTAACTTAAATGAAGTTAATTTTAACTCGCTTGGGTTTAATTTGAACCCATTCCAAGCCTAGACTCAACTTTAACTCACCTTGGGTGAGAGTTAATTCCTAAGGCTATAAATACAAGGCCATGCCTATTGGTTTCTAATCTATTTTGGTACAAATTTAATATGATTAAATATCTTTAAAAAGATCTTTTATGTAGTGTTATAATGCCTAAATTCTTACCAATTGATGTTATCATGCTCTAATATTAAGCCAAGCAATCGCAAGCCAAGATGCCAAGGAGAGAAGGAGTCAAACAACCTCCATTGTCAAAGACTTCTTAATGCAAAAGATGAGCAAATGATTCAAAAAACCATTTGGATCTCCAAAGGAAGGTAAAAGAGTTGTGTATTTTATGTTTTTTTGTGCTTTCATTTAGTTTTTATTACCTAAATTACCCCCTAGTATATAAGCTATAGTTGTTAGGATATTAGTGTGCTCATTTCAATTTTTTTATGAGGCTAACACAAGACTAACCTCCCTTCTATGTCAAATTCCTAGTTAATATAAACCCTTTAAACTAAGATATTAAAACTTTTTATATTATTAAAAACTATCTAAAGTGTCCTCAATCCCATTATTATAGTCTCTATGCTTGCATCTACTCATAAAAACCAAAACTTCTTCACAAGCTTACATATAGCCTTGTGTGTCGAGTGTTAGGCTTAAAAAGCCTAAATAGACTTCTCCAAATTCTCCAACTACTTACTTTCACCTTGAATATATTATTAAGCTTATTCTACATCTTGGGATGATATGTAGGAATTATTTCCACTTTATACTTCATGATTTCACAAGTTATTCATCTGAACAAGCCTGTAGGTGGTAGTCTATGGCAAGGTTCCAAGTGCATCTGATCTTTAGAGAAGGGAAAAAATGTTGAAACATGAATTTGTACCTACATTCCCATATCTCAAACATATTTTTGGACATAATATCTAATGCATGTGTTCATTTCATTTCATATGAACAAGATACCTATAGATTTGTTCTTTGTCCTTTTAACTTTCTTTCCCTCTTGAGACTATACATACTTTTATATGCATATTTTGACTCTGTTAGGTGTAATTCCTCACTTTCATGGGTTATTAAGGGATATTATATTCATTTAAGGCTTGAATAAAATGCACATCCATTAGTTCAAACCATCCATATATATAAACCTCATAAAAACTCTAAAAACTTCCTGCAATTCAACATAAACGGTGATTTTTCTTCCTCAAAGGGACACACATGCCAAGTGGGTGTTGGATAAATTTTTTATATTTATCTTTAATATCTATAATACATCCTTTAATTATCCATTTCATTCATTTTGTTTAATCTTAATCTGAAAGTGTTGGAAATTGAGCCTGTAGGGTTTATAGGCAATTTTAAAGCAACATGGGGTCTTAATGATTGTTCACAAAGGAGGGGACAACAATCTAACAACTATTGCCATATATTAAAATTCTATTAGTACCCCTTCATCTATAAAATTTTTTAGTTCTCAACTATCCTTGTGTTATATGAAATGGTCATCCAAAAATGGCCTTTGTGAGTTTGCCAATGGAGTGATGGAGAAAAGGAAGCATGATTTAAATTTAAGAAAACTTTACCTATATTAAAATCATGAATTTTAATTTTATAATTAAAAGAGACAATTTAAATACATTTTCACCTACAAATGGAACTCCAAATTCTATAAAAGTGATTGAAATTGTCTTCTTTGAAGTGATTACACTCATTTGTACATTACACTGTAATATTTTGATCACTTTATAACTTATAAATGTTATAAACCTCATTTAAAATATGTTACAAGTGTTATGTATTGGTGTTTTATTCTTATAGTCTTTGACAAATGTTGGTGGTAGTTATATGCACTTTCCCTTACATAACCTTTACATTAAACTTTGTAAATCAACCTTAACCTCTCAAAATAAGAATTAAATGTTATTAATGGTTAAGATGAATTGAGGGACAAATTATTAACCTATGACACCTTTAGGATCCACCTTACTCACACCATGAAATAGATAGACTAGCATAAGACAAACATAAAATATTACCTTAATTTTGTCAAAATAACCTTAACTTATGCTAATAAGAATTCAACAATACCATTTTAAGAAATCATAAATCATATAATGGGATATGAAAAAGGTTATAATACATGACAATCCAGGTTTAAAATTATATGGGTTGACATTTTGACCTGGGGATCAAAAATGGTCAACACTAACTAATGACCCCATAAATGGGATGCTCACAAGTAATTTTGAGATAAATTAAGGTAAATATGACACATTGTGGGGGAGAAAAAATAAATAAATAAATTAAAAAAAAAAAAAATATATATATATATATATATATATATATATATATATATATTAGTATCTAAGAAGTGATCACACATTGTAGTATATCCAACATTATCATAATATTCCTACGATATTGTGTTCAATGTGTACATCTAAAACCATTAGTAACATGTGAATTGTGTTGTACATGAGGAGTATAAGATGGTGTTAATTATGGACCATGAAGAAAATATTGTATATCAAAATTATGATGTGATGTAATAGGTTATGTATTTTATGGTTTGAATAAAAATCTAATGTAATGGATGCTGAAGAAATGTTTTATGAGGAAGATATATTACCTGTCTTTGAACTGCTTATGTAGAAAGAAAAATGTATATGCATAATAAGTTATGAGGAAATGTCCTAGGATCAATAGGATACTCATATGGAATAGCTATAAATTTAAACATTTTTTTCTATGTTTTATTTCACATATATATGTACCAAAGTTTGTATTGCATGAATATTATGTATCCAAAGATATCCTAGTATAAATTCACATGTTCACATATTGGGAAGAGATATGAACCAATTAGAAACAATTTATGACCCTATAATTAGTGGTAACTCAATAATATAATTAAGGTATTTTCTTATTTCCTTTTAAGCCTTTCATTATCTTTGTCATACCAATCATATATTCATGTTTGTATCCAACACTAGTATGTAATGTACTAGTGAAATTTTTTTCACTTGACCCATTATCAACCAATAAATATGTATAGGTTGTGATTTAATGATAACATGCACAAAGATACATTTATAAAATAATTGTCAAAAATATCATGGCCATAAAATATGATAGTGGGTTTTATATATTTATGTATACTTAAGTATACAAATAATACCATCAATAGGATGTTCTCCTTCCCTCTTAAAATCATAATGATTGGGGCATGGACATGCTTTGTAAGTCATATTCACCTTAGGATTAGTATTTTTCTATTTTACCACATTATTTTGAAAGGGATAAGAAAACATCTTCAACTTTACATTCCTATCACCATTATGTTATTTAATTCAATTTTTTTCAATTTTATTTTTTCTATTCCTTTAGTTCTTTCATGCTTTATGTTTCTATTTTTCCTGTCTTACCTTTCTATTATGTGTTAATTTATAGTTTACTAGTGTCCTAATTTGAATGTGAAAATTTAATAAATACACATTCAATAATGCATATATAGATAAAAATAGAAGTGAATAATGAGAAAGTGATAATTAAGTGAAATCAAGAGTCTAAAATTTATTAAAGCATTAAAGTATAATATTATTTTAAATTGGATTTTTCATATTGTATTGTGATATTTTTTTCATGCAAATGAAATGTTATATAGGGATTAAGGTATACATCCATGATTTCATATTGAAGTGCATTAAGTGATGTTTTCCATAATTATTCAAGAATAAGGGATTGATAATTATGGAGGCACAACACATGCACTCAATGAATCCTCCTTTTTAAGGTTTTTTCAACATATTGTGAGATAATTCAAGTTTTAATAAAGAAGACTAATTTCCTATATATTTGAGTCTAATTATTGAAAATTTACCTATGTTTTTTAGCATTGAAGTAGACAAATATTATCATTTTTATTGAAAAATATTAAAATTACTAAGAATATACTAGTACACTCCTAATAGTTCCAAGAAATGAGTGCAATCCCAACTAATATATGAAATTTCTCTAATTTCCATAATTTTTATGGGTTTTATGCACATTTTTGTCTATATCTATTTTTAAATTTTTTATCTTTTAAATGTTGACACATTTATGAAAATTTAATATTCTTATTATAATCTTATATATCTAATTTTTAATTATTCTAGAATATTTATTAATGTAATTAGGTCCACTCTATATTATTTTATTATGTTAAACCTCTTTAAATAAGATTACATATATTTAATTATGGGTAGGTGTAGTTCATTTTGGTGTAAATCCATTTGCACATATCAATTTTTGGTGAAAAATATTTTCCTTGTATTATTTGTATCCTTATATGGTTAGATATTTCTTTGATTGTGGTAGATCTATATTTTCTAATCTATTCATTGTAATCACTAATTTAAGACATTTTTTATGGATAGAAAAAAATATTTTAATGTTATCACTAAAACCCCTAGATATATTATATCATAGATATGTTTCTATATTTTTACACCTCAACTAATTTAATATCCTTTGAATTGAAGTGATGGTGTTGACCATCTTAAAAATGTTTGGTACAAACTTCCTATAATAACTTCTAGAGCCATAAAACTATGCACCTCATGAAAATTTATAGGTGTCGTCTAATACATAATTGGTCTAATATTTGATGGGTCGATATAAATCCCATCAATAGAAATAATATTCCCTAATTATTGCACTTATTTTTTTAAAAATTCACACTTAAACAACTTACCATATAACTTATGCTCTCTTAAGTGTTGTATCACTAGATAAAAATGATAAGAATACTCCTGATCATTTCTAGAGTAGTGGGTGAAGTGATAGATTACATTTTAAAACATGCTTATTTGAAAACAAAAAATGGTGTCTCTCAATAATGTGATGTCTGTCTTATATCTACATGTTTTGATACAAATTTGAATTATAATATTGTGCATAGACATAAAATTGATAATGCTTCTAACAATGAGAACAATATAAAAATAATAATTTATATATTTACAAAACACATCTTATAAAATCCTAGTGAGATATATGCAATGTTCAATGTGTTGGGAGAGGTCCATTCCTAAACTCTAGCTCAATATCCTCACATTGAAGATATGCCCTATAAGGTGAATAATTGATATTTGAGCACCACTAATGTATATGAACCTTCTATAGGGTCTCCTTTAATTCCTAATAATGTGATTGTTTCTTATCCAATCTCTAATGTTATTCATCCTCCCATTTCTTCCAACTGTTTGTATATTCCTTTGCCTTCTCCAATTTATTTAAATGCCTCAATTGTTAATTTTTAATTCCTCAACCATTTAAATAATTATAGTCTTATTTAATTGGATAATGACCCCATTACTAAAAATTATTCCACTACTACCCTTTTAAATCATAAAATTACCAATCCTAGGCAAATATTCTATAATTTCTTAGAATAAGAAAAATTGTTTTCTCATGAGTCTCAAAAGCCAATAATTATGGTCTATTAACAATATATATAACTCAATCCATTGGATTATGAATTTATTTCCTACCCTTTCTCAATAGGATTTGTTCTTCGAAGTTTTAATTATTAAATGGTAAATTTTATCATGTTAAACATTGTTATGTTTCATGTATAATTTTTTAGAATAGTGATAAATTTGAAGAAGTGTATATGCCAAAAATACATTTAGGATTATTCTCTTTTATATTTTTAATCCTTCCCAATTGGATCTATACATTCCTTTATTACCTTATCTAATGATTTCTTATCCCATTTTTTAATATACCTTAACATGAATATTAATTTTAAAAATAAAACAAATCAAACAATGATATTATGAGAATGTTATTAAATATGTGTTTATATTCAAATGGTTATAAAAATGTGTCACCTATTACCTGATAATGAATTAAAATATATATTTAATAATATCAAAAACACCCATTAAGGACAAAGTGGTCTTCAATACTTGTCCATGTTTGGATAATCCTTGTTATGGAGTTCAAAACTTTGAGATCAATATTTTAAAGGCCAACAAACTAAAAGTGGGACTAATCCCCTTACTTGTAGTGGAACTGAAGTCCAAGATAAATAAAATTTAAATTCTAAGAATGAGGCCAAAAATGTACTAAATTTGGTGTACCAACCACCTAATAGGATATTATTATCACAAAAAATTATTAAAGACAATTTAAAATATTATGTTAAAGTTCTAAAAATGTGCTTAAATGATCAATTGACTATAATATTGTTAATTTGCATCCCATTAGATATATTAATCCATAAAGGACCTTTCCTAGTAATTATGATGCTAGTGCATATTTTGATTATCATAGTCTCTAAACATTTTCCAAACTAATATATAACATTAAAAATTAATATCCATGACATCATTGAAATTAATCAAATTTAGATAGAGGGTCTCAAGAGTAGTTTAAATGTATTAATGGATAAATAAAATTAAAATTTGAAAATATTTTAATATCCTCTTCTATATCGTACCACTTAATATAAAGATAAATGTAATATTAATTTGATATCTCAAAAAAAAACATCACAAGATTATAAATAATACCCAATTGATGTATTTTTTATATGTGATCAATGAAACTAAAGTATCTCCTCTAATTAAATTTGTAATTTTGAAATTGAAAAGGATGACTCTAAAAATGAATCAATTTTACTTTGATCTTTCATAGACACACATTTAAGAGAATTGAATGGAATCATGATTGATAATGGAAAAACCATGTGTAGAAAATGACATTTGTTATTAATTTAAGATATTTTAAAATTAATCATGATTGGTAATAGAAAAATAATAAATGTGTGGACAATCACATATGTTTTTTGTGTAAGATATTTTTAAATGGATTTAGCCAGTATGAATATGATTATTAAAGGATATTTTAAGATCACTAAGAAACCACATGGAGGAAGTAGATTACATATAATAGTGGGCCTTAAGACCATTAAAATTTGGTTTAAATAAATATAAAATAATGGGACATAAATATTTTTTATCAGATACCCAATTCTTAATCAAATTCAATAAAATTCATCAACACTATACTATTTCTAAAAAGTTATCCATAAAAATGAAGAGATTACTATTCAAGGCATGAATAATGATAAATCTAATTCAAATGTCTAATATTAAACCTAAAAATTTAATTTATCACAACATTAAATAATTATAAAAGAATAAAACCTTGTATATAATCCATATTTTCAAGATGAAATCTAGATAATGGAGCATGCTACATTATAAAAACATCCAATGAGTAAGATATATTCTTCTAATGAAGATTATGTAGATATTGAAAACTAGAAAAAGTATATTCTCAATTGAATATTTTAAATATTGTTAAAAACATGGTCCACTTGTTCATATTTGGATATTATGAATAATTTTCTGTCCATCCTTATACCTTTTTATATTTCCTTGACATTCATCCACCTTACCTTTTGACCTTTGTCTGACCATGTTTAAGTTTCTTTCACACTCCTGAGGATTTCTCTCTTATATGGGATATTTTATAGTCATATGAATATTTATAAATATACTCCATGCAGATTCAACAAGAGAACAAACTTGACCTTTTCTATGAGTCCTTCTACCTTGGCAGTCTAATTCCATTAATCTTTTATTTTACATAACCCTATTTTCTATAGTCATCCATTATGTGTGTTATGTCTTTAGGATTCCTATTTTTAAAAATCATTCCTAATTAGTGATTTATCAATAATAAAATATATATCCTTTCATAAGTTGGATAATTTAACTCATCTAAATATTTTGTTGCACTTGAGAAGGAACCTGCACATTGAGTTACCCTTCACATTTTTGTATTTCATTCTATTGTGATATAATATAATTATAAAAAATGATGGTTTAGGTGAATTTTAATGTATTTACATCACCATTTATATGTAATATGAGGATGCAACCCTTGTTTTGATATTTCACTTTCACTAAACAATAACTGTGTGGTTTCATTTTAGCTTACAAGATACATAATTGCAACTCTATTTTAGTTTCTTAATCCAAATACTTATATCACTTATGTTTTTAATTTTTTTAATGGTAAATTAGTTCACTAGCGGAATATGACATTAATTTATATATTTTTCATTTTTAATTCCAAAGATCACAAGAAAAAGGTTATACTTATCAAGATGTGATGCTAAAAAAAATCCACAATGCATAATGGTGTGTAGTTTGGATTCAATGTTGAGTAAAAATAATTTATATGATAGTCTATGGATTTTTTAAAAGGAAAACAATATGTTGAATATGATATTTAGTACTAGACCAAGCACTGAATTTGTTTTTTAATAGTGAGCAAAATAGATTTTATAAATAGCTAATTCACCCCTTCCAAACCATTGTTTTCCTTCTGTAATCCCAATATTCTCCCTAAATCTAAATGTTTCATAATTTTTCATTTAATATTTACATTAATTATCAAATAAATTTAATTTATGCTTATTTAATAGTCTTATATATTAAGATATATGTGATTTACTAATTTAGACTATTATAATCAAGATCTACCTTATCAATAGATATAATATTTTATGTTTGATTCCCATTAGGAACTTATGGCTAATTTGTTATTTTTTATATTGGATTTACATATAAATGTTTTATTCACATAGTTATATCAAACCCTAGATTTATAGTTACCATTTTATACTTATCTCAATTGGTACAAGTATCTTTATTCCCTAACCACTTGTATCTTTCAATGTTAATTCTAAGGTTCAATCCTATCATTTAAAAATGTGATTTTCATATATTCACTTTTTATTTGTTGAATAATCACATTTATCATGAAAATTTTAATGATATTCCTCCTATGTTTAATATTGGTGCCAATAACACATTTTATTATGATAGGGTACCTTATATTCCTTCTTCCCATGATGATAATTACCAAGATATTTTTTGTGATACTCATTTTTTTAATTATGATGATTAATATATATTTTATACCATTTATAATTTTAAATATTCAACCAATAAGCATCATAAATGATTATAAAACATATTATATAAGATAAAATCTATAAAATAATGAATTAACCATAGGTAATATTTGATTGATGGTTCCCTATATATCCTTTTCATGATACTACTCCACATATTAGAGGCTCTATAATTACATTAGGTTTTGAGACTAGTTATCCTCATGTTATCATTGATACTTCATTTCCTCCACCTATTTATACCCCTTTCCTTCGGTAAATAATATTATTCATATATAACTTAAGGCTTATATGATTTTTACTATTACCAACCCAATTTCCAATGTACCTACATGATCATATTCTTCTATTATAGCCCTTACTCTTAAACATAGTCAAAATGTCCATAATTCCACTATTTAAACTAATTTTAATGATAATAATACATTTATTCCTACATACATACACACATACTAATGCCAATACAAAACCTAATGGTAGATCTATCAATCTTTTAGTAGGAAAAAACCTTAATGAAATATGATTAAAACTTGTATATTATCTAAACCATCTAGTAAACCTATCCATTTAATTTCATCCATTTTAATATTAGGAAAACCTTTGGATACATATTTTATTATTATTGGGGCCCAAATCCATTCAAGTATAGGATCTATGCCACATACCATACACTTGGGCATGAGGCAATCACTTATCATGATTGTTGTTTTGTCATCTTCTGGTGCCAGCTAGTAGGCAAATAACTCCTTTTTTTCTCAATCATAATTTATAATTAGGTGCATGGGATATTTGTGGCTCATTAGAGGTAGTGTAGTAGAGCTGGTGGAATGAGTACATCTAGTGCTAGCTCAGCAATCAACATGCTCCATTCCCCATGGCACTAAGATTCCTTGATGCACTATAAAAGCAAGTTGAGTCTAGTTAGTGAGAGGGAGAAGATTAGAGTAGTGAATCTTTAATAGATTGTTTCTAGATACTATGTTCTCTGTTAAACCTAGAGTTAGTTTAGGATGCCTTTATTTCTCCCCATTGTAATGCCCAAGCTCACCTATGAGCCTCTGGGACTTTAATAGCTTAAGATGAGCATTTGCTTAATTCCTAGTAATATAGATGTATTGTTGTTGAACTTTGTTTAATGATGAAGGTTTTGTGCAATGTTTAATGGATTGAATACTTAAGTTTGTAATATGTATGTTGAGTTCTTGTGAGCTTCTAACCTAACTCATCTATGGCATGCCTATAACTCATGAGGACTCCCACACCCAATATAGGAAATGCTCTAAGTATGGGTAAGACACTGCACCTTGAAATGAAACGTAAACTTAAGTCCCTCAACTAGATACCTAATTTCCCCTTAAGTGCTTAAATGCCATTGAGACAAGGGAACCAAAGGCTTGCACCCATGAAGCTATAGACCTACTTCATATCTACTTTTTCTTGATAGACAATCAAGTTTACCCACCCTAGGATGGACTGCACCGCTTAATGCACCATCACCATTTTACTAACCAAAATCCCTAAAGATTAGAATTATGTTATAACATAACTAGCCCAACACAAACCCTAGTCCCTTCTCTACTATGCTTCAACTGAGTGCATAAGGCTTGTGTCTTATGTGAAGTGATACCAAAATAGTTTAGTATTAAATGTTGAGTGCTATAGGGTTAGTCAGTTATTAAACCATGCTAGAATAAGCCCAAATTTAACTTGGATAGCTAGATAAATGTGTGACTAGGCCCATGACTAAAGACACCTACTTTTATATAACATTTTGGTTTTGTTATTAGGATGTGTTGAATTTTTTTACTATAATGGTGTACTAGAACAATGCTCTGACTCTCCCTTGAGAACATTGAATGTTGGCTAGAATGAGTGGAAGATAGCTTTGCACTGAGGCATCTAATTTGTAAAGGATAAAAACCAAAGAAGTGGTTCCATAATAATTTATATGATACTATGTATGAGGTTTTATTTTGAAAAAATCCAGATCAAGTATACCAATGGTTGGTTGATTATGTGATACACAAAATTCAAAGCTATGGATAACACCTCTAATGGATAAAAGAGTACCTAGAGAGGCTTGAGAACTTAGATGCTACTTACACTAGAGCTGTAAATAAATGGTGTCAAGGGGCATTGAATAGCTACATGCTTGAAATCATAGTATTGATGTACTCCTACCTTAAAGAACTAGAATATCAGTTCCTACATGAACCTATAGGCACATTTGTGAAATAAATTGGCACCAAACTCAATAATATTATGGTAGATTACATCTTTGAGAATGTGAGGATGGAAGGTTAAATTCCACTCGCATATGAGCAGTACAATAGGGAAGAAGGGGACATGTAGGTGAGGCATAATGGAAGGGGATGAGTAGATTGACACCTAAGAGCTTATAATATAGGCTTATAATAAGAGTAAGTTTGGCTTTATGGAAGATCTAGAACTTGGAAGTGATGAGAGGACTCATAGCAAATGAGAAGGGCATGAGTAAGTATTTATTGAATGGTAGCAATGCCCAAAGGAAAGAACCCTTGAAGCCATGGAACAAGATCCATAGTTGATAGGTGAATGTTTGGGGCCCCTATAGAAATCAACCATTAGAGATGTGTTAGATGCACCTACCCCTTTTTAACCTATGATGTGAGCTCGTGCACTAGATACCCCACAAGAAAACAAAATATTGATAATTGACCTTGTTGTTAACTTAGGCTTTGATCATTTGTAGATTTAGACCAAAATTTTGTGATTGAAAAAGTTATTCATTACAAAGAGGTGAGGATACCTTTATATCTCAAGGTATTATCTTGAATAGGAAAAATTTGAGTGCAAGCACTCTATTCTAGCCAATGTTAGTTGCATATCCTAGGTAATATATTGGAGGAAGTGGCCCATACCACTAGTTAGTAAAATAACAACATTATCTTCTATGGAATTAGTGGTAATGATAGGACCAATGCCTAGCCCAATGGATGGATGGCTTAAAGGACCAACACTAAGAAAATTACTAGGGGAATAAACACCTAAAACATTGACTTCTCCCCCACCCTAGATTTATTACAAGATGGCCATACATCTACTTGAGGATTGAGGTGTGGAGAATGCCATAAAGCATGTGCTTAAGTGTGAATTATTATGGTGTGCTTGGGGAATAACCTAGTCTGAGCACAAGGAAACCTAATTTATAATGACCTTTCTTGATCATTCCCATACTTGGTATAGGAAGTTTGATCCTAACCAAGCTATGGTTGATTATGACACTCTAAAGGAAGCCTTCTTGAAAGAATTTGATATACCTAAGTTTGAGCACTAAAGCATCACCTCACTAAAGGAGATCAACCAAGGATTATCAAAAAGTGTGTGATTGTATGATGCTAGATTCAAGATTCTCCTTTTTAATCTCCCCTATGATATTCACCCCTCTTAACATGCATAATGATTCATTGGAGGATTGTTAGTATCATTCAGAAGGGTGTTGTCCATGAAAACATTTATAGACCCTTGAGAAATGCTTGAAGCCATGCTTAGAGCTGAGTTGATCAAGAGTGTCAATAAAAGAATTAGCCTATTCATAGAGGTACAAATTACATATATAGCCTCCCAAGTATAAAATCTAAATATTAGTTTGTCTCAAGATGCTTGAAGTGAGTTATGGTGCAATGATTGTGAGATGGAAATCCATGATAAAAACAACTACCCTTGAAAGAATGTGTGCACACTACTTCTTAGTTTTGAATTTTATCATGAGGCATATGACGTATGTAACTACCATTTTTTGTAACATGCTAGTTAGCCTAGCATAATAACCTATTTCTAGTTATGTGATTTTTATACCCATACGATGACTAATTATCGTGTAATCAATGAGATGTGTGAGAACATGGGGAGAGGTGCATGATAATCAATGATAATAGCATGAGGGAAAGGATCCTAAGGAAATGAGGTTATGGCTAGTATAATGCAAGCTATGGGATATAAAGAGGTGCCAGAGGGTGAGGTGGTAGACATGGTTGAGGAAGGTTCCCACCATAATCATGTTATAAGTGTGGTTCGATCGATCACTATCAACATGACTACCCTATGCATCTAATGTGTGTGTATTATTGAGGAACACATAAGGTCAAGGAATGACATGACTTTTTAAAAAATTGACCCAAGGTAGGTTGGATGTTGATAAGGGTACAGGGATGATCAGGTGTGAGTCTAGAGAGGCAAAATGGGTTTCAAAGGTGTAGCTAGCATTCATGGAGTTAATCAAAGTGTAGGTAACTACTTGAAGTGGACTCACCACTCAACTTCCATTTGCACTAATACCAAAGTTACACCTAGAATATGGGATATTGAGCCACTTTAAGTGCATTATGTAATCAAAACCCAAAGTTGCACCTTATATAGATTATACACACCAAAAAGACATTGCATCAAGCTATGAGTGTGATCTAGAACCTATAAGGTGAGCTCCAACTGACATGATACCTAGAGGTGAAGGCTATTACCTCTCATAAAAATCAAGATGGCTAAGAGGCTAAAGTTTAAGATCTAATGAATATATTACACCTCTTACAAATAGAAGGGATATTACCCTTATAAAGAACTTCTATAACATTTAGGATAACAGTCAGTTGAAGTTGTTATGCCATGCATCAAAAGGGTGCAAGAGGTTAGGCATACACAAAACACATAGTATGACCAATAACTCCTAGTGAATGCCACCATTGATGGATGGTCCATTTATGATGTCATAATCAACATAGGTGTTGAGGTCAATATCTCAACCAAGAATGAATGGGAAAAGATGGGTAGGTTAGCTTTGAGGTCTTCTCCCCATGTACTCTTCATGACCAACAAAACATGAGTGTAGATAATTAGAATTATGAAGGGTACCATTATAGATATTATGGGTGTCAAATTCTATGTTGAATTCAAGGTAATCAAATTGGCTAAATAGGGTAACTATCTAGCAATTCTAGGAAGGCCATAGTGCTATGCAAATAATGTTGATATGCACTTCAAAAATCAATATATGACCTTCAAAAATAGTAAATAAAGGGTATTGATTCCCCTCTCAAGTGACCAAGGACCCCCGTATGTGGAGAGTATTGATTTAGAGGATGAGATAAACCATATATATAACATCATGGTGTAAGGCACTGAGAATCTCAAACATTCTAATCAAGGATTTCTCTCTTGGGAGGATGGGTAGTTAGCTTTAGACACCACTGATATCACTTGGAACTGATGGGTTAAAGAGGCTTATGAAGCCATTGGTCATAAATTCCACTTGGTGCATGTAAAGGCACTAGAACTTGTGAGGACTAGCTGGGTCCATATTAATCACACCCTAAAATGATGGGTCCCATGCCATGGGGAGAAAGGAAAGAAGGTACTTTACCTGGAGAAAGGAAAGAAGGTACTTTACCTAAGCAAGGAAAATCTTGCATCTATTGGTAATATGATTGTCATAGATGTCAAAATGGACATTATGGCATGTCATTGATGTCAAATAGAGATAATTAGAATTATAGATGGCATTGATGATTAAGTATGAATATGGTGATTAGAAGATATGTATGAAATCCTATCAGAGGTCAAGGTTGATTCAAGTGCTTATGTGCATGAGTGGAATTCATCTAGTTCTTCATTTTGATCATGTAGACATTTTGGGTCTATGATAGGAAAATTTGAGAAGGTAGTTTGTTGACATTACCATTACCATATGTGAATGAGTTTGGGGGAGATGGTCATATGGTTGTGATCACATTAGTCCCTAGTTATTATGTACCATATTTTAAGTCATGCAATGAAGCGTGGTAGAAGATATGGGGATGCAAAGTTGGATACTTGGACAAAAATAACTAAGCTTCTATACTTAGCCAAATTTGCAAAATGGTTTAGTAGATCCAAGTAATCATATTGATGAGGTTAGTGTTCACACATATGGAGGTGCCAAGAAAAAATGATCATATGGTTTTGTTCATTTTTATGCCTTGTTTCTATGTGCTAAATCTTAGGTCATGTGACGTAGCATGACAAAAGATATTCTTGAGAAAAGTTAGGCTCATAAGCATTTTGATAGTGTTTCCCAACACAATAAAATTTGTAGGTTGCAAGATAAATATAAGAAGGCACTTTGATGATGCCATATCTCACTCGTATGAAAGACTCATGACCAAATGGATATATGGATGGAATCCCCTATGTGAGATGATCTTATGCGTTAAATTGCAAATCATGTGAGTAAGCACAACAAGAGTTATGTAGGAGAAAATTTATCCTTCCAAGCATATTAAAATGGTCCCCATACTTATTCAGATATACACAAGGTCTTCTAAGGTTGTCATGATTTTATAAAGATCATTTTTGGACATTTTCAAAGGAAACATATAGAAGATTTGTTATGGGTTTTTCATGAGCATCTTAGACATATGGTTCATAGGTTCAGATGAAGAGTGATGAGCCCAAATTAAATTATCTTTACTCTAGGACATTATAAGGTTTCTCACTTAAACCTTAAGGGTTTAAGTTTTGGATTTAAAAGGATTTTCTATTTTGATGTTGATTGGATATAGACAAGACTTGGTAGCTTAAGTTGTAACTTAAACATTTATCATCATTGTAAAAGTAACCCCTTTGACCTAGCAATTAATGACTCAAAGTAGTCATCAAGAATTTATATTTCCTAAGTATTAGAATTGATATTTGTCCTAGCCTGATCAACAATTAGCACTTAATTGTATGTTGAAGATCCAAAAAATGATATCAAAGTCAAATTGTCAAAGGCGCCTCTGAGTAAATACACTAATGACAAGTGTCATGATCATGAAGAATTGAATAGTAAATCTTTGATATGGTTCAAAATAAATTAGTCAATGATAAATATAAGGATGCTAAGTGTATCAATAATGGGAACTGATAGTAATGTGTAGAAGGCATATGTTGATGCCAAGTGTTGCATTCTTAAGAGCTAATCAGAGATAAAGATCAAGCTTCTCAGAAGACTTGATGGTGAGTGAATGATCATACAAATGAGATCCAACAGAATGAATGGACTCAATGGAATAAAGTGCTTGATGTTTTTTTACATAGTGGTGAGTTAAATATTAATAAATTTTTAGAAGATCAATGGAGCATAAGCATTCTAAAGACTCAAGAAAAAATGAGATGGGATAAAGAGCTCAACATTTAATGATTAGATAGAAGTAAAGATCATGCATCTTTTGAGATCTAACAAGACATGGAAGCTCAAATCAGAATGATCAATAAATGCATTTTAAAATTGAATAGTTAAAGTTTAGAAGTGTAGAAGGATCCAACAAAGAGTGTGAACTTGTCAAAGATCAATGAAAGAGACACATTTTAAATTTAATATTTTTGAATAAATACCATTAGATCATGGTGCCAAACTTAAGATCAATGATTAAAATTTAAAGATATGATCAGTCTAAAGGTCAAATGTAGGAACATGTAAATAAGCCATAAATCATGACATAGACAACACATTTGATTGATTTAATTGATCAAATCTATGTAAATGTGCATGTGCATCAAAACTAGATTTCAACAAATGATATAAATAATAATGAGACCAAGAATCACAATGGTAGTGCATGAGCTCTAGATGCAGGAAACTTACAGTTTAATAGATAATAAATTGAGTCTAGAATAGAGCATGAAGTGTTTTGTAAACAAGTGTGAACACACAAAATATAGAAACCTATATCAATTGCTTATATTTATAACATCTAGGTTATAATTAGAATCTATTATTATTATTATTATTATTATTATTATTATTATTATTATTATTATTATTATTATTATTATTGAATTGTGTCAAACAAGAAAATATAGAGACACAAAACTAAAAAGGAAAATAAGAGAAGAGAGATGAAGTGCATAACATGAATAGTTGAAGATTAGACCTATAATAGAGAATAGAGGATTGGATTATTTCATGAATCAACATTGTAATTTGGAGTTTTAGCTCCATAGTAGATTTGATTGTTTGGTTCCATCAAGACAAGCTAAGTTGGTGCTTATTTAGGAAGTGGGTGCTTCCTTAGAGTTGAAGCTCTTAAATCAGGGGATTAGTGTCTCCTTAGGGTTGGTGTCATTAAACATTGTAACTAGTGAGGTTCTTTATTATGAAGATGGATTAAAATGGTAGATACTATTAGCTATTCGCAAGGTGGTTTTTCTCATATGGGGTTTTTCATGGTATATCTTGTGTTGTGTCTTTTTGTATGATTGTGATTTCTACATATAGTTTTAATCTAAATTAAAAGGTTTTGAAAAAGGACTAAGTTAGTCAATATACTAATTCATTCCCTCCTCTTAGTATATAGCTATGTTATAATAATTGGTATCAAATCTAGGTTCCTTAGAAGAAGCTTAATCAACTTAGATAGATTTTGGGATGGTGAACACAAATAGCTAGTCATGAAGGATCTTCATCAAACAAATCAACTCTCTTTTATGGATCAAACTATGCATTCTAGAGCATAAGAATGGAAGCATACCTATCTTCATTAGGGTTTTATGGGATGTTAGTTGTAAATGGATATACAACTCCTATTGATTAGGCTACCAATAAATCATATGAGAGCAATGCCAAGGCTAAGAATGCTATTCTATATGGATTGTCTAATTCAAAGTTTGTCAAAGTGATGCATTGTCAAAATGCATAAGATATCTAGAACAAACTAAAAAGCATATATGAAGGAGATGACAAGGTAAAGTAGGCCAAGCTAAAAACTTACAAAGGCAAGTTTGAAATCCTCAAAATGAGCAAGGAAGAGAAAATTACAGACTATCTCCTCAGAGTGGATGAAATACTCAATAAAATCAAAATCCTTGTAGAAGAGATGAAAGAATCAATCATTTTCAAAAAGGCCCTAAGATATCTACCATCAAGATATGACCCAAAAATTTCTATAATAGAAAAAGCAAGAGATCTGGATAAACTCATTATTGATGAGTTTCATGGAAAATTCACTACTTATGAGATGATAATGGGAGAAGTAGACACATTCAAGAGAGAATATACATTCAAAACATCTAAACTAGTAAAGGAAGAAGCACCTACATCTAGATATGAGGAGACTGATGAATAAGAAGCCAACTTTGTTAGAAGATTAAAGAGAGGGTTTGAAAGGTATAGAGGTAAGTTACCCTTTAAATGCTTTAACTATGGTAAAGTAGGGAATTTTGTTGCTAAATGACCTTATAACAAGAAGGATAACATTGAGAAATAAGAGAGCACTAAAAAGGTGAAACCTCATTATTTCAAGAAGAAAAAATTCTTCAAAAATAAGGAAGGCCTATACACAAAATAAAATAGTGATTCAATGGATGACAATTGTAGTTATGATGATGATCATGACTGTGCTTTTATGGCTAAGGAAAAGAAAGTCCTATTCATTTCAATAAAATTAGCTTCTATGGATCAAAAATAATTTGAAGACTTAGAATAATAAGAAGGATAAGTGGATCTAGAGTGTGAATTCATCTATGCTTTAGAGGAAATTGATAAGTTGAGAAAAGAGAGCTCAAAATAAAAGAAGCTTGGATAAAAGGAAATTGATAAAATGTCCAAAAGTTTTGAGAAATCTGATTAGATGGTGGTTAGCCTAAAGACATAAGTTGAAGAGGCTATAATAACAAAAATGTATTCAAAATTGAACTACAATCTAAATATGATGAGTGCATGAAGTTAGAAGTAGAGATAGTGGATTTGATAAAAGAGATTGAGAAAGCTAAAGGAAAAATAGACAAAAGTCTGAAGTTGCTAGGAGGATTAGACATTCTTGATGAATTAATCAACTCTTGAAAGCATTCAAAAGAGAGATCAAGTCTTGGCTATGAAAAAGGAAAATGTTCCACAACCAGTACATCTATTAATCTATATACCAAATTCAAAGTAGAAGAAGGATCAAGATCAAAGAAAGAGAAAGCTTGTAAAGGATATAAAGATAAAATCAAACATAGATGATGTGAAGAAAGCTAAAGAAGAAAAAAGCCTAAATAAATGAATAATACAAAGTTAGTTGATGCATATGGATACACAAAAGTGAGAGATTTAAAGAAACCAGAGTATAGAAAAGCTTCTCATGCTACCCAAAAAAATTCTATGAATATGTATTCCTCATCTTTTTATAGTTATTATTATACCTATAATCAATCTAGTCATAGGGATATTGATTGTACAATTTTACCTAAAATGAGAAATAAATCTATAAGGATAAATTCATTTGTTCTTTTGTTAAATACAAATGTAATATGACATAATTACAATAAATTTGGTCACATTGCTAAACAATGTAGAACTAGCTTTGTAAGATCAAAATTACACTATGTAAAGAAAGGCATGCCTCCTAGTGTGAATAAAGGTTCAAAAGTCTTGGAAAAGGAGAAAAAGAAGACATATAAGAAAACCAAGGAAGTGTGAAAAGTGAAAGATCAATCTATGATTGCTCAAACTTCACTCCATGCTAAGGAGCATAATTTGTGGGTGATAGATAGTGGTTACTTAAAGCATATGACTAGTGACAAGAGTAAGTTCATAAAATTGAGCAAATGTAAGGAAGGATATGTTATCTTTGGAGACAACATTGTAGGAAATGTCAAAGGTAAAGGAACCTTGAACATAGATGGAAAAATGCCTACACATGATGTTCTTTAAGTTGAAGGATTGGAGCATAATCTTCTAAGTTTCATCCAAATGTGTGATAATGGATATAAGGTCACATTTAATGCAGAAGGCTGAAATTTAAAGAGATATAAAAAACTAGTTGTAGAAGGGAAAAGGACTAAAAGCAATATCTATAATCTTGTTGAAGTGAATGGTAATAACTACCAAATAGGAAAGATTTATGAGATTTGGTTATGGCATAAAATAATAAATTTGATAACCTATTCAAAGAAGCACAAATAAGTGAGTTGAACACATGATCAAGATAACAAAACTTGCAGACACTACTTATAAGGAATGTCAACTAGGTAAGCAAACAAGGATCATATTTCAAACAAAAGAGTATGCAACTACAAAGCCTCTAAAATTAGTTCATATTTATCTTTGTGGTCCTACTAATACAAAAGGTTATAAATGAGATAGATACTTCATGTTATTTGTAAATGATTACTTAAGAATGACATGTGTAACCTTTTTGAAGGACAAGTCACTAGCATTTGAGAGATTTAATATATTTAGGGCCATGGTGGAGAATGAGATTGGATGAAAAATCAAATGCTTAAGATCTGATAAAAGTGGAGAATTCACTTCAAATAAGTTCTTAGAGTATTTTGAGAAGTATGGGATCAAAAGTCATTACTCTGCAATAAGGACTCCATAGCAGAATGGAGTTGTTGAGAGAAAGAATAGGACAATCAAAGAGATGGCTAGACCAATGCTAAATGAGGCCAAGTTACCTGATGGATATTGAAGAGAAGTAGTCTAAATAGTGGTATACATATTAGACAGAGTTAAACTAAGAGTAAATAGTGACAAAACTCCCTATGAACTATGGTATGAAAACCCTGCCTCAATTAAGTACTTCAGAGTGTTTGAAAGTAAATGCTACATCAGGAGAAAGAAGGACAAATTAAGCATATTTGAATCAAGATGTGATGAAGGAATATTTATTGGTTATTCCACTCAAATCAAAGCCTACATATGTTACAATAAAAGGATACACAAGATTGTAGAGAGCATTAATGTCAAAGTTGAAGAAGGCTTAAAACATGTTCAACTTGACAAAGAAAATTGTATTGAAGAATCAAAGTCTAGAGGAAGCAACTAATGAAGAACTTGAAGAAACAAATGAAAAATCACCTCCAATATTTTTTCAAAAGAATCATCCTATAGAGCATATCATTGGAAATAATAATGGAATTCATATAAGGAGAAGAGTTGTACAAAACAAGGAGCGAGTAATTTTTGATCTAGTGTATGAAATTGAGCCTAAGAGCTATGATGAATCCATCAAGGATGAGAATTGGCTAAAAGCCATGGAAGAAGAACTAAGCTGAATTGAAAAGAATAAAACTTGGTAATTAGTTCCAAGACCTTCAAACAAGAATTTGATAGGTACAAAATAGGTCTATAGAAACAAGCTCAATGAGGATGGAGTTGTTATAAGGAATAAATCAAGATTGGTGTGCAAAGGATATGCATAAGTTGAAGGTATAGATTTTGAGGAAACATTTGATCCAATTTCTATATTGGAAACCATAAGAACATTTCTAGCATTCTCAGTCCACAAGAAATTCAAAGTCTATAAAATGGATGTTAAGTCAATTTTATTGAATGGGAACCTAGAAGAGGAAGTTTATATAGAACAACCTAAAGGTATTTAGTTTTTAAAACAATAAGATTATGTATGTAGTCTAAAGAAAGCTTTGTACGGTCTAAAACAAGCATGTAAAGCATGGTATTCAAGATTAGACCAGTACCTAGAACAATAAGGTTTCAACAATGGATGTGTAAACAATAATCTATACTTTAAATTATAAGGTGAGCATATGTTGATTGTTGTTGTTTATGTAAATGGCATCATCTTTAGTGGTTGAACTAACAAAATATGGAAAGAATTTTCTACACAAATGTAAAGTGAGTTTGAGATGTCCATGATAGGAGAAATTTATTTCTTCCTTGGTCTACAAATAACACAAATTGATGAAGAGGTATTCATATCCCAAACCAAGTATGCAAAATAAATGCTCAATAAATTTTGAATAGAAGATAGTAAACTAGTTAGTACTTCCATAATAATTGGATGAAAGTTGAGCAAAGAGGATGAGTCCCTTGATGCAAATCATATAATGTACATATCAATGACAAGTAGCTTGATATACCTAACTGCATCAAGACCTCATATCATGAAATCAATGTGCATGGTTACAAGATTTCAATCTGCTCCTAAAGAGTCACATGTCAATGCAATAAAAAAGATATTTAGATATATCAAGATCATAATTGACTATGGCCTATGGTATCCTACAAGTGAATATTTCACTTTGATAGCATATATAGATGTTGATTGGGAAAGAAGTGTAGATGACACAAGAAACACTAATAGTGGTGCATTTTCCCTTAGAAATAGAATTGTTTTATGGCTAAGTAAAAAGCAAGAGTTAGTTACTCTTTCTGAAGTAGAAGTAGAGTATGTAGCAGTAGTGGCATGTTGTACTCAAGTCTTGTGGATGAAAAAAACACTAAAAGACATAAAGGTAGAGTACCAGTCACCTATCTCTATTATTTTTGATAATTCAAGCGCTATTAATATATCAAAAAATCAAGTGATGCATTCTAAAACCAAATATATATCAATCAAGTATCACTTATTAAGAGAGAGTGTTATAGATCAAGAGGTCACAATGGAATATGTGCCAACTCAAGATCAAATTTTAGACATATTCACCAAATCTCTTCCCAAGGAAACATTTGAGTATCTAAGATATAATTTGGGAGTGATGGCTCCTACATCACATGACTAGTTCATAGTGATAGGGCATGAGTCTAGTGGGAGTCTCATAGAAGCTTTGTTAATCCATGGAAGATGAGATAAAAGGTAACTCAGGTATGCATAATTTTTTAAAACTCTAATGAGTTTATGGTTACATATTCTTAGACAAACTCCTTTATCTAATAAAGGGGGATAAACATTTAGATAAATAGTCAGAAAGAGTCTCTTTTCCATTAATGACAAAGGGGGAAAAAAGAGAAAATGCTCTCTGTAAAATTTTGGAGAAAAAGTGAAAATGTCAAAGAAGAAGCAAAACAAGTGTCCAAGTTAAATTTAGGCAACTGCACCATTTATTAAGGGGGAACAAGTTTGGTATGAATAGATTCAATTCATACACATTAGAATCCAATGTAATTAATGACAAAGAAGAAGCAAAATAATAAAAAATAGAGAATTTAGTTTACCATTAATGACAAAGGGGGAGATTATTGGAAATATGATTGTTATTGATGTCAAAAGGGAGATCACTAGCATTATGGATGTCATTTATTCTTAGGGCTGAATATGGTGATTATAGTATATGCAAGGAATCCTATTAGAGGTCAAGGATGATTGGAGTGTTTGTGTGCATGAGTGGAATTCATCTAGTTCTTCATTTGGTGTCTATGATAGGAAAATATGAGAAGGAAATTTGATGACATCACCATTTCCACATGTGCATGAGTCTAAGGGAGGTGGTCATATGGTTTTCATCACATTAGTCCCTAGTTATTATGTGCCATATTTTAATTCATGTAATGAAGCATAGTAGAATATATGTGGATGCAAAGTTGGCTACTCAGACAAAAATCACTAAGTTTCTATACTTATCCAAATTTGAAAAAGGTTTTAGCAAAGCCAATTAAGCATATTTATGAGGTCATCATTCACACAGATAGAGGTGCTAGGACAAAATGATCATATAAGTTTGTTCATTTTTTTACCTAGTTTATACGCTCTAAATCTTAGGTCACGTGACATAGTGTAACAAAAGATATACTTGAGAAAAGTTGCGATCCAAGGCATTTTGATAATGTTTTCCAACACTTATTAAAATTTGTAGGTTGCAAGATAAAGCTAAGAAGGCACTTTGATGATGCCATATTTTTTACATATGAAGGCTTCATGATCAAATGAATATATGGATGTAATCCCCTATGTGAGAGGATATTATGAACTAAATTAAAGGTCATGTGACTAAGCATAACAAGAGTTATGTAGGTAAAAATTTATCCTTCTAGGCATATTGAAATGGTCCCCATACTTAGTCAAATATTCATAAGGTCCTACAAGTTTGTCATGCTTTTACAAAGATCATTTTTGGACATTTGTAAAGGAAATAGATAGAATATTTGTTATGGGTTTTTCATGAGCATCTTAGACATATGGTCCATAGTTTTAGATGAAGAGTGATGAGCCTAAAATTGAATTATATTTGCTCTCAGACATTATAGGGTTTATTAGTTAAACCTAAAGTGTTTAAATAATGGATTTTATATTTTAATCTTGATTGGATATAGACAGGACTTGATAACTTAAGTTATAACTTAAGTCTTTGTCATCATTGTAAAACTGGCCTCTTTAACCTAGTAATTACTAACTCGAAGCAGTGATCAAGACTTTATATTTCCTAAGTCTTAGACTTAATATTTGTCCTATCTTGATCAACAGATAGAACTTAATTATATGTTGAAGATCCAAAAACTCCTTTCAAAGTCAAATTTTCAAAGGCACGTCTAAGTAAATGCACTGGTGACAAGTGTCATGATCACAAAGCATTGAACACTAAATCTATGGTATGGTTCAAAGTAAATTAGTCAATGATCAACATGAGGATGCCAAGTATCTCAAAAGCAAGAAATTATAGTGATGTAATGTCAAGTGTCACATTCTTAAGAGATAAGCAAAGATAAATATCATGCTTGTTAGAAGCCCTGATGGTGAGTGACTGATCATCCAAATGAGATCCAAAAAATAAAATAGACTTAATGGAATAAAGTGCTTGAGTTTTGTCAAGATATTGGCAAGTTAAAGACTAAGCCTGTTTGAGAATATTTATGGAGAATAATCATTCTAAAGACTCAGGAAGAAATGAGATGGGATAAAGAGCTCAACATTTAATGACTAGATAGAAGTAAAGATCATGCATCTTTAGAGATATAACAATACATGGAATATCAAATGAGAAAGATCAATAGATGCATTTTAAAGTTGAATAGATAAAGTTCAAAAGTGTATAAGGATCCAACAGAGAGTGTGAACAGATAGAACTTAATTGTATGTTGAAGATCCAAAAACTCTTTCAAAGTCAAATTTTCAAAGGCACCTCTAAGTAAATGCACTGGTGACAAGTGTCATGATCACAAAGCATTGAACACTAAATCTATGGTATGGTTCAAATTAAATTAATCAATGATCAACATGATGATGCCAAGTATCTCAAAAGCAAGAAATGATAGTGATGTGTAGAAGGAATGTGCTAATGTCAAGTGTCACATTATTAAGAGATAAGCAAAGATAAATATCAAGCTTGTTAGAAGCCCTAATGGTGAGTGAATGATCATGCAAATGAGATCCAAAAAATAAAATAGACTCAATGGAATAAAGTGCTTGAGTTTTGTCAAGATAATGGCAAGTTAAAGACTGAGCATGTTTGAGAATATTTATGGAGAATAATCATTCTAAAGACTCAAGAAGAAATGAGATGGGATAAAGAGCTCAACATTTAATGACTAGATAGAAGTAAAGATCATGCATCTTTGGAGATATAACAACACATGGAATATCAAATGAGAAAGATCAATAGATGCATTTTAAAGTTAAATAGATAAAGTTCAAAAGTGTACAAGGATCCAACATAAAGTGTGAACTTGTCAAAGATCATTAAAACAAACATGTTTTAAATTTTAGTTTTTTGAATAAATACCATTAGATCATGGTGCGAAACTTAAGATCAACAATCAACATTTAAAGATATGATCAATCTAATGGTCAGATGTAGGAACATGCAAGAACATGCAAGTAATCCAATAATCATAATACAAAAAATGAATCTAATTGATGTAATAGATCAAATCTATTTAAATGTGCATGTGTATCAAAACTAGAGTTCAAGAAATGTTATAAATAGTAATGAGACTAGGAATCATGGTGGTGGTGAATGAGTTTTAGATGCCAAAAACTTATAATTCAAGATAAAATGAACTGAGTCTAGAATAGAGTGTGAAGTGTTTTATAAACAAGTGTGAATACACAAAAAAAATAAAACCCTAGATTAATTACTTATATCTACGACATCTAGGTTACAAGCAGAAGCTACTAGTATTATTGAATTATGTAAAATAGGAAAATATAGAGACACAAAACTAGAGGGGTAGAGAAGAGAAGAGAAGAGAAGAGAGATGAAATGTAGAGCATGAATAGTTTTAGATTAGACCTATAATAGAGAATAGAGAATTGAATTATTTTATGAATCAACAATGTAATTTGGAGTTGTATTTCCATAATAGATATGATTGGTCGGTGCCATCAAGACAAGTTGAGTTGGTGCTCATTTAGGAAGTGGGTGATTCTTTAGAGTTGAAGCCCTTAAATTAGAGGATTGGTGTCTCCTTAGGGTTGGTGTCCTTAAAAATTATAACTAGTGAGGTTACTTATTATGAGGCTAGATTAGAATGGTAAATTCTAGCAGCTATTCTCAAGATGTTTTTTCTCATATTCAATTTTCCATGGTATATCTTGTGTTGTGTCTTTTTATGTGATTGTGATTTCTGGGTATAGTTTTAATCTACATTAAAAGGTTTTAAAAAAGTAATAAGTTAGTCAATATACAAATTCACGCCCCCTCTAATTATATAGTTGTGTTTCATTAGAAGTGCTCCCAAAATTTGAAGGGAGCAACCTAGTGTAAAAGTATGTCCATGACCTTGAACCATGCATCCCCAAAGAAATAGACAAAATGGGTGCACTAGTGTATACATTGAGAATCACTATCATGCATTGGTGGGTAGCACAAAAGTGTAACTTGCCAGTTTGGCCAGAGGTAAAAGTGGCCATTTGCACTAAATTCAGGAGGAGTAATGATAACTTGCATATATCAGCATACTTTGGTGACTTTGATCCCAGGTGCATGTGCACCTACGTGAAGAGACATGTAATGATTGTGGTATTACTACCCCAAATAAATTATGGGTTCACATCTTTTATAGGACTCTAAATACATGGGCACAAGCATGGTATGTGGTTAATGAGATGTACTAAGGGATAACCAATTGGGCTGCCCTTAAGGAGAAGTTTGTGCACACCTTTTCCTTTTCCTCACATAACTTGGAATTGGTTAAGCCACATTAATTAATTTAGAGGGTAGTTTTTTAGGACACCACCATCCTTGAGGAGTGCCTAAAAGACATGTTTGGGGAAAAAGGGTTGGTGATCCCAAATTTATTTGAGGAAGAAATGATCAATAATGACTTGAATGAAGAAGATGATTAAACTTATAAGGAACACTACTAGAAAATGCTTATCACAAAAATAAATCATGTACACTAAGTAGATGATAGCATTCTTGGTGAATAAGACCCCACTCATCTTCTCATAGAGACAACTAAGGAACTTGAAAATTTGAGGACTCATACCAAAAAAAATACCGAACCATATCATGCACCACTTAATACCATCAAAGTGGACATCAACATAGAAATAGAGCTAATTATGGCTACTTTGGGTTCCTATTGGTCTGACACAGAGCTAACACATGTTATAGATCTCCTAAAGGAATTCTAAGACTTATAAGGATATGAAAAGCACCCACCTATCACTTAGGAAGATGAGCATAAATCTAATCAATGATGCAAGACTAGTAAAAAAGTGCCCCTTTAGAATGAATCCTAACCTCTGCTCCAAGGTGAAAATAGAGATTGACATAATACTAGCTATAGGGGTTATTTACCATATACAAGAGTCTAAGTGGGTGAAATCAATGGTAATAAGCATCAATAAAGATGGGTGCATTCACATTTTCATCAATTATAGAATACTAAATACTACTTGTATCAATGACCCCTTCTCAAATCCATTCATTGATGAAGTCTTAGAAGGCATTACAGGTTGTGAAATCGACACCTTCATTGATGGGTTCTCTAGATACCACCAAGTCCAAATTGAGGAGGAAGACAAACCCAAAACAACCTTTGAAACTAAATGGGGATATTTTTATTATAACATGATGCCCTTTAAAATCAATAATGTGCCATCTATTTTCTCTAGAGTGGTGATCACCGTATTTAAATACTTCATCCACAAGTTCCTCTATGTTTACCTATATTATTGGATGGTGTATGGCCTCATCAAGGACCAATATGATAACCTACACCTAATGTTTAAGAGGTGTCGGTAGCTTCAGATATCTCTGAACCTAAATAATTGTGTCGTCACAACATAGTTTAGAACCCTACTTGGGCACATCATCTATAAGGATGGTTTACTCATCGATCTAGTGAAGATTGTGATCATCATTTAGCTCTAGACTCCTTCCACATAGAAATATGTTCATGCCTTTCTTGGCCACTATGGGTATTATAGAAATTTTATAAGCATCTATGCAAATATTTTGGTGTCAATAGAATATCTCTTTTACAAGGATGGCCCATTCTATTGAGGCAAACTACAAGAGGATGTCTTCAAAACTCTAAAGTTCACATTGGCTAGCATTCCTATATTGTAATTTTCTAATTAAATGACCCCATTCCATGTCCATGTCAACATTTATAGCTCTCATATTCATACAATCCTGACATAGTCTAGTGAAGGCAAAATAAATCACCCCATTTCCTTTGCTAGTAGAAAATTAGCAAAGACAAAGTAGAATTACACTATAACCAAGAATGAGGTGCTTTCCATGGTTAATTCCATACAAAAATTTAGACAATATTTTTTGGCAACCCCATTCATCTTTTTCATACACCATGAGGTGCTTAAGTACCTCATGAGTAAACCCATTATCCATGGACACATTTGCAGATGGATCATTCTATTTCAAGAATTTTAGTTCTCTATTTCTTTAATCCTAAAAAATAGAACTTGGGCTCAGACCATTTGTCTTGTATAAACTTAGGTGATGTAAAAATACCAATTAAGAATGATATGCTAGATGTGAAACTATACATAATCTAGTGCACCCCTAAGGACTTAGTGGAGATAATTGCTTTCTTAACATCTAGATCTGCACCCCAAATAATGACAACCAAAGAAAATAAATAACTCACAGTTCACACTGCCCATTTTTAGCTCATTAGCAGGAAACTATACAAACAAGGCCAAGACTAAGTTCTACATTGATGTGTCTTAGAGCATGAAATGGAATCCATCCTACATGAGACACATGAGGAGATAATATGAGGACATTACATAGGAGATGCAATGGCATATAAGGTGTTATAGTGAGGCTTGTAGTGTCCAAGTCTATTTTAGGATGTGAAAGATTGCACCAAGGCATACAACATATGCCAACAAATAGGTAATGCTAACCACTAAGATGAGATTCCTCTCATCCCCATTCTTTCCCAAGCACCATTTGATAAATGATCCATTGACTTTGTTGGACCATATACCCTTGTAACATGTTGCATAGGTGTGACATACATTCTAGTGGCCACTAACTATTTCGCTAAGTGGGTTGAGGTTATGCCAACAAAAAATTATACAACCACCATAGCTACAAGGTTCATATGGGAGAACATCATAATCCATTATGGGTGCCCATTCATCTTGAATAACAATAGGAGCACACACTTCATCGATGAAACTATGTGGATCCTACTAATATAATATATGGTGGCACACCATAAGATAATGACTTGCCATCCCTAAACCAATGGCATAGCTGAGGCATTTAACAAGATCTTGGGGACATACCTCATAAATATATGTGATGTGGGTCACAAATATTGGGATGATCAAGTTTCGATATTATTATGGGCATATCATATGACCTATAAGTGCTTGAATAAGGCTACACCATTTTAACTAGTGTTTGGCATTGAGGTGATCTTATCGATGGAGTTATTGGTTCCATCATTATGCATCATGTGGGTCAGTTAGATAACTAAGAGTTAATTAATGTAATATTGGAGGAATTAGAGTGCTTAGATGAGGTGCATGCCTAAGTAAAGTAGAGCCTACAGATAGAGAAGGCATGCTAAAAGCTCTAGCATGACAAGCATATAAAGCACAAGGTGATAACAAAAGGGGAATTAGTTTTTATCTATGAATCCAAGTATATATGGAACCCAATCAAGTTGTAGATAAGGTGGATGGACCCATATGTCATTCACAACATCATAGAGACTCATGCATGCAATCTACATATGTTATCAGGTGAAATACTCTTTGGGAATTTCAATGGCAACTGATTGAAGTTGTATTAAAAATATAGTGGTACTTGTTCCATCAAATATCAACTTCCTAATCATGATTCAACTATATTGAGTGACCAAAATAAAGTTTGGCGTAAGACAAACAAGTTCCTTTTTGTGTGTTGTTTACAATTTTGATGTGGTAGGTGAATAAGCAGTGCTTTGAGGCTGTTAGTAAAATGTTTATGGCATTTTCATGCATAATTATAGATAGGTGAGTTAATCACAGCTATACCAAATCACCTAAGGCCAAACACCTAAGTTATGGATAATTAAGTTCATCAAAGTTAGACACAAGATGCATTAGATCTTTGTGCATAAGATTCAATAAGTGAGGCATTTTTAAGCTTATAGAAGGGTTAACTCAGTACTTCCAAGAATAATACCAATCTTAAGTTTATGGGCACATATAATTCACCAAAATTAGAGCATATATGATTTGAGAGAGGCATATTAGATATAAGTACATAAAAGATAGACTGAAGATGCATAACATGACTATGCACAAGAGATCAACTAAGAATGTCATGTTAGAGGGCCAACACAAAGGATTTGTATGGGTCAGGAAAGGCTAAGACAAGAAGATGAAAGCATAGTAAAATTGACCAAGATAGATAAGCACACTTAAAATATACGCATAGCTATAAAAGGAAATGGGAGCGAGGAGGATGAATCATGTGCATGTGAGGCATTGTGCCTAGGCTACCATATTGAAGGTGAGGCTAGGCCAAGTGAAAATATCACAGAGGAAGATCATCAAGATGAGCTAACATCCACCCAAAGTGAGGTGGGAAGTGACCATTTGAACTACACATCACTTCACCAAAAAGTCATTAGAAGAAGTCAATGAGGTGGTGATAGAGGAACAAAGATCCACATAAAATGTGTATATCATAGAATATTTATTAAAATTTCATAGGTCTCATCATTCCATTAATCTCTCATAATTAAATTGGTAAATGAGAGTAGATGTATAAAGTAATGAAAAATTGGCTACATCTTATTATAAACCTTATGCTAATTTGAATTTTGAATAGAAAAATAGAGAAAAAGTAATGAACCAAAGAGCTGAACCAAGGATACCTTGCTATAGTGAGACCTTGAGTACCCCTAGATGCCAAAATTGAATGACTATATAGATAAATAAAGTACATTCCCTGTGATATTGGCACAAGAAAAAAAGGGGCACAAATTGGGTGAGAACCAAGAAGATAAAAACTAAAGTGACACCAAGGCCACCAATTATGGCACATGAAGCTCAAGAGCCAAATATATATTCATAGACCTTGTGACTATGTGAAGTGCCAATAAATATTGAAGGCTTTGGCAAGATGATTAGATTATAGTTTAACACCAACATGTTTAGAATGGGGAAAAACATATGAATTCAAGCCTGTAGTAGGTGTAAAAAGATGCTAAGAAAGCATAATTAGTAGTAGAAGCTACTACCATGAAAATAACATTGCCATTAGTAGAAAGAGTGAGTGTCACCCAAATCGATCTAAAAAAACTTGAAAATATGTTCTATTGGGA
Organism: Torreya grandis; assembly: GCA_037957365.1. Classification (NCBI taxonomy): domain Eukaryota; kingdom Viridiplantae; phylum Streptophyta; class Pinopsida; order Cupressales; family Taxaceae; genus Torreya; species Torreya grandis. Next base: position 1,896,160 of record JARHVA010002961.1, read on the forward strand.
CATGTAGTTTCTTGAAGGGGTTTTAATAGGAAAAAATTGGGCATCATTCACACATAACTATTACTTGAAAGAGTATAACTATCTAACCTCTATCAATGTGCAATACCTAATACAAGACTAGGTAGTAGACACAAGGGAAAAGACTCTAGAAGGTGTAGCACTATTTGATGTCTCAATATGGGACAAACTAGTGACCACCAATATGACATAACTCTATGAGTTACCAAGTTTTTGGAAGCTAGAGGAACGTGTGTAGTTCTTCATCTTGCATGTCCATAGGGATATATTATAATTTGTATGGATATGTATGAGGCTATCTAAAACCCTTATTAACCAAATCACTAGACTCCCAAGCTTTGATATAGACATCCCCTAGATGATGGAAGATGATGCTAAAGTATAAATGGTCAAAAAAATCCTAGGTTACTACAAAGGAGGTTTTACATTCCTAATCAAGGACATTAATGATCTTGGGATGAGGGTAGTTGTAAACTTGGTGATTTTGAAATTATGCCCAGGTGGACAGTGGGTGAATGTAACAAATACTTACTTGTGCATCACCTATCACATGGTGTAGGGTGTGAAATTCAACATTGCCAAGTTCATCATAAAAGACATAATTAAAAATGCAATTGAATGTTCTACCCAATGGGGTTTCATGTTGATTCTGATTGTGAGGGAGGAGATCAACATGCTTTATGGGGATGAGGAAAACCTATGGGTCTTCCCAGTACATATCGACTCCTCGATGCTAAAATATCAGAACTACACTTGTCCCCTACCTTCACCCCAAAGTTTAAAGCTTGACTAATGGGATGGTGCATGTGGTATATTGAAGTATTCAAAAAAGAATTGTGCATCTCTAAGAAACTCCCCTAGATTATATTTGGAATGATGAATTTTTCCATTATAAAACACTTTAATGTCATTCAATTGGTAGTCATAGATGGAAATTACTCTGGTTCGCTAAAATTGCCTTATGAATTTTTAGCCAAGTACTTTAAAGAGGCACTACAAAGAATCCCCAATGTGTATTAGGTGGATATCCCATTAAATACCATATATGCATAAATATATATTTTAAGGCACCAATACATGCACCTAAAGGTAAAATCAACCAAAGATGAGGAGGATGATTCAAATGCCATTGACATTTATCCCCTTAAAATGGAAATCATCCTTGAGAACATCTATAGGATCTTCTATAAGATGAAGCCAAGGAAGAAGGGCATGTGCATTGACAAAGATGATAACCTCCCCCTTTAGGTTGGCAAAGAAGGATATTTAGTGCTAGTCGAATTGAACAAATCCCATTAGGAAAAGTGGGGAGAAACCCTAGAGGAAATACAATAACATCTTTGATTAAAGATTACCTCTATCGATGAAGCTACCCCCTCTATGCCAAAGAAGAAGCACATGATATTCACATCAGGAATTACATAACCCAAGCTAAGGGAGAAGAAAAATTAGAATTCGAAGTGTCTAGTGGTGATGCCCATGATAACCTTGGTAGAGATGGAGGTGCAAGAGGAATGAGAGGAAGAAGAAGAAGATATAAGATAAAAGGTGTACATCACCCAAAAATAATAATCAAAGGAAGATCCCAACACTAAATAAATTCATAAGGTTCTCTAAGGTGGTACTAATATTGTGCTTAGGGAAGCATAAAAACCATCAAGTACCCCAACCATAGAACCTACAATGCAACCTATGTAAACTAAGGAGGAGAAGAGGCACACATGGATAGAAATGGGCCTCAATAAGGACCATATAGAAGTGGTGATATATTTACATCAAATTAGGGAGTCCATGAAGGCAAAGAGCATGACCCAAGTAGATATTGATAAATCCAAGGCTGAAGAGATAAGGGTTGAGGAGGAAAATATAGCTACAATAGTGAAGAAGAGGAAGTCAAAGATAACTAAGGCCCAAAAGGAAGAGGCCATGAGAGGGATGGAAGAAAAGAGGGTTGATGAAATCATGAAACCCATAAAGGAGAAAGAAGCAGCATTTCCTAGCACCCCAACTATCATAATGGAGAAATCCACAACATAGGTGCACCCAAGTAGTGAAGGGTTGCTTGGAGACAAGGAAGGCAATACTATCACATTAAAGAATAAAATAGAGAGCATAGATAAAACATAGTAGACTCATTAAAGCTGACATTGAAGAAAAGGAAGAATCAAATAAAGGGAAAATTTCAAGGAAGAACCCTTATTGGAGAAACAAGACACATTTGAATAAAGCACCAAAGAAGGTGTTAGTTCTGATGAAGAAGATCTAGAGTAGATAGAGTTAGCCATCTAACGAAAGGAAGTCAAGCTAAGCCTATGAGAGAAGGTGTAGAATGGGTTCACAAACAAATATTATTATACGATGGTATACATGCCCCCTATAACCACCATGACACTAATGCACCATCAAATATCCTTTGCCTTTGATAGTTATATGGATGAGCCTCAATTTGAGGTACCACAATAGATAGTCCTCAACATAGACCAACCAGAGGAAGGGTAGGACTCTACTCTTATCAACCCCCACACAATGAATCTAGTAAGGTCAATTAACACCCTCATCTAAATGGCTTACAAGGTAGTACATAAGAACATCATTAACTATGTTTAAGAGTAAAAATGGAAGAAGATTTAATTAGAGGAAGAGGAAAAAAACAAGGCCATAAAATTCAAGTTACAACAACTAGCTGAGCATGTGAAGGAATCTGAATCATCCCTCCTGGATGGCATTGACACTTCAAATTATTTGGAGGTTAACAAGGTGTGTGTGTTAGTGGAGCAAATGCTCCCAAAGTTGAAGGTGCAATTAGCACCAAAAGAAGAGGAGGACCCTTGTGACACCACAAATCAAGAGATTACCACAAAACTTGAAGAGGTGGAAGACCTCTTCATGAATCTTGAAAAGGGTGTAGAAGTATCCAATGCAATATTTTACAACTTATACACCCAAGCATTAGTCATTAATGTGCACCTAAAAAAGGAAAAAGGTGAGAATGACACATTAATGGCACAATCATATACTATGAGCAAGATTGAGTGTGCTCAGATAATGTTGTAGGTCAACACTTTGAACACCCAAATCAAGACCCAAGATAAAGACCTAGAATAACTCTTTCATGCATTACAAACAAAGGCCTACAAACAAGGAGTGATCCTTAATGGAGGTGTAACAAAGGCAAAGGAAAGGTTATAGGCATTTCAAAAAGAGTTAGAGAAAATAGATGTGCTCACCCTCAACACTGCCTCCAAAAAAATAGACAATACCATAGAAGAAATCAAGATCAAAATTTAAGGTTTTGAGGACTTTAGAGTAGAACTAAATTAGTGCATTCCTAAGTTTTGTGCACCTAAGTCACTATAATATTATTTTGAGATGGAATAAAAATTTTATATGGGGTAGGGCCCCAAATCCATTTAATTATAGCATCTACACCAACACAGTAGACACCTAGGCACAAGTTAATCACTTGTCATGATTATTATTATGCCATCTTATGGTGCCAGTTGGAAGGTGGCTAACTAACTCCTTTTTGTCTCAATCATCATTGGGAATTAGGTGCATAAGATAATCATGATTCATTAGAGGTAGTGTAGTGGAGCTGGTGAAATGAGTACATACAGTGCCAACTCATAAATCAACGTGATCCATTCCCCATGGCACTAAGATGCCTCAATGCACTATAAAATCAAGCTAAGTCCAATTAGTGAGAATAAGAAGATTAGAATAGTGAATCCCTATCATATTGATTCTAGATACTATGTTCACTATTAGAGATAGAGTTAGTTTGAGACACCTTTATTGCTCCTCAATGTAATGCCCAATCTCACTTATGATCCTTTGGGCCTTTAGTAGCCCAGGCCAAGCATTTGCTTAGTTCCAATTATGTGTGTGTGTGTGTGTGTGTGTGTGTGTGTGTGTGTGTATATATACATATATATATATATATATATGTATATGTATATATGTATATATGTATATGTATATATATGTATATATATATATATGTATATATATGTATATATATACGTATATATATATACATACATATACATATATATACATATATATATATATATATATATTGTTGTTGAATTTTGTTTAATGATGAAGGATTTATGCAATGTTTAATGCATTGAATGCTTAAGTCTATAATATGTATGTTGAGCTCTTACAAGATTCTAACCTAACTCATCTATGGTGTGTCTATAGTTCATGAGGACTCCCATACCCGATATAGGAAATTCTCTAAGTATGGGTAAGACCCTACACCTCATAATGAAACCTACGCCTGAGTCCCTTGAATTGATACCCAGTTTCCCCTCAAGTGACTGAATGTAATTGAGCCAAAGGAACCAAAGGCTTACACCCATGAAACTATAGACCCTGTTTTCTTACACCTGATAGATAGGAATTTTTCCCTGCCCCAAGATGGCTTATACCCTTGAATGCACCACCTCTATTACACTAACCAAACTCCCCAAAGGATAGAGTTATGCCATGGCACAAATAGCCCAAATAGACCCTGATCCCTTCTCCACTGTGCTTCGAGTGAGCATATAAGTCTTTTACCTTATGCAAAGTGATGCCATCACATTTGAGTGCTAAATATTAAGTGTTATAGGGTTAGTTAAAGCTTGTGCCACATTAGAACAAGGCTAAATCTGACCTAGATAAGTCCCTGACTAAGCCCATGATTGAAGACACCTAATTTTCTACAATAATTATTCATCCCTTTCTTCTTTCATTTCAAGTGAAAATATTTACATCATTTAATTGAAATGGGTATAAATCACATAATATTAGATATTATTTTCCTTTTTTATTTGGTGTTCACCATGATGATTTACTTATAACTAATTAATTTCATAAAATTCTCATAAGTTATGCCTTCAATTAGTTCTACATCCTACTTGTGGGTTCAGTGCATAGATGTAATGATTTCAGCCAAAATTTTCTCAACACAATTTTCTATAAATATTAACAAAGAGGTCACATTTTCTCAAAATTTTAAAATGAAATAAGGACCTAATGAATTTATAAATGACCATGTATCTAACTTTAAAACCATTGTTTTAAAAATGTCACACCAAATCCTTGATAGTGACATTTCAATTATATTCTCAAAAGCCTTCATTTCTCCTCTTAAGGATAAACTTATGTTTAATATGTTTGAATATTTAGATGATCTTTGTCATGCACTAGGAAACATTAAGATTACACTTATGGATTTCAATATGCTAAAGCATGTATCTAAATCTTCTACTACCACTACCTCAATTTCAAGGAAATACAATGATTAAACTTAAGACTAATGATGCACCTAATTTTAATAACAATAAAGAGGAAAAAATATCAACATAATTTTGAAAACCAAGGATAGGATCATCTTTCCTACTTATAGGAATAGTTAATGACATTACTAGACCCACTACAACTAGTTATTAAATTATTACTCAAATATACCAAAATTATTTTTCTTGATCCATATCAGATAGATGATAATTAAGAATTTCATAAATATATCACAATAACATATTTAATATATCATCAAGCTCTATAACAATGGACTATTCGATGCTTCAAGTTGAGACATAAGATTCAAGATCTCATTGGTAACATTATTTGTATTTATAGATATAATTATACATTGAATGAATCTATCACATTTTATAATTACTACTAGAAAATATTAATAAATTCATTAATAAGACATAATATTGCACATAAAGGCAATTTGCATATGACAATATCTATACATCATTTGACTATTCCTCATGAGCTTGAGATTGATAACATCATTGACATAGATTTTAATTTTCAATAGTAAGTTCCATCAATTAATATGACCACAATATACCTAACTATAAATAAAAAAGGTCATTTATACATTCATGCATATGCTTCTCATCACCTTTTTGAGTATACATGTAATAATGATTAACACTAGTTAAAAGAGAAAATATTATTAATATTCCATTCTTATTTATTTAAGGATACTATAAATGATATTTACCTAGCATTTATTTGATACTATATAGTTACAATGTCATATAAAACACATCAATTGGTGTTATTACACTACTAGTTACAAACGGTCATTATACACTTATAATTTGGTAATATTTTATGCCCAATATTATTTGGCCACCCATGGATTAATAAAATGAGAGTGATACCTTCTACATCACACCATAATCTCAATTTTTTACATAATAATGAATTACATATAATTTGTAACACACCTTTTGACCTTCATATTTTACCTCAAAGATCAGGTATGAAATCATTTAGTGCCCTTCATAAAGAGTGAATCATCTAACCTTGTGTGATATATACTTATATTGTTCCACCATTGTTCATGGTAACTACCACATTTATTTTATGATACCACCTACATAAATTATTAATTCCATTACATTTTCTATATGCCATTATTATCTCCTATTTGAGATCCTTGACCCTATCTCCTATATTTGCACATTGTATTCCTATGTTTCATTGTTATCCATACCTAAAAAATATATTAGAATATACTTATATGAATATTTTATGATCATCACAATTATGATAATATATTATTATGCATGATCTTATATAATTTCCAACAAATCCTCTAGATCACTCTTCACATGTCTCTCATTGGGATGATGATTACACTAATTACGTATCTTATGGATATTTGTTTTTATACTTTGAGTGACACATCTAAATTTGACATTTTTTATCATCACATTAATAATTAGATCATTGGTTAGCTATATTATCATGGTATAAACATCATATTTTTACGCAAGCCTTATTATTATAAATTTTTAGCGTTGATTTATACATATGGATTATTGGTCAAAATTAGCCTCTTATTATCATGGTTTGTGTTCTTCTTCCTCTCTATCTTCATATAAATATGGTTTTTTATCTCACTACTTATTATATTTTTTATTTTATGATTTATGTTTGTTCTTGGAGGCCTCATCTTCCCTTCTTCCCTTTTTATGTTTTCATTTCATCTGTCAAAATAAGAATGTTGCTTTGTCGATCCTATCTTGGGTGGGAATGACAAGCTTTCTCATTACATCATTTTTATGTTTTAACAGTATCCATCATATCCCCTTCTCAATCAATAAAGTGTTAAGGCATCTTTGTGAATTTTGTTTCCTATTGAGATGGCTAACATTGATAAAATGTTAATTATGCCTAATTGGTTTAGTTGTTTTCATGGAACAACTTGGTTTTGAAGCAATAAATAGGTTCAAAACCTCCATTGAACCTATGGAATGACTTTTAGTATTGCTTATAAAATTATTGTAAGTGTTTTATGATTAATGGCACCCTTTAATAATTGGTTTTGCTTGATTCTCATTTTATAGAATCAATAACATACATATTTTATTGACTACAGCAATGAAATGTGGATATCTGGTCTAGTGAGATTTGAACTGGTTGTTATTATTTGGATGCTTGCTAAAAATCTCATTTTGTCTATTATTGTCTAGCATCAAACTACTTGGATGAACAATGTTTGATTTGAAAAGTCATAGTCTAATCTTGTGTGTTCATCTTTGTTGGGGATTGTTATAAGAGATAGGAAATTATTTTTAAATTTCATCTTCAAGCTTATATATGGTTAAATACATATGATTGATTGATTTAAGCACATATTTGGTGCATAATAATTAAGAACCTAACTTTGATTTCTTAAAAAAAAAATATAATATTTGTATTATAATTAATTCCTATTAAGAATCAATTGGGGTCAATTTGACCAAGGGTGTATTTGGGGTAAAAAACCTATGGAAGTTTTTTGAGACTTATAGAATTATTAATATTTAAATGTGTATGTGTATGTCTGGAAAACCATTTTTTTTAATATTGCCCAAGTTTCCCATAGTTGACCTATGGCATGAGAAGCTACCAAAATGTCATTAGGAAGATGAGAGGTTGTAGGCTTTGTGGAAACTAAGAAGAGTTTGGATTTATATATGGAGGCTTCTTGGCACTTACTCCTGCTCAATCTAGTTGGAGATCTGGTGCCACTTTGTGAGAGATATTTTGGCAAGAGGGGTGGTTTTAATAAGAAATAATGTATGAGTTACATTCTAGTCTAAAATAAGTTAATATGAGAGAGTCCATGTTTTTACTCCTAGGGGAACCTACAAATCCAAGACATAATTCTACATTGAACCAAGAAAGTCACTCTTTCCTAAATATTTAGTCTACCATTCTGATTGAAAGGTAATTTTTATGTAAATACTATTATTAGGTAAAGGCCCACATATGCATGCAATAAAATACATATATGATCCTTTGTTCTAATAATCTAATCATATAAGAGGTTTACATGGTAAATTAAGGAAATATAAACCTATTGGTGAAATTTTAGGTTTACCATTTTATTTATAAAATGACATACTCTTTATTTTGGGAAAGAAAAATATATAAACCTTAGTTGTATGTGTAGATTTGAGAATGGTAAATAATTCAACTACTAGTTATTTTTATTCCTATTTCCCCAATATGGAAACATATGATTGATTGGTTATTAGGAGTATTATTAACATCCATTTGGGTTAAATTGATCCATTTAAATTTCATGATTAACATCTTGTTTGTGAGGGTGCTAGTTTCAAATCCCTGTTACACCCTAATATGGCATATTTGGGTTTTAGTTATTAAATCTTGTTCAAAATTTTATTTTTTTAGCCTGCATCAACCCCTTCGTGTTGATTAGGGCATGAAAACAACAACTTAAATTTTTTAATTAGGGTCTTGGCTGATTTTGGCTTGGGTTTGTGTTCATGAGTCTTGGTGTTTGAATGGGGCTTTCATATTGTTTACGTAAAAGTGTACAACTGCTTATTAAGTTTGAGAATTTAAGTTTTATAAATTCATAAAGTCTTGAATGGCTATACATGTTGAATGGAGTGTTCTTATTTTATTAATTTATGGACTACACTTTCTATTACGACTTGGTGGTGGTAATTTATCATTGTCTAGAATAAGAGTATGCAAGAAATAAAATGGAAACCTAGAAAATTTATTTTTATGATTGGTATATACTCTTTTAAGTATCTATTAATAATTGTTTTGATTTAAAAGGTAATGCTTTCAATGATTGGAATGTATTGAGTTTTCTTTTTATTGCATTCATAATTGACCTAGGTTATGCAAGGTTATACTTTACTAGTCATAAATGATTTGTGTGTGTTATTGGTGCCATGGATAGGCTTATTATATATTCTATTTTTTTATCCTATTTGGATTGTGATGAGGCATAATGTTTCTAAGTAATGAGTTTGATTAAATGTTTTATTACTCTCAATATCTTTGTTTGAGTTTTTGATTGGCTATGCTTGCTTATTTGTTATAAGGATAAGTTCCAAGACTCTTTGGTGACATTTCCACTATTTTATTGATATGGTTAAGTGTATAACAACTTTTATATGCATTGGAATATAGTATTTTACAATAAAGATTGACTTGGATTCCAATTTATTATTGGGTTAAGGCTGATTAAGTCGTTGGTGTATCCTTTTAAAATGATTAAGATGTTATTATCTTTGGTTTAACATAGAATTGGTGTTGATAATTCATTTGGGAAAGTCAAAGGACTACTAATTTATCATTTCTCGATTAATCAGTGGATTTTAATCTCTAACATTCAATTTACCTTCTCTAAAACGAATTTAATTGGTTGGTTTTAACCTCTATGGTAAACAAGTGATATTGGAACAATTTTGATTCTATGTTGAATTGTTACATAGCTGCCACATAGTCATGAGTCATTATGGATGTCATTTATAGAATATTTAATATAGATTTTGTTTTAGTTGGCTAGTGTATTGATGAAAAACAATTTAATTATTAGTTGATGTAATATTAGTATTGTCAACTTCTTAAACCCATTAATTATATTTAATTACCAAAGAAGTATATGGTGCACCCTTGATTTGGGGGTTGTGCCTAAGAGTTTTTCATGATATAACCTTTATTTTTATTTTGGAAAGTACCTATTGTATCTTGTGACTGTGTATGGATAAAACATAGCATGTTTATTGGATATTTTTACATTAGTGTATTATCAGGTTTGAGTTAACATGATGTTTATTTTTTTCTATTTGCCATTGTTATGTCAAGATGATTGTTTCTTGGGATACTTTCTAGTTTTTGAAAATTTACCAATGAAATATTCATAATTGGTATTGTGATTACAAAAACTTAAATAATGCCATTGGAATTCCAATTTATAGGTACAGGTTTAATTTAAGATCTTTTCAACTACTCTGTCACCTATAACTTAGTAGATTTATGATTAAATTCATTTTGAATGTATATTCTAGGATTTTTACTTAGGTCAAGTACCTTCAGTAGTATGGAGTGTGTGGTAGAATATCTAAGATACCACCATTGTTTTTACATAAATGTGTGGGCATTGAATTTTAATTTAATTGATAAGTGGAAAGTTGTACATCCACATTGAAAACTACTTTCAAGTTGTAAATAATGAATATACTTGTTTATAATATTTCATTCCTATTATTTGGAGTTCTTATGGTAAGTTATTCCAATAAGTAAATTGTTGATCTAGTTGGGATAATAACTAATTTCAATTATATGATATTAATATTTTTCTGAAACTCTTAAACCAAGAGATGTGGTATTTGTGTATACTCAAATTAATAAATTAAGTTAATGTTGTCCACATACTCATTGGTTTATGGTTGTATAAAACTGAATTGATGACAATATTGGTGTATAATATTCTCTTATGACTAGGTTTTATCTTCGTTGGCAATTGTTCTTAGCTATGAAAAACTATAATTTTCCATGATGCAATTAGAATGATAGACTATTTTATTTATAGGATTGGGATGACTTACTCAACATTGTGTTGATCCTTACTTTTGACATGCTCTTTATAGGTTTAGTGACAAAATAAATTAGTAAGGAATTAAAAGCGTATAATATTTTGGTTGCTTAAACTTTGTTTTCAAGTGTGCTTGGATTGGTAATTTCTTCATTAAAAACTATTTGGCACTCATTGGGAGTAGTTAAGTGTGGAATAATTCTAGTTTTTACTTCCTTACATTATAAGTATGAAGTTTTGGGTTGCAATGTTCTAAATATTGTTAAATGAACTCTCACTCATATAAAGTGTATATATAGGAGGTTCATCTAAATTATAAAGGTAATGTCTTAGTATCATTCCTTGTTATAAGAAATAAATTTATAAAACCATGTAAGATTGTATGTAACTTGAATAAATATGGAAGTGCAATTTTATTTAAACTCTTAATCTTGACTTATGAAAATTACTCAACTCTTATAGTCTTATTGTTTTAAGGCCATGAGATACTTTTATGTTAGTTTACATAATATGTATGTGTGATTTAAGGACTAGTTCCTATTATCAAATAGGTGGTTTTGTCAAGCTATATCATTTTCATATTTTTTAGAAGAGACAAGTTGGCTCAGTCTCCTATCATTGAATACTCTTAAATTACAGTAACCTGGGAATTGCCATACACTTACACTATTGGAAATTGTGTAATGTAAGCACAAATTTGGAAATAACGCTTGATTTGAAAAAAGAAATTATGGATCAAATTGGGTACATTTCATTTTCTTCCCTTGCATGTATACCCTTGATATTTGAACCTATGTTTTTCATTTATTTCTTATTTTTTATTTATTACTTTTTTCACCATTAGGTCCCCACTTAGAAATATTGAATTATATACATAAAATCCACCTAAGATCATTTCAATAATAAATATTAAAGATAATTGCCATTAAATTCAAGTATAGGCACACTTTACATTGCTAAATTTATTCTTCTAAACTTGCATCAAATAAGCCTATCATTGTGTACAAAAATAAGTATATAGTAAAATATCATTATAGTTCATTTCATACTAAGGAGAGAAGGCATGTATTATTTTATCACTCCTCCATTGACACATACAATAAATATGTGTGGTTTGGATCTGGTATGTGGGATATGTAGGTGTAACACATTTGTGGTTTTTTGACAAAAAATATTATTTAATTCTATTTGTATATAATTTTATGTATAATTATGTCATGTTTACAACAAATATAAAATTAGAAAGATTTTTCCCTTAAATAATAAAAATAAAGGAATGGATAGACATCATGTTGTAGAGTAACATAGAAAGATACATATCTTAAAATTGAGCACATAACACAAATGGTGTAGGAAAAATTAAAACTAATAAAAATAAGCCAATGTTAATCCCACCTTGGCAAATAATGATCCAAGCACTGACCTTGTCCATGCATTATAAATTTAAAATTCACACACAATCAGATATAAGCTTACATAGCTTAACTCTGCATTAGGTTTCAAATAGTAATTATGTGTCATATTTTTTGAAATAAATAGGTCACATGTGTAGACACCTAAATCTGGCCCCCAGTGACCTCTAATCAGGATTTTGGCTAGTTTCCACCCAAAATGTACAATTTGGCTTAAAAACACTAAAACATGCTAAATGATGTGAAATTAACATATTCAAGTGCCGATTTTGGCTAGAGTATCATTAAATGGGATAATTTAATTTGTGATCTAGCTAACTTTGATCAGATCATTCTAAGTTAAAATGCCACTTTTGCACCTAGGTGTTCTGGATTGCTCTTTCCTATCAAATCTCTTGCACAAGACATGACTTTGTTATTTTTTGTTGATAACATCCTAAATGGGATAACAAATCCAATGCATCTGACATTGCCTTCTAATTCCAATACAGTCAAATTTTGGACCAATAATAAGGCATTCTGATCAATTTGAGTAATTTGTGCACAAAGTGATTAATCATGCTTAAGAGCTAATTAATCCAAATAAAGGCATAATTAATAATTCCATGGAAACTTATTGCAAAATTATTTTTTTAAATGAATATTGAATATCTGCATCACCAGGTGACCTCATTTCTTGGGAAGACATCCCTAAGCCATAAATGCCACAAATATCAAGATTCATGAACTCCATGCCTCATCAATGCCTTCCATGATGCACTCTATGCCTCTTAATTACCCCTTCTTCAAATGTCATGATGAGGATAATTATAAACTTAATTCTAAAAATTGAATTAATCTTCAACTACACCTTTCAATCTCAAGATGGATGGTTCAGGTTGATTCTAGACATTCTCAAAAATTTATAAATAGAGAGACCATGAACATCATTTCTAAGCTATTTTGGTGCAAAGTTATAATGCAAAAATATCTTCAAGAATCCATTTAAATTAGTGTTACCATGCCAAATTGATTCTAAGCCAAGCCAAGCCATAAGTCAAAGGTGCCAAGGAGAGATGGAGGTATCCAAGCTTCCATTGCCAAGGACTTCATGAGCACAAGCCGAGCAAGCCACTACAACAAGCATTTTGGAGCATTCAAGGAAGGTAAAAGAGGATTTATTTTGAATTTTAGTTGTGTGTTTTATTTATGTTTGTTAACTAAGCTCTCCCTAGTGTCTAGTCCTAGAGATGTTATGCTAGTTAGTGTGTTTATTTCATTTTATTTTCATTTTGAAACTAACACCATACTAACCATACTCTCTTGAGTCAAATTCCTATGTACATATGATGGCATGCCTAGTGGGATGAAACACATCCCACACATGAAGAATATCATTTTACAACTTTAAAATTTTCATCTAGATCATTAAAACTCTTTTAATTTGATTTTCTAACTTTCTTTATCACAGGTTTACACAGTAACTGACATCGGTTAGTAAAACTATTATCGATTGGCATAGACATCATCAATAATTATTTGTGTAACCAATTTCAGTTAGATCATTTTCATCAGTTAGTAAGTGTAACTGATGTTGGTCACTATATTTTCTTAAAAACACAAACTTGAGAGTTATTTTAAAATGCTTAGTTTGGGGTCATACAGACTCTATTTTGGATGATTTTTTTTAAAACCACATGTTTTCTCCTAAATTTTAAGAATTTGACATTATTTTACCTTCAAGTTTCATATATTTTTTACAAAATTTGGAAAATATATTTAAAATATTTCTAATTTAACATATTTTCTTTTGGGGTGATGCCTTAAGGGTAGACAGATAACCAACGGACTTGGAACTTGTTAAAACATGCTATTAAGACATCTTTGAAATGACTTTAAAATTAACTAGGAACACTATTTTGGTGCTTAATGTAAAATTTAGGTTCTTAAGTAAGTTTTTAGCATTAGTTTTCAAATTTCAAAATCTTAAGACCAAGGGGTCAAATAAACACCACCAAATCTTTCATTTGGGCTTAAAATTAAACACACTTGTCATTTTTGTCTTCAATAGTTGCTTGATCTAATTTTTATTTGGAAAGAAGAGGGATGTTGCATGTATTCTCTTCCATTTTTCCCCTTTAGGGAAACCTTGAAATCAAAAGCACCAATCTTATTACAAATATCCTAGTCCAAGGCTTAGAAAGAAATTCATCTAAAGCACTCCCCAAAAACTCATCAAAGTTTGGGTGACCTTGAAAATGACCCTAAAGTCTTTATATTTCATGTTTTCTTTGTTTTTATGCAAACTTGGCTTGCAAAGAGGACTTCATCACCTCCCATGAGTTATTTAGGGAAGCTTTGACCTAAGATTTCATCTCTTAGCATTGACTTCACTTACTCCTTCTGAGTTACACATGGGATGTATCTGCATTTGGACATCACACTACACTGAGCAAATAGTAGGACGTAGTGGTTGTAAAAAGGACTAGACCTTTTTACAAGTAGACAATGTCATAGTCACCCAATTTCTATGCTTGTCTTTTGCATCATTTGATGTGAAAGTGTGTAATTGATTCCCCTAGAAACATTCAAAAGATTGCTAGTTTAGTCAAATCCACATTATCATACCCTTGATAGGATTTGGATGATTATAATTAGTGTATTTTTGGATCATTTTATCATTTGGTATGTTTTGAGAATAAAACATGTTTGTTTGTTCATAAGCCATGTCAAATTAATGTATTTGAGTTGAAGAGGGAAGTGTTATGCTGCCTAAATTATGTCAAACCATTTGTGCCTTTGAGTCTTTTGAAACATAACATAGATCACATCATTAAAGCATTCTTATGTTGTTAGGCTACTCAATTTGTTTTAAGACTTGTTTCACCTTGTGCCAAAAAAACCATTTGTTTTACACCATGTCACATCAGCCATTTAGACCTCATTTATGTGTCATCATGTTGTATGATCTTGTCTAGCTTATTTGGTCAAATCATAGTTTTAAAAGTTGAGTTTTCAATTAACCTTGTTAATTTTGAATCCACACATTGATTGATTTCTATTTAAGTCTTAATTCATGGCATTGATACATAGATCTTTCTGTTTTGAGTTTCATAACTCCAGTTAATCGATTATTAAAATTTGAAAACTATTAATGGTTTGTTTTTTTAGAACCTATCCTCATCATTTTTTGTGCCTTTATTTGGGAGAACATAGCCTTTCTTAAAGAGCCTTTTGTCTATGTCTTATGCCAATTGATCATGTTTATGTTTGACTCCATGTGTTGGGTCTATGTCAAAGTTGTTTCCAAACTTGTTAGATTAAATTAAATCACATCAACATTTGTTTTAAGTCTAGCTTTTGATGTCATTTAGCCAAAAGTCCTAGCATATGCCTATTTATTTAAGCCTAGATTTTGACTCCATGTTTGGACAAAAGACCTAGTATCTCAAGTTTTCCCTTTCCTAGTTTAGACCTTGTTTGGAACACTTTGACCTAGACCTTTGACATGTTAGTTTTTATTCAAACACTTAACCTTTTATGTGTATGATATTTGACATTAGACATTTGATGTTAGACTACTTTATGCCAAGTATTATCACAAACCATTTTGGAGATATAGCTCCACTTTTAGACCATATTGGAGATACAGCTACACCCCTTTAACCAAGTTAGACCAAGTTTGAACCATTTATCCATTGGATAGTTTTCCAAAGTTTATATAAATCTAATTCTTTTTGTTTTAAATATTTCATCATTTACATGAATATGTCTAGCTACACTTATATTAGAGTGACATAAAATCAAACTTATGATAGAATGGCTACACAAAATCCCACTAGGAACCCCTATAGAGAAGGGTTTTCTAAGGAATTTTATTATTCTCCCTATAATACTCCATATGGGGAACATAGTCAAAATCCAAATTGAGTCCTTGATTGGCATGAAGAGGCTTGTGAGGAGGACTTTGAAGACCCAAATATAGATAATGTTGTTTGGGATATGGATCCATACCCTCTTTGAAATAATCATTACATGGAACATAGTCAAGAACCAACTTATGACCCAACTCACAACTGGGATGATATGGTTTATGAAGAAGACTTAGATGCTTTGGTTTATGTGAGTAATCAAGATCCACCACATCATACCATTTCTATTTTAGGACCATAATGTCACACCATTCCCATACCAAGACCTCATCTTTTGGCTTGTGCAAGCAACCAAGCTCCATAATTCCCAACCATTTCTATACCAAGACCTCATCCTTTGGCTTGTGTGAGCAATCAAGCTCCACTATCATGTCCCCTTTTTTAGTGGACATTGATAGATTTGATGATTAGCCTATTATACGACCCTCATAGGCTGATAGGATGGTTAGAGGGTCTTGATGGAGATTGGCTTGGCTTCGTTTAGCAGAATTTTTCCAGTTGGCTTTCATTTGGGCTCGATTGGATATATATTGAAGGAGATATTAATATTTGATTGATTTAATTAAATATTAATTATTTAGTCTATTTTTAATTATGAAACCCTAATTCTAATTTAAGAAACCTAATTAGGGCAAGCACATCTTTTTGAGGGTATAAGGGTTTTTCATGGAGGCCATTATTGATTATGCATTGATTATTGATTTTGATATTGAAGAATTCTTCTATGAAGATTGAGCCAAGGGTTCCAAGATTCCACTTGCATTGGAGAACGTCCACTCTTTAGAATGTGAGATTCAGAGGCTATGAGATATCAACTAATTTATTTTTCAAATTGAGAGATAGCTTCATACAAAAGTTATCACAAAGGTTTACAGATTTGGGAGATAACTTCACACAGAAGTTATCACAGGGATTTCAGGTATTTATTTCTTTATTTGAGTTTTTGATTCAATAAATTATACAAATAAAGCCTTTTCTATATTAGAGCCATATATCTTCAGATCACAGGTTGAAATAGATAGGGTGTGCTTAGCCATACGAAGTCCGTACAGATCCGTATAGATTCACACAGAGACCGACATCGGTGGTCAGAGATACACATCGACCGACATCAGTCGACCCATCCCTGACATTGGTAGATTAACGACCCCAGTCGATCGATGATGGTAGTATAACCGACATCGATGACTATGTTTTTGACAAAATAGGGTGAGATGCATAGATTTGGGGTATTTTTTAGATTCTTGGAAGATAATCAGGTTTTTAAGACCGTATTTTAATATTATTTTATATGCATGAGAGAAGACTATAATTGTAATTAGCTGAACAAGTGATAAGAACTTTTATTTGCTATTAAGAGATTATATTGTGGTTGATTTATTTATTTGAAGATATTTTGCAAAAATCACAATTTGTTCTTATTTCATACAAAATTTCAAAATAATCAGAAAAGCAATTCAGAGCTTTTGTCTATATATATTCCCTATTTGAAGGGGATATTACAGTGGTATCAGAGCCAATGTTCTGCCATCCTGTTGGGTAGTTTGGGTAGATTAAATCAACGAAGTATCCATGATGTCTTTAAGTACTCAAAAATAGTGGGACAATGATATGAAGAAGCTGAAACAAAGTTTGAACCAATTGGATGAAACCCAGAGGAGGATGAATGAAATTATTTCATACCCTACATTCAAAGACAAATCCACACGGTATATGACAACGAATGATGAGTGGGAGTTATTATCACCTAAGGCTCAAAAGAGGGTGTCTTTTGATTGCTTTGTTAAGCTGAGGAGGGAGTACTACAGATTAGTTAGACAAGATAGCAGCATGTCCAATGATTCTTATGAGATAGGAGATAATAGGTGTGCTACTGTTAATAGGAGAAAGCTTTGCTTATACTGTAAAGATCCATATGATGCCAATCACAATTGTCATTTGAGGCCTAAGGGCAAGGCATATTGTATAATATGGGAGTATTATGAGAATTCAAAATCAAAAGATTTCAAACAACATGATAGTTTTGAGGAGTCAGAGGTAGAGGCTTCAGAGCCTAAGGTAGAGGCAATGAAGGTGGCTCACTAGGATTCTGAGAGACATGCAGATGAGCTTAGTCATGGGGATTCAGACTCTCAATTAGTTGCAGAGGATGAGGGAGCTAGAGATTGTGATGATGAGATAGTTTCAGCAGCAGCTTCTTCAGAGTTAGATGAGGATGAGTCCAATGCTAGCATTCAGAGTGTGGAGGTATACTCAGAGGTTAGTACACTAAGTGTTGGTGGTGAGTACATTCCTACAGTTTTTACTGAGGAACATGTTGTTGAGGCTGACACACATGTTCAAGATTTGGGAGTACTTGGTCCTAATGAGTTTGAGATACCAGTGGAGTCGAGTCTCCAGATTGATTCTTTTCACACCAATGATAGTGTGGTACAGTTGATCATGCAACCTTTATAGAGGGATCAGTTATGGGATGGATTAGCACCATATTTTGTTGAGGGAATTGGTAGTTGCAAGTTACACAGCTTGTAGTATCGACACACCCAAGATAGTCTATCAGAGATTAGATTTGGTGTCAGTGACTCAGGTACGTATGGTTGTCATATCCATGGTGCAGTTGGGTGTGAGTGTCAGTTAGATAGGGACTTGAGTTTTGACAGAGTTGATGTTTTAGATGGCTTGAGTTTCACAGAGTGGTTTCTTCTATCGGCATCTACAGTTGGTCTTCAGATAATTTTGTTAGTGATGTTAGTTGTTTGGGTGTTGAGTGTAGTTTATTAGTTGCTAATTTTTGTACTTTTGATCCTATTGATGTTGATGATTTTTTCACAGGGGTTGAGTGGTGACATGAGGGAAGTTACACAATATTTTCCTTGGGATCCAGGTGGATTGATTGGTTGGTTGTTCTGAGATTGCTTGGGGATAAGCAATTTCAAGAGGGGTAGATTATCATGTCCCCTTTTTTAGTGGACATCAATAGATTTGATGATTAGCCTATTATGCAACCCTCATAGGCTGATAGGATGGTTAGAGGGTCTTGATGGAGATTGGCTTGGCTTTGTTTAGCAAAATTTTTCTAGTTGGCTTTCGTTTGGGCTCGATCAGATATATATTGAAGGAGATATTAATATTTGATTGATTTAATCAAATATTAATTATTTAGTCTATTTTTAATTATGAAACCCTAATTCTAATTTAATAAACCCTAATTAGGGCAAGCACATCTTTTTGAGGGTATAAGGGTTTTTCATGGAGGCCATTATTGATTTTGCATTGATTATTGATTTTGATATTGAAGAATTCTTCTGTGAAGACTGAGCCAAGGGTTCTAGGATTCCATTTGCATTGGAGAACATCCACTCTTTAGTGTGTGTGATTTAGAGGCTGTGAGATATCAGCTAATTTATTGCTAAATTGAGAGATAGCTTCATACAGAATTTATCATAGAGGTTTACAAATTTGGGAGATAACTTCACACAGAAGTTATCACAGGGATTTCAGGTATTTATTTCTTTATTTGGGTTTTTGATTCAATAAATTATATAGATAAAGCCTTTTTTGTATTAGAGCCATATATCTTCAAATCATAGGTTGAAATAGACAGGGTGTGCTTAATTGGTGGCCGTACAAATTCCGTATAGATTCGCATAGAGACCAACATCGGCGGGCAGAGATCCACAACGATTAACATTGGCTGACCCATCCCCGATGTCAGTAGATTAATGACCCCAGTCGATCGACGACGGTAGTATAACTAACATCGATGACTGTGTTTTTGACACAGTAGGTCAAGATGCATAGATTCAAGGTATTTTTTAGATTATTGGAAGATAATCAAGTTTTTAAGACCGTATTTTACTATTATTTTATATGCATGAGAGAAGACTATAATTGTAATCAGCTGAACAAGTGATAAGATATTTGATTTGCTATTGAGAGATTATATTGTGGTTGATTTATTTATTTGAAGATATTTTGCAAAAATCACAATTTGTTCTTATTTCATACAAAATTTCAAAATAATCAGAGAAGCAATTCAGAGCTTTTGTCTATATATATTCCCTATTTGAATGGGATATTACATCCACAATGCCCCTTCATCATCCCAGGACCTAGTCCTTTGGCTCATGCAAGCAATAAAGCCCCATAATGCCCTATCATTACCATTTCATGACTTCTTCATTTGGCTCATGTGATAAAGCATGCTCCCCAGTTCCCTACCATTATCCAACAATGAGCCATTCCTCATCCAAATCCAATCTCATCCAAACCTCAATCAATCTAATCCTTTAAAGACCAAGCTATGTTTAAAACTGGTATTTTCTAACTCATTGGAAATTAAGGCCAACAAAACCAACTAATTTGAGATGTTTTTATTGAATCAACCATTTATGATAAGTCAACCTATGATAAATTGCTTATTAATCCTATACCAGTTGTCAAGGAGTCTCACACTGATGAACTAGTATTTATTGAGTCACTTCTTAATGATTATAACTACCTTTAGGCAAATCATTACCTCAACCATGTTCCTACTTTTCAAGATCCTCCTATTGACAATCTAGTCTCTGAGGAGTTGTCTCTTGACCTATTTTCCATCCTAGACGAGTCTCACTTTGACAAACTAGTTTTTGTGGAGCCCATTGTGCCATCACAGACTATTACTTGTCCAATACCAAATATTCAAGAAGACATCATTATAATAGAGTACCCATCAAATGAAGAATAAGAGTTAGAGTCAGGTTCTATTCTTTAATTAACATCAAATTTAGAATCAAAATCACAGTCAACATTAGTCTTAATATCAAATTCAAAGTCCCTTGAGTTAAAATTAGATTCAGAAGAAGAATATGTTTGTGGTTGTTATAACATTGGTTATGCATGCCTTGTAGATCAATTTGAATATATTTGTGATCCTTCTATTGTTTTTGAGGATGATTACTTTAGATTCAACACAAGTTATCTTAGTATCTTCTACGAGATATATCCAGCCTCACCCCATTCCATTACCATTTTGTAGGCCATTATCATTAACCAAAATAGACATATCATTGGCATTCCATCTCCCCTAAGTGTCTATTGGGATTGATAGAATCATAATTTTTTAAACTATATCAATGGTGACATAACAGTTGAAGAAGAGCAAGGATGCCAAGACCACACTCATGTAGCAGAAGAGCACTCTCCTAGTGAAACATTTTTGAAGGCACTAGGGGATAATCAAAGTCAGAACTCAATATCTTGTAGTGAAACATTTTTAGAAGTGATAGAAGAAAATCAAAGTCAAAAACCAATGTTCATTATTGAAACCTTCTTAGAGGTGCTACAGGACAATCAAGATAAATTTATTGGTAAAAACCTCATTCGAGCACCAATAGCTTAGGATAAAAGTTCTACACTACTTGATGAAGACAAAATCAAAGATCAAATCAAAATAACTTCCAATCTACTACATAATTAGATGGTATCTACTCTCAAGATCAAACAAAATAAAAATCTAGTGGTCCTATTAATAGAACAAGTCTTCAGCCTCAACATAACCAAAATTATGTCAAATCTGGCATCAACAACATTATGTGTGACGAAATGTTCTGATCTTCATTTATTTCCCCACCATTACACATTCCATTATCATCTATCATGTTATTTAAAAATCAAACCAACCATCCATTATTTGTCCTTATTTACCATCCATGGTTACACTTTCTTTTGTAGAGGCTACAAAGATACCTTGTCTCGATGTTTAGAGAAATTAGAATAAATGACCAATGAAGATCACAAAATCACTCTTGACAACCAAATCTACATCGAGTTTTTGATAGAGTAGCTATTCAAATGAGGTGTGGCTTATCAATTAACATGATCGAGTATTCTATTTGTATCATTTGTTGATTAGGATGTACATCTCCCCATCAACAAGAACAATAGAATCAAAAACCACACCCAAGCCAACAACATGTACCATACTATTTCACATTGCCATGCCATTTCCATTTTTACATATCCATTTTCCATTATCAAATATTCCTAATATTCACCCTATAACTTGGGGGCAAACCCTCTTACCATTTTATACATCTTATCATTCCATTCCTATCCAGACCAAAGCCTATTTTTAGTCATCCTACCCAATCCTATTTTGGTCTTGGTTCCTTTGGTTCTTCCCACACTTTTTGTGAGAGGATTACAATCAAGTTTCAATAATTAATCAAGTCTATTTTTAAATGATAATCTATGAAAGTAGTGTGATAGTTGATTTGGCAATATATCTTTCATCCTATCAAGTTTGTTTATGTGAGCCTGATTATAACTGCCTATGGGCAAATCAGTGTCTCACCAGTCTTGCTACTAATCATAACTACCTATGGAAAAATTAGTATCATTGACCTCTGCCATTTAATCCTAGTTATAAACACCTATGGGAAAACTAGGGCAACACTTGTTTATCATGCATTATTGCATCACCTTGCCATCATTTTTTTCATTTGACTGGCCATTTGTCAGATTTGGGAACTTGTTGGGACCTAGTTGGTTTTTCCCTACCTTGTATGTGGATATAATTACTATGAGTTGAGGTCATTTTAGGACTATGTGTGTTATGTTCAATTCATGTTGAGGTCACTATAGAGTAAAAAACTCTACATTTTTCATTTTCTAATTTTCAGTTGTGTGCTCCAAGTTTTGTTCCTACACATTTCAGTTTCGAGGCAGTGAAGTTTTTGACATAGAGCACAGGCACTAGTTTATTTTGCCTAAATTTTGTCTAAGTGTCAAAGTCACTTGGAAGCTACCAAGTGTCATCATCCAAGACACATTTTATTATTTCTCTAAGTTCCTTAGAATGTGCCATGTGTCTAATAGTAATTCAGTGGAGTGCAACAAGTGTCGGTATCTACATTTCATATTGGCATCTACATTTCAAATTTATTTTGAGTTTCAAAAGATTCTTTCAATAAGATTTTCTCAGGATCAAGTGGAAGGTGCCAAGTGGAAACCGTGGAAGGCTTCAATATGTTTTTCTAAAAGTAATAGAAGACGCCACATATCCCTAGCTAGAGAAAGTGGAAGCTGCCATGTGTCAACATTCAAAATATCTTCACTTTGTTTCATTGATAAGTAAAGACTGTGGTGGGACCCAAGTTTTTGTTTATAAAAGTCAGTGGAAACCACCAAGTGTCACCATTTATATGAATCTAAAATGAGTCCTAAATGTTTCTACAGTCTTGCTAAAGATCAATTAAAGCTGCCACGTGTCCATAACTAAAGAAAATGGAATTCACCATGTGTTCTTTGTTAAAGATATGCAAAAAGTGACACCTATCCCTATTACTTTTTTAAATATGCTCAGGCAAGAAGTGTGGTGGGTCCCATTTTTTTTAAGTTGTTAAAGTTTTGAGCAACAGACTATGACAGATGTCAAAGACAGAACGCTCCTGAGCAAAGACATATAAATAGTATAGGTTACGTGGAAAGTGTTGTGTGTCTTCGATAAGTGCCTCAGAAGCTACCAAGTGTCATTTATAGTATCTTTTGAATAATGAGAAATTTTTCAAGTTGAGTAAGTGAAACACGCCAAGTGGCTTTACCCATTTTAATAGTGGGAAGCATTCGGTGTATCTATTTCATCCAATGAACTACAGGGAGATGGAACATTTCAGATCTAAGAAATGTCTTTTGTTAGACACTTCTAGTTCAGTTAGAGTTTAGTTAGGCCATTGGATTGGGAATGTTCAGGCAATCTAGAGCTAATTCGATGCTATAAATAGGGGTGCAGAGATCACTAAAATGATGATCAGAAGATAGAGAGAATTTTCTATGAGAAATTGTTATAAGAAGTTTTAGACTTTTTTAGCTGTGGCTAGTAATGTCATTTGCCTTTGTTCTATCTTCTTGAGTTAGAAAGTTTGTATAATTTTGCATGTTTCTATGCCTTTTATGTAACTAGAAAATTAATGAGAATATTGAATTTTGTGCCTTTATTGATATTTTTTGTGTCATTACAAAATCGTCTAAGTTGTGAGCCTTTGATTCAATCTATTTTCATCTTTTACATTGATCATGCCTTGTTTGCTCTTTAATGTAATTGAATCCTAAAGATAGATTCACTTTGCTTTGAGAATCAAGGGTCGAATTAAATTTAGGCACATCGCCATAGTTATATTTTCTTTCGTTGCATTTGTGTTTCTATTTAATTCCTATCCTTCTCCCCAAAATACTTTTGAGATAAAGAAGAACCAACTTCTTTAAAATCTGGAGGTCATTTTAGGTTACATGTCCCACATTCCTAAAACTTCCCATTATTGGTGTTGGAAACAATGAAATTTTAATCGTCAACAATTTTTGGCATGCCCGATGGGACACCATCTTGAAGTTTCTTTCAAGACCATATGAACCAGAGAGCTACAAAGAGTTAGAGTAGTGGACCAGTAACAAGATCTCAATCTGTTGTAAAACTAGGTATTCTTTTTCCACCATTGGTAACTAGTCCAAGAAGAAGGGTCAATCAGTTTATACCAATACCAAGAGCAAACATGGGAGCTCCTATACCCCCAAGGAATTATGCAAGTTAGAACACTGGCAGTCCTTTGATCTTCCTAATACCACCAGCCACTTGGGACCCTATTCCAATAAATGCCTTGAAAGCTCTGCCCAAATTTAGTGGGAAAGATTTCAAAACACCTGAAGAACATCTTCAGGATGTGTCTGATGTATGTGTTATACATGTGGTCACACAGTAGAATGTTGGCATAAGATTGTTAGCAACTTCTTTTATAGGAAAGGCTCTAGAATGGTACAAATCTTTGACCCCAAATACAATATCTACATGGGATCAACTTGGAGATCTTTTCT
This sequence comes from Torreya grandis, assembly GCA_037957365.1. Lineage (NCBI taxonomy): Eukaryota > Viridiplantae > Streptophyta > Pinopsida > Cupressales > Taxaceae > Torreya > Torreya grandis. The sequence goes on from JARHVA010002961.1 coordinate 1,921,212, forward strand.
TTGAAAGATTTGAGGAAAAAGGTGATAAATATTCTCTGTTGCAACAATTGATTACTATAAAAAGTGCACCACAAGAAGCAATGACTAACCTCAATTCAAGATTTCAAAGGACTTGGGAGAGAATCTTTGCTACAACAAGACCATTACTAGGTATGGCTATAGTGTTTTATCTTAAGTCTTTAAATTTAGATATATCAGTCATGATTTAGTCACTTGGAGGTTAGACTCTACTAGAGGCTTATGACTATGCAGTCAAAGCTAAAAATAATTTAATAGATGCTGAAAAGTTGCCCCCAAGGCCTCCCATGCCCATGTTTCTAGAGATTACCTTACCGTTGCCTCAATAAGCCCCTAATTCCATATCCCCACCTATGTCTATGTATAAATATCCTCAACAACCTACTAAAGAACTTGCCTCTACCTAGTCATCTGAGATGAATGATATCAAGAACATTTTACGGACATTTTCTAATGAGTTAATTAACATAAAAAGACTACAAAATCCTTATCCTAAACCCCAATATCAAGGCTACCAAGGAAATAGATTTCCACCACAGCCAAATCGGTATTAGGGTCATCAAAGTTAAAATGACCCTCAACTAGCAAACCAATTAGTTACCGCCCCTACACCCTCACAAACTATTCCCCCAATCTGAATAGAGAGATTATTCAAGGGTAGAATAATTATGCAAATGGCACCAATGCCTAGCGTTTTCCTTGTAATAATGCTCATATGCCTAGAGATTGTCCCATGGGTAATCTACAACAAAGTTAGTAGAGCAAAGAAGAATAGATGGACAATTTACAACTACTTCTGACACTCAAGCCTAACAATCTCTTGGTATGCAAAATTTAGTTCTGATGGCTTAGATGAAATGGATGTATTTATAAAAAGAAGAATAAATAGTCCCAAAACATGCTTTGTTTTCATGGGTTGAAGATGAAGAGTTAGTATTCTTAAAATAAGCTTTTACTTCCAAGAAACTAGTGGTGCAATCAGACTACTATACCAGATCAAAGAGAAGGATGATGGAATAGCCTAAAGTCACAAATAATGAAGTTATGGGTCCTCCTGCATTTCAAAGTCATCAAAACATAGCTACTAGACAAGAAGTACCTCAGCCAGTGCAGAACCAAGTAGTTCCTGAACAAGTTCAAGAAAAAGCAAGGTACCCTTATTTTTCAAGAACCCAAACATTAGGACTAGTGAATGTGGTGGATCAGCTAAAGAGAAATCCAACATAAGTGTCAATATGGAACATATTATCCATTCTAGAGAAAAAGATACTATTACAAGAAGTTCTATAGGACCAAGCAGTGCCTAAACATACTGGCACCAAAGGACTTGCTGATAAAGAAAAGCTCAAGGACACATTTCCTCTGAAGACAATAGTGTTTTTGAATAAGGTAGCAGAGGTATGTAAATCCAAACTAGAGCCTTTCTATTTGACTTTGATAGTTGGAAAGAAACTCTTGCATAATGTGATGATAGATTTAGGGGCTAGTAATATAGTAATGCCTAAGCAAATAGCTGATGCTTTAAAGATAAACTATGAGCCACTTACTAGAGGATTCACATAGTTGGATGGAAAATCAGTGCAAACAATAGGGAGAATTAAACAACTTCCATTACAATTATATACTTGCCCCAATATAATTGTTAATCAAGATGTAGTAGTCATAGATATACCCCCTATATTTAGCCTATGTTTATCCAGGGATTTCACAGCCAAAATAAGAGGATATATGTCACTTGATTGGTCTCACCTCATCCTAAAAACCAAATATGGTTCAAAGATGAAAATACTATCTGAGCCATTATCTAAGGATCACATCACCAATGAACCAAACTCAAAATTAGAGGCAGCTCATGCTATCATTATCCCTTGCCCTCTATGGAACAAATTTAATAGACTGTGGTTGGATCAAATAGATTTTCCTTGCTAGATGGTTTCTCTGGATATAATCAAATTTGGTTGGCTGATGAAGACCAATACAAGACTACTTTTACTACCAAATGGGGAACATTTGCATATGCTAAGATGTCATTTGGCCTGTCAAATGCTGGAGCCACTTTTTAAAGAGCTATGGATGTAGTATTTGGGGAACTTATAAATAAAATCATCCTAATTTATCTTGATGATCTTACTATTTTTTCAAAGAATGTTGTCAATCATTTTGATCATTTAGAATATGTTTTTAAGAAATTTCAAGAATTTGGAATATACCTGAATCCTAATAAATGTATATTTATTGTACCTCAAGGCAAATTATTGGGACATATAGTATCTAAAGAAGGAGTTTCTATAGATCTAGAGAGAGTTGTAGCCATAATGAACTTGCCCTTACCAGTAAATAAGAAATCAATTCAATCTTTTTTGGGAAAGATTAATTTTGTTAGTTGGTTCATATCTGATTTTGCAAGCTTAGTAAGACTAGTGACACGCTTGTTAAAAAAAGACCTAGTTTTTAAGTGGAATATAAAAGGAAGGAAAGCCTTTGAAGAGGTTAAGAAAATAATTTCAACAGCCCCAATACTTAGAAACTGAGACTTTTCTAAGCCCTTTGTAATGTATGTCTATGGAGGAGAGCTCAGTATTGCTGTTGTTCTAACACAGAAAGATGATAGACAGGAGGGAGAGAATCCAATAGTCTTTTTCTCAAGGACTCATAGGGAATACAAAACCATATATAACTTTGTGGAGAAACAAGCATATGCTATGGTAAAAGCCCTCAAGAAATTTAGGCATATAGTATCAGGAAGTAAGATTTTGATACTTGTGGCTCACCCAAGTGTCAGAGAATACATTATGGAGGGTGAAATTACTGAAAAGAGAGCAAAATGGATAAAAAAGATCCTTGAATATGATGTAGAGGTAAAACCTACTAAGTTAGTCAGAGGTAGGGGGTTGTGCCAATACATGACTCAAGAGCTTGAAAATATGATACCTAAAGAAACAGATTCAGAAATGAAAAAGGAAACTGTATTGAAGATACAAGAGGTTGATCAGAACTCTTGGGTCACAAATAGGATTCATTTTATGAAATATGGGATTTACCCAAGAGAACTCCCTTAAAACAAGAGGAGATACTATAGGATGCAAGGGGTCCATTTTTTTTTAATTAAATAATTTCTTTTTAGAAGAAATTCTAATGGAAAACTTTTAAGATGCATAGAGAAAGATGAGGCTAAGAAAATACTACATGAAATGCATCATGGAGTCTCAAGTGGACATTTTTCTGCAAAGACCACAAATATAAAGATAAGTGAGGTAGGTTATTTCTGGCCTACTTTATGTATAGACTATTATCAACTGGTTAAAAAATGTCAATCTTTTCAATATTATGTGGGGATAAGATGGAATGTAGCAATGACTCTTAGTCCTATAATTGTTGATGAAACTTTTGCTTAATGGGGTCTTGACTTCATTGGAATGATAAATCCAGTGTCTAGTATGGGTCACAAATGGATTCTAACTACCACAAATTATTTCATTAGATGGACTGAGGCAGTGTCACTTAAAGAAGCAATAGAAAATGTGATCCTAGACTTTTTAGGGAGTATCACTACTTACTTTGGGGCTCCTCACACCATAATTTCAAATAATGCTAAAGCATTTCTAGGGCCTAAAGTATCTGACTTGCATTAAAGCATGGAATATATCTAAAAACTTCCTCTAATTATTACCCTCAGGGTAATGGTTTGGTAGAATCAACTAACAAGAACCTGATTAGACTCATCAAGAGAATAGGGGCTGATCATCACAAGGAGTGGCATAAAGTGCTTAATATAGCACTGTGGGCTGATAGAATTACACCTAAGTAGGTGATGAAAATGTCTCCATATGAATTGGTCTATGGCAAGCCTACTGTAATACCCCTAAGCTTGGAGATTCCTGCTCTCCAACTATTAAAATAAATTGAAATTAAGAAAAATGGCCCCATGCAGGTTAGACTTGTGAAACTCTTGGAAGTTCAAGAAAAGAGAGATGCAGCACATGATTCATTAATAAAGCATCAAAAAATAATTAAAGACTGCTTCGATAAAAGGACTTCAAATCCCCATTTTGAAGTAGGCTCAATTACTTTGAAATGGGATGCAAGAGCTGCCAAGTCAGGTCAACACACTAAATTTGAAGCATTATGGACTGGCCCTTACAAAATTCATGCATGTAAATAGAAAAAATTGTTTAAACTAGAAATAATGGAAGGTGAGCCTGAAGAGATTCCTATGAATGGAATCTACTTGAAACATTTTAGTTAAGTTGTGTCTCTAATGTATTATAGTTAGATAGTTTCACTTTCCTTGTTACTTTGTCTTCTGGTTTTTCTTTCCCACTCTTTCTTTTAAATAAGTGTTCTTTGAACACATGGCCACAGCTTAGAGCCTTTTCAAAAATTTAAAAACTCTCAACACATTAAATATCTCCCAAATCCTTAAATTCCCCAAGGTACCTTGCGCAGCCACCTTCATGACGTGTCTAATTCATTGTCCCATGAAGATTTAGTAAGATTTTCTAACGATTATCCAGGTTTAATGCCATTTTGAGACTTGATGGGTCAATAAATACTTCATAACAAGATTTAAAGCTTACAATGTCTCAAACATTCCTGTGTCTGCTAGAAACCTCCTGCTACGTGCATTTTTAGCTCATAACAAACCTATTTAAGTGAAAGTGCCTTCCCTATTGCAAAAGCTTCATACCCATTACCATAGTTCACTATTTTCAAGAATATATATAGATATTGAGGGAGAAAATTACTTGCAACAAGGGTCTAGGATTTATGAATCCATTGACAAGTTTCTTATAAGCAAATCATATGCTTCAGCCCCTGCATAGCCATTAAAGACCTACCCATGGATTAGAGTCCCTAAAGTTGGTCATGCAAATGATCCAGCAAAGGTGAAAGATTTTGTAGATGGAATCATGGACCCAATTATTCAAAGAAATAGTAGAAAAACTCTCAAAGAAGGGGCACATCAAAGGTGTATTCAGAGGGCCAAGGTTGGACAATATGAAACATTCACAATGAGGATATGGACTTCACAACTGGCACAATTCATTGTCCCAGGTGTGCATCCATGCCCTAACTTGGTTGAAATATGTGTTGGATTGTTTCATGTGCCTTCAAATACCATACATCAGGGTCCATTCATAGTGCAAATTACACCAAAGGCTATTAGAGACATGTTAGCCTTGTATCATGACAAGACAACCATGTTTCCCACCATTGCCAAGATGCAAAAAATGTGGGAAAACATCAATACTCAATTGAGGTTTCTAAAATTAAAATTGTAATTAGGTGATGATGATACCACTATGCCGACACTGCCTACAACAAGAGCACAATTTGCACAAGCTAGTCAAGATGCACTTTCCATGATGGCTTTCATTTTTGGAATGAAAGATGATATAACCATCTATGAAGAACAAATGGCTATCCTCTTCAGATTGAAAAATGTTGACAAGACTCAGGAGTATCAGATTGATTTCTCTGAGTAGATTGCATATTAAATGGTGGAACAACTTTCCTAGTTCAAATCTAAAGGGATTTTTAGGTATTCTTCTTATCTATTTCACCTTATGTTTTATAAAAACTCTAGAATATTTTTCCAACACATGCATCTAAATATGTATGACCCAAGCTTCGTTCTACATAGGACCACTCCTATGTCTGCATGGACACATATCTTGTCCAAAACTAGTGACCCATACAAATTCTAGGAACTTTTTGTTGCCCCTGCTTTTTGTCATCTGAGCCTAGAACTAGTTGTAAATAGATTGTTTCCAAGTGTCTCAAACCTTATGACCAATTGCACTATTCCTTGTGATTATTTTTTTGGATCCCATCATACTATTATTAGAGTCCATGGTTTTAGTGGAGAACTAGTGTTGCTACCTAAGATTTTGACCCTTAGGTTAGCATTCTTAGAAGTCACCAGGAAAGTGTCCATGGTGGATAATGAATATGACACTAAGAAGAAAAAGAAGAAAATGTATGATGTTCCATGGGTGACAAACAACATGGCCCTAGAGGTTAGAGATGCTAAGATCATGTTGCTGAGAAAGATAGCCTTCTTGGATTTCTCTCTAATTGAAGATAAATGGTTATATGACCTAAATGGTTTCATAACTTCATGGATCAGGACTAATAGGGTTGCTACCAAAATTGTACATGAGGGTTGTCCTTTTTGGGAAAATAGAAAATATCCTAGGGAAGATATTCCTAATTTTTATGTTGAATTAATAGATTTGCCCCTTCAACAAGATAGACCATGGGAAAAAATTTATGCTAAGCAAAGGGATTTTTATCATAAAATTAGAATTACTTCTAGTTTAAGAAGAGCATTAAAGAATAAAGACTGGAATGCTAAGAAAATAGAAACCTATTGGAAATATAGGCAAGAGATTTGTGAGACAACTCACTCTTTTGGAAATGTAGATTCAGATGAGAAATGGGAGCAACTCTAGGATGAATGTCATATGTCCCCTTTCTCTAGCCCTGATACAAGTAATTTGTAGACACAGGTGGAGAGCTAGAAGCCAGAGCAAAATCCAGTTAAACATCATAGACCCCAGGGCAATTCTCAGCTACAGTCACTATAACTATTTGGCCCCAATCTCTCAGTACCATTGAAAAATAAAAGAGTGTGGTATCTTCACCACCAAAAGCTTCTCCATCAATGTCAATCCTTGGGGTTCCCAATTTTACACAAGCACCACTAGTAGCAGTGGTAAATGTTGAAGAGAAGGGATCACAGCTAGAAGAAGAAACACCAAGGAAACATAAGAGGCTGAGGTTTCAACTTGATTCAGAGGAGAGGGTAGAACCCTCACAACACCAACCATAGAATAGTTCAAATATTCCTTAGGTAAGTATTATTTCTCCTTCTTCTTCTCAATCTCTCTCTTCTCCTTTAGGAGTGATGATTCCATCTAGCCAAGTGATATCCCTTGCCACCTCTGTTATGTCCATTTCTCATTTTTCCCTATATATCCATACTCAGGCCATATCATTGCCTCATTTTTCCCCCTCTATTCCCAAGAAAGTACCTCCTAAAATTTCCCCTAGCCAACATTTGGCTATTCCATATGGCTTGCCACAAGGTTATCCTTTTGCAGGTGGGCATATTACCTCTCCTTCTACCTTCCAAACTCAAGTAGAGGTTGCTAGGAAGGTAAGGGAAGCCTGAATGGAGAAAAAGACGATCAAATATAATAAATCCCTAGTTACACCATATCTGAGGTCACAATTTGACCCAATCCAGTAGCAACTAATGGTGACCCATTTATCACCGAATATAGTCAAGCAAAATGAGTAGATGTGGCCCAAAGATTACACAATGAATGCAGTGGCTATAGACATGTCCCTTTTTAGACCACAAGATAGGTTAAAACTACTAAATGAATCCACTTCTATAGTAGTTGAGGATTATTTGAAAATATCAAAGAAGCTATAGAAGATGGAGGCTAACCTAGCCCAAGAGAAGGCAAACTATAGCAGTTTAACTACAATAATCAATACAAAGAATAACGAAATAAAGAGTCTAAATAAACAGTTGCAAGATAATGTTTCTCTTCAGACTCATCAGGCTATTTAGGCCCAAAATGATTCTTTGAAAGTAGGGCTAATGCTGGTGAAAGATGCAGTGACAACTTTAAGGCGAGAAAAGGTGGCATTTTAGGAAAAATGTGAGGAAAGCTTGCTACAAGTATCTCAACTTCAACAAAAGATACTGAATGAGTAGAATAATACCACTACCATACATGCCCAAATTCAAGTAGAGTGATAAATGATAGATCAATTGACACTTGAGTTGGCTAATAGGCCAAAGAATGCAGGGGTTTTGAATCTAGTTAAGGAGCTTTATAAATCAATATGAAAAAGAATCACTGAGGAGATTATTCAGCTCAAACCTTCTCTAACCTTTCTGCTAAATGCATAGAAATTATACCAAAAGGTGGAGACTTTAGTTGAAGACACTCTGTCTACTATTTTTGGGAGAGTGTTTGACTCTCAAATGCTACTACAAAAGTTATATGATGTAACTAATGGAACGTTGTCAGCAACAGGGATTAGTGATAGAATGGTTGCTACTAAAAGAGTGAATGAGGTTCTCAATTGAAACTCTATAGAAATAAATTGTAGAGAGCTTCTAGATGTAGTGAAGGAAGGAATCAAAGACATGAAACAACACATTAAAGATCTGGTGCAATTGGGTCTTCCTTCTCCTTTTCCTGATAGAAACACTGTGTTGATGATTGATGAGATTAAACCTTTGTTGTTAGCCAGGCAAAATGATCAGATAGTCTTTCAGGGTTTAAGAGATGATCCATTAGTGCCTAAAGTAGAATCTATTTTGATTCCACTTTCCTAGCTTGAATTTAAATTGAAGGCTATAGTTCATATTTTGCAAAAAATTTCACACAAGGATATCATCAATCTTGATTTAGCCTTCCACGAATTACAAAATAAGTAGGGATTATCTGATGATGAGTGGTTTACTTATCAGACAACTTTATTGAAGTTGTGATTTTTTGTCACATTTGATCATGCAGGAGATTGTGGATTATTCTTTTTGAGTAGACTCAAAAGTCCTCGGGGTCGCCAAGAACTATAGAGTAAAAAACTCTACATTTTTCATTTTCTGATTTTTAGTTGTGTGCTCCAAGTTTTATTCCTATGCATTTCAATTTTGAGGTAGTGAAGTTTTTGACACAAAGTGTGGGTGCGAGTATCTTTTGCCTAAATTTTGTCTAAGTTTCAAAGTCACATGAAAGCTGCCAAGTGTCATCGGCTGAGACACATTTTATTATTTCTCTATGTTGCTCAAAATGTGCCACGTGTCTAATAGTAATTTAGTGGAGCGTGACAAGTGTCGGTATCCACATTTCATATTGGCATCTACATTTCAAATTTATTTTGAGTTTCAAAAGCTTCTTTCAATAATCTTTTCTCAAGATCAAGCGAAAGGAGCCAAGTGGCAACTATGGAAGGCTTTAATATGTTTTTCAAAAAGCAATGGAAGATACCACATATCCCTAGCTAAAGAAAGTGGAAGCCGCCATGTCTCAACATCTAAAAGATCTTCACTTTGTTTCATTGATAAGTAAATACTGTGGTGGGACCCATGTTTTTGTTTCTAAAAGTTAGTGGAAGCCACCAAGTGTCACCATCTGTATGAATCTAAAATGAGTCCTGAATGTTTCTATATCCTTGCTAAAGATCAACAAAAGCTACCACATGTCCATAACTAAAGAAAATGGAAGCCACCACATTTTATTTGTTAAAGATACATGGAAAGCGACACCTGTCCCTGTTACTTTTTTAAAGCTGCTCAGGCGAGAAGTGTGGTGGGTCCCATTTTTTGTAAGTTGTTAAAGTTTTGAGTAGCAGACTATGATAGATGTCAAAGATGGAATGATCCTGAGCAAAGACATATAAACAGTATATGTTATGCAGAAAGTGCCATGTGTCTTCGGTAAGTGCCTCAGAAGCTGCCAAGTGTCATTTTCAAGTATCTTTTGAATAATGAGAAAGTTTTCAAGTTGAGTAAGTAAAACACACCAAGTGTCTTCACCTATTTTAATAGTGGGAAGTGTTTGGTGTATATATTTCATCCAATCAACTGCAGGGAGATGGAACATTTTAGATCCAAGAAATATCTTTTGTTAGACACTTCCAGTTCAATTTGATTTCAGTTAGGCCATTGGATTGGGAATCTTAAGGCAATCTAGAGCTAATTCAATGCTATAAATAGGGGTGCAGAGATCACCAAAATGATGATCAAAAGATAGAGAGATTTTTTTGTGAGAAATTGTTATCAAAAGTTTTAGACTTTTTTAGCTGTGGCCAGTAATGTCATTTGCCTTTGTTCTATTTTCTTGAGTTAGAAAGTTTATAAAATTGTGCATGTTTTTGTGCCTTTTATGTAATTAGAAAATTAATGAGAATATTGAATTTAGTGCCTTTGTTGATATTTTTTGTGTCATTGCAAAATCGTCTAAGTTGTGAGCCTTTGATTCAATCTATTTTCATCTTTTACATTGATCATGCCTTGTTTGCTCTTTAATGTAATTGAATCCTAAAGATAGATTCACTGTGCTTTGAGAATCAAGGGTTGAATTAAATTTAGGTGCATCGCCATAGTTAGATTTTCTTTTGTTGCATTTGTGTTTCTATTTAATTCCTATCCTTTTCCCCAAAATACTTTTGAGATAAAGAAGAACCAACTTCTTTAAAATTTGGAGGTCATTTCAAGTTGCAAGTCCCACATTCTTGAAACTTCCCATTGTTGGTGTTGGTAATAACATAATTTTAATCATCAATAGTCACCTCAATCCCCCTTTCTATACACTCTCACCATTTTACAAGAAACCTAAGACAAATTCTCTCACCATTTTATGAGTAGTTATCTTGTCATTCGCTAATGAGTTAAGCTACCTCAAAATATTCATAACATTTCAAACCAAAAATATTTATCCTATCTAAGCCTAGTCAGTTATCTTTGATCCACCTTACTAGGGCATGGTCATTATTATGATGATTTATTATTCTTTTATTTTCAGGCTTTCTATTTATTTGCTTATTTCAGGTTATTTGTTTGTTTGTTTGCTCACTTGCCTGTTTGTTTGCTTTCAATAATGTTGCCTTAACTCAGTGTATATGTGTTTATTGGGTGATTCCTTGAAAACATTATTCTTGAGTCCATACATATTCATATTTTAATATTATCATCATGGTTTTTATCATTGGTGTATTATTTTCAAGTGTTTATTGGATCGAGAGTCAGTGCTTATGCATATTTTGGGATAGTATTCATGGTGTTCTATCATGAAGCCTACCATCACATGCTACAATAAAAATTAGCTTCAAGAAGGTCTAAAATCAATGGAGCCACATAATTTTCTCCTTGGTGCCTTGGAAAAATACTTCCATCCCACCCTTGATCAAATCAACCTAATGACCATTCTAGTTATATCATTTCTAATCAGGACAAGCATCTCCTCATTGGCAGGTATAACTAAATCATTCACACTGATAAATATTATTATTCTATTCATCTATTTCATCACTTTTTACCCACTCATATTTAATATATATTATAGGTTATATCCTTGAGTTATGCTTGCTAATCAACCCTAATTTGGGCACAATCATCTTTAGCCAATCTAGGTCCTTTTAAATGATTATAACCATCTATGGGCAAATCATTATTTTGAATTGTATTCTTGATTATAAGCATCTTTGGGAAAATAAACATCATTTTTAAATTAATTCATGCAAGCTTTTTATCATTTGGATTAATCTCAATAATGGGTTAATTGCACATTTCTTCTTGCTTCTTTTCGAGGGACCATCCATCAATAAATGTGATAGCCACTCCCTCAAGGGGGCATCATCATAGGCTTCCCAAAAACATTTAGAGATTTATTCTTCAATCATCATCTTATTTTTTTCATACAAGCCATTTCTCATTATTTGATAATACATTGCTTTGCCTATGGTTTGCAACATCTTCCCAAATAGGGGCAAAATGTAGACACCTAAATCTGGCCACCAATGACCTCCAATCAAGATTTTGGCCAATTTCCACCTAAAATATACAATTTAGCTTAAAAACACTAAAATATGATAAATGATGTGAAATTGACATATTCAAGTGTTGATTTTGGCTAGAGTATCATTAAATGGGATAATGCAATTTATGGGATAGCTAACTTTGATCAGATCATTCTAAGTCAAAATGCCAATTTTGCACCTAGGTGCTCTAGATTGCTCTTTCCTATCAAATCTCTTACACAAGACATGTGCCTTTTTTATTTATTTTTGATAACATCCTAAATGGGATAATGGATCCAATGCATCTAACATTGCCTTTCAATTCCAATCTAATCAAATTTTAGACTAATAACAAGGCATTATGATCAATTTGAGTAATTTGTGCACAAAGTGCTTAATCATGCTTAAGAGATAATTAATAAAAATCAAGGCATAATTAATAATTCCATGGAAACTTGTTGAAAACTTATTTTTGGAAATTAATATTTAATATATTCATCACCAAGTGACCTCATTTCTTGGGAAGACATCCCTAGGCCATAAATGCCACAAATATCAGGATTCATGACTTCCATGCCTCATCAATGCCTTCCATGATTCCCTCCATGCCTCTTAATTTCCCCTTCTTCTAATTTCATGATGAGGATAATTATAAAATTAATTTAAAAAATTTAATTAATCCTCAACCACACATCTCAATCTCAAGATGGATGGTTCAGGTTGGTTATAGACATTCTCAAAAATCTATAAATAGAGATGCCATTGACATCATTTATAAGCTATTTTGGTGTAAAGTTATAATGCAAAAATATCTTCAAGAATCCATTTTAATTAGTGTTACCATGCCAAATTGATTCCAAGCCAAGCCACAAGCCAAAGGTGCCAAGGAGAGATGGAGGTAGCCAAGCTTCCATTGCCAAGGACTTCATGAGCACAAGCCAAGCAAGCCACTAAAAAAATCATTTTGGAGCATTCAAAGAAGGTAAAAGAGGATTTCTTTTGTATATTAGTTGTGTGTTTTGTTCATGTTTGTTAACTAAGCTCTCCCTAGTGTCTAGGCCTATAGATGTTATGCTAGTTAGTGTGTTTCTTTCATTTTGTTTTTATTTTGAAACTAACACCATACTAACCATCCTCTCTTGAGTCAAATTCCTAGATTCACAACATGTAGTTCAAGTATAACATAAAAATAGCTTCAATTTTACTAGTAGATAAATATTATACAACACATGTGTTTTAGATTATATTCAAAGATGTAGGGAATTTAATTTTTTCCCTTTTTTTTAGAAACCATTAATTATTTTTGTGTTTTTTTAAATATATTTTTTCATATTTTTTACTACCCAAAATCATAAAATATTATACTTTGACAAAATTTAGAAATCTAGAATTCATCAAGGTGCATCTATTCTAACTCTTTTACTTCTCATATTGTCCATTTCCTATTTTCAAATTTCAAATTGACATGCTTATATTTTTTTATCGCTACAAAAGGTTTGAAAGTACTATATTGTATTTTATGTGGTAGATCTTCACTATGTAATAATTTTGTCTTGTTTTCACTATTAAAAACTATAAAAAAAATTAGTGAACCACTCCATTCTTCAAGTGCATGTACCTTCTCGTTATGGTTTCATGGTTGTTTTTCTAATTTTTAGATCTAAATCTTATCCTATGAATTTTTAGAAAACTCTAGTTAACTTTCAACTATTTTCTATTTTTTTATTATATTTACATTTTAAAAAATGAAGTTTTCACCTTGTTTTTGAAAATATTTATATTTATAGGTTTCTTAGAGATTGGTTTCTCCATGTTTATTTATTTTTTATTTATGGTTTCACACAAACACCCATTATTATTTGTTCCTAGCTTCAAGGATCTCACTTTATTGAAAAATTATGAATGTATAAAAATTAGATTTTTTAAAAAAATTGTTCATATCTAAACATTTGTTTCATTTCTAACATCATGGGTAGCCTAGGTTAATGTGTTATATTTATTTTGGAAAATAGACATGGGTACCTTGATTTTACATAGGCTTTATTTTGTGTTTAATAAAATGTTTATAATGGATTACTATTGACGTGTCATTTGGAATGACTCACCAAAGTTAGTCTCTCGACATGGTAAAGATAATCAAGTGTCTCCTAAAAGGAATCTTGTGAGGTAGGTCTCCCCAATGTCTTTATCTATTGAGTTACAGTGCATAAATCTTTTCTCATTTGTGCATTGTGAAGGTTCTAATTCAAGGGGCCTAATTGTGGTTAAATATTACAATGTCCTATATTCTTAAATAAACTAGATGGTAATTATGGCTTCAAGTTTTACTCAACTAGGTTCTAATCCGATATTGAAAACAATGAAATGTGCATGTACATTTTCCAAAATGATAAATTAGGGTTTGAGGTAAAAATATTTTTAAAAATGTTAATTTTAAGTGTTCATTACCTTGAATTTACACATTAAATAGTGTGAAAATAAAACAAGAGTGAAATAGAACAAGAAATTGAGATGAAAATCCATAAATAGATTGTTATCAAATGAAACCCTAGTTTAACATATTTTATAAAAAATGTGAAAGAGAAGGGAAAAGAGATAAAGCCTACAATAATGGGGAAAAACTCAGATTTCTCAATCACATGAACCCATAATTAAATACTTGGTTTTATTAACATATGCACAATCACACACAAATATGGTGTAAGCTTCAAAGGAAAACAAACAATGAAGAAAAATCCACAACCAACATTATGAATGCTTAGATTGAAAGCAATAAATACATAGTCTTTTATTGATAAAATCATTCATGTTGATAATCCATTACAGTTTATCATGATCCAACAATCAAATTTCATCAGTGTTTTATGATTATAAAAGAGGGATAAAATTTCACTCTACAAAAGCAAAAATATCTGATTGACCCTAAGTGTTTTAGAGCAACAAAAATCCAACCCTTACAAAGAGAAGGGCTTAGATACTTATAGAATTTCTAATTATTCATTCACTTCATTTCCCACCAAAATCCATCCTTCACTTTTCTAATCCCAACATTTTTGCCTTTTTGCTCCATTGTAGCCTATAAAAAGACAAAAAATAAGTTACTTTTTTCAAATTAAAAGATATATATGGAACTTATAAATTTAAAAAATTAAAATAACATTGAAAGAGAGGAATTTTATGGAATTAAAGGTGATAGGACATCCATTTAGGAGTCATATTTTTAATGACTTATAGTTTCAAAAATAGGTTTATGGGGCCCAAGTTATGGCAAAAAAACCACTAAGATGTCTAAAAAGAAACGTAGTGTATTTATTTAGGTTCAATAGAGTGAAAAAATTATTTATAATAAGCCTTTGAATTAGGAAATTTTGGTTAAATTAGGGTCATAAAAATGTCTATAGTGGAAATATCTATCTATTGATTCAATCCGTTCAAGAACTAGCATCAAGATCAAAAGATATGGCAAAAAAATGAACCCCAAAACTTGTCAAGAAAACCTACTCATGCTTTTGGGGGAATATGGTATTTTTAAAGTGTCACTTTTTTAATTTTCAAATTTTCATTTCTAACTAATCTTTCAAATCTAAAATATAACTAGGATGCACTCTTTCCTAGGTCCAAGACCTAATCATCATTTGCATCTCTAAATAGCATTGGCAAGCTTAAAATTTGAATTGAAGGGGGTCTAAGACCTAATCATGGTATGGACCCCCAATTATAAATAGGTATTTGAGATTATTATTCTCATGTTTAAATAGGATAAAAATCCCCAAATAGCATAGGATTTTAACATTGAGAGGGCCCATAGTAATGATTAGGTTTTGAAACCCAAATAGTAAAATAATCTAGGGGCTCTAAGTCTCAATGACCTAGTTAAGGATTGAGCCTTGATTACCATTAAAATTAAATTGGGGGTATATTCCTAAAACTAATTGAGGATCCATCCTTGATTAACACTATAATCCAAACATTGAAAACACTGAAAAAATACCCCAAGACCTATGTAGGGTTTGAAACCTAAATTACACTAAGCACCCACAATGATAACCTACAAACTCATTAGGTAATTTCATGATTAGATCTGTATAATGTTGAACCCCCACTCACTAACCCAATCTGAAAAAAACCATAAATTAACACTACATTTTAACAAAACAAAAAGTGAATATCTACTTAGGGATTGAAAGCTCAATTAGAACTATGGAGAGCTAATGGGAAATAATTAGACCAAATCAAAGAAATTTCCATGATTATCACTAGGAAAAGCATATAATGACCTCAAATATCTAATCAAGGATAGAAATCCTAATTAGTTCTAGCAATATATAATTTTAAAAAACACCTATAGGAAGACCAATTTGGGAAATTAAGCAAGTTTTTCTTTAATTCATAATATTTTCAATGAAACTGAAGTACTTCAAGAACTTGTCAAACAAACAAGTGTAAAATATGAAAATGACTCACATGATCTTGGTATTCTCAGTAAGATAAGTTTCATGGGATGAAAGGCATGTAAATCTACATGACACCCAAAATAAACCATAAGGTGATGAGAGGGATAGAGAGTGAGATTATGCAAGTGGGAACAAGTGTAGCTAGGCTCTACTTTGGGGCCAAGTGCTTGCTATGAAAATTTTCTCTTTGGAATTGATCATCATAATAGGATAAGTTTTAATAGCTAGATTGGAATAAAAATTGAGATGACCTCTTGGATACAACTAAGAGAGCTAGGAAATTTAGGTTTCAAATGACAATTGGTAGGTCAAGACTCCACTTTCAAGCTAAGTGTTATATATGAGTTTTTCTTGCACATGCATGATATTTCCAACAATGATGTTTTTAGTTCCTAATTTGACATGCAAACTGAGCTAGGGCACCAAGGAAAATTAAGAGTACTAATACCAATGAGCCTAAGTGCAAGTAGAAGTGGAAAAATGAAAAAGAGGTTCATATATTCTTGGAATAATTAGGACATGTTGTGTAAGTAACAACAAATGGAGACTCTACTGGAAAATAATCTTGAGTATTTAGAAATATTAGAAACATGTCTATGAACCCAAAATATTTGGTTGAGACTATACATATAATGTGAATGAATTCAATAGAAGATAATATGAGACTAGATAAAATACCAATCAGATATTCTCATTAACCCATAAGTGAAAAATGAGTTATTTACCACTTATTGGAACCTAAAATGACTAGCTACTATGGATTAAATCATTAGGCTAGTGAATCCTACCTTGAGAATGTTTATCTAGACATTTCTCTACTACTATAAAGGTGCCCATATCCTCGATGGAGTTGCTTTTTATCCCATTAAAGGCATTACTTTATTAATAGCTTAAAATTCATAGCCTTAGTAGAGGTTGCCTAAATAACCCAAAATTGAGTTTTCTTGAAATTGATTATTATTTTATTTGCTTGTTTTCTCTTTTCACTTCTTTTCTTAGCATCTCAGTTCTAGGGTGAGGACCACCATGGAAAGTGAAAGGTAAAATTATAATTTTCTCACCCTAGATATTCACCATAACAAGTTCATCCAAGAAAGCCCAAAAACCATTAAGATGTGATTTTTGTGCTTGGTTTTGAGATAATGTCTTCATTAATTGAATAGTTTACTTAAAATTTAATGCAACATAAACAAATTTAGAACACACATGATAGCTCAATCCTTCAAAAATAGTTTAAAAACAAAATATAACACTACAAACTAATAAGAGTACTTATGAACTAGAATGTCATTAGAGCTACCTATGTACAAGCCTTTTGTTCTTCATTCTTAGACCAAAAGAGAAACCTACATGGACAAATAGATAGGCAAGACCAAAAATATACAAGAAATAAGGCCAGACCAACAATGAAAAAGGGTAAAAGTAGGGAAGGCAAACTAAACTAACAATAAAGTAGAAAATAAATCAAGAAACAAAGTAAGAAAGGGAAATATAATGTATTTACAAGACTTGCTAGGATAATTCAATCCTTGAAGTAGTGTTTGATTAACTTCCCATGACAAAAAATGGGATATCCTCACTAGTTAGACACCTTAGGTATAATGCATCTTTCCTAGGATTTTATATATTTTGTAAGGACCCAACCATAGGACATAGAACTTTCTATGTTATCCTTTTTTCTTATGAGATTTATCCTAGAGAAGATCTGGATCAAATATCCAGAAGGCTTTCACTTTGGATCATTTATAATACCAACATTTGATGACTCTTTGGTGTTTGATAAAGTACAATAGGGATATATCACATTTTAATTCTAATTGGATAAATTTAAGGAGATGAAA
Organism: Torreya grandis; assembly: GCA_037957365.1. Taxonomy (NCBI): domain Eukaryota; kingdom Viridiplantae; phylum Streptophyta; class Pinopsida; order Cupressales; family Taxaceae; genus Torreya; species Torreya grandis. The sequence goes on from JARHVA010002961.1 coordinate 1,939,072, forward strand.
GTATATCTTATCATTAGTTTCTAGGTAATATCTCATAAATTATAATGTGTGGGTTCTCAAATTAACTGGTAAGATTAGGACTTGGACATAAACAAGATGGTATAGTGATGTGCCTAAGGTTGACTTAATTCTTTTCCTATCAGACCTTGATGTAAATTTCAAAACATTATGTTAGTCCCTAGGATTCTTTTTCAAAATTTTCTTAATTACATCAAGCAAGTTATTATTTGTTGATTCCTATACCCCATTACCTTGAAGGTAATAATTAGAAGAGAACTTGATGATTAATTTATTTTCATAGGCCCATTTAGTAGATTGAAGATGTGATAAATCATGAGTTTTATCACATATTAGATTTGTAGGCATCCCAAACTTGGTGATGATATGATCTTTTATAAAGTTTATTACCACATCAATTGTGTAATAATTAAACACTTGAACTTTGGTATAATGGATAGAGTAGGTGGATTTCATAAGATTGAACTTGTTTACTATTGAGGAATTAGCATTGATGGCACCAACAAATTCTAATCCCCATTTTTCAAATAGACATACCTCAATAATAAGATGTAATGGCATGGTCGGGGAATGCTCTCTTTGCACAAAAAGTTGGTAGGTATGACATGTATAGACATGAGCATGAGAATATTTAAAATCATTCATCTAATAATACCATCCCTTGAGTATTTGATGAGTTATATCACTCCCTAAACTATGACTAGTTCCATACTTTCCATGGAACTCACTAAGTACATCAGTCACTTCTTATTTGTTTAGGCATATCAAATATATACCTTCATAATTCCTTATATATACTATGCCTAATTTGATCATGAAGTCAGTAATTTTTATGTGTAATTATATTTTCTCAGTGGAATTTATGACTTGGACACTCATTGTTGAACAAATAATATACCAAATCTTGGTACTGATCATTGTTTATGATATCTTGCATGGTATACCCTTGTAAAATGTATGGGTCTACATAAACCATTTAATTACTAAGTCTTTAACCTCATACAATATTCATTGGTTGGATTTCCATGTCAAACTTTTGGATAATTATTATCTAATTTCCTCTTCATTCACCCAATGCATTTTTCATTAACATAGCTTTCATGGCTAGGTCAGGAACCACTCTGAATACCTTGCTACAGAGAATGTAGTTTCTAAACTTTTTGACTTCTTTGATTAAGGAAAAATATTTTATATCAATATTTGAATACCTTAGTTAATAATTATAGAGGAGATAACTCGTGAATGAAATAGTTATATCATCTCAAGCTTATTTCTTCTATGTTAGTAAAAAAACACTCCAATGTTCCAAAGTGAACAAATAGATGTACAAAGGCTACATATAGTCAAAATTGATAAGCACCAGTGTATTCAAAATTGTTATCTAGATTTTAGAAAAATTCACTTGTGATTTAGTCATCCATTCAATATTCACATATTTCTTGATCATGGTGTTTAGTGGTTAGATTATTTCTATAAATCCTAAGATGAACTTATTTACAAATTTATTAAAGTTGAAGAGTGACTTTAGCTCCTTTATACTACCTAGTACCCAATTTTTTTAGAATTTAATCCAATCTCTCTGGGTTTATGGATATGCCTCACTCTGAGATGATGTGACCCAACAAATTACCCTTTGTGAGACCAAATATACAATTATTTAGGTTTAAGGAGATTTCATGATATCTATACCTTTTTAATACTAATCTTAATTATTTGAGATGATATTATCTATTTTTAGAAAAGACAACTCAATTATCCATGTATATGACTATGCATTTTCTAATAACTTAAAAAAAAATCAATGACACATTGAAGGAATCACCCACATTGATTAGGGTGAGTTCCATCATTTTATATGAAAATGTAACCCACTTTGTTATGAACATTATCTTGATCTAGTCCTCATAGTTGACCATTATTTAATTATACCTTGAATACCCATCAATAAATGAGATCATTTGAGAGTTGTTTACTATCTTTAAGACTTCATCTAGTGAAGGAAACAAGTAATTATCTTTCTCTAAAGATTTGTTCAAGTTTTTAAAGCCCAAAAAATGTTATATTTCTAAATTATTATTATAAACTAGAACTAGATTGACCATCCACATGGAGTGCCTGATAGGAAAGATTACCCTTTTTGAAATAAATTTCTACACTTCTTTGAATATCAATGGATCTAACAATGGATTCACTAGTCTTTTCCTATGACAGAGTGGTTTGACTCCCTATTTGAGAAGGATAGTATGTGTGAGAATGGAAGTGTTAAACACATTTAAGTACTCATAGATCCATGTGATGAAATATTTTAAGTCCTTTAGGGCTTGAACAAAATCTTAATTTTTTTTATGTACATGTTTTGCCTCAAATAATGTATTTTGATTCATTGACATTACTTAGATTAAAATTATGATGCAATATACCTTTCATGGGGGATGATTTTTAATTTTCACCTTGATAATCCATGTTAAATAGACATTCTAGTGAGACCATCCCCTTGGGTATACAATTGGTTTTTAAATTGATCACCCCTTCCTAGTTTAGTTCAAACTCTTATATATCATCCTAATCAATAATATGTGATTCAAATACATCCATGTTTATGATGAAGTTGATAATATTTTGATCATAATTTAATACTAAGAAGTTACTAATATTTTTAGGAATGAAAGGATTAGAGACTAACTCCATAGATAAATTTTCTAATTGTGAGTCAACTATTGGTTCTAGAGTGATTGCAGTTATTGCTAATACATTTGTCATATAGTTTATTCTTTAAGGATATGTTTGAATATTGAATGAATCAAAATCTTCTATTAAGCTCCATACCCTACTAGTATCTAGATAAAAACTTGTCATTACAAGTGTATTGGCTTCTTATCAATTTTATCAATAGTTATGAGTTGACAAGTACCTTGAGATTATTAACTTTCTTCCTTAGAGAAAATTGTAGACCGTGAACTAGTGCCTCATATTTAACTACACTATTTGTGTAAGTAGATTGTAGCTAAAAATAAGCTATGTATGGATTCCCTCATGGCTTTAAACCACATCCATTCTTGGAATTAGAGACATCAAATTTTAGAATCCACAAGTGATTTTCATTTGTGTATCTAGGATTCTAATGAGTAGGTGATGCTATAAAATGGACCTATTTACTTATTTTCTCAACCTCTAATGGGCACATGTTTGGTTCCTCAGCTAATATGTGCCTTATGTTTATATACTTAGTGGTATAAGTAGAAATAAAACTATGTAAAATGGTTATTATATTATCTAAAGAGTTTGAAAGTCCCTTATTTTCACTTGGATCAGCTTGTTTCACATCTTCATATGTTATGAAACACTAGGGTATGACTTTATATCTTATATATAGAGGAAATCATCCTCATCTACTTGATCTAACTTTCAAGTTATGATTTTTATTACATGAAAATTATGTTAATGGATAATCTATTATAAGTTTATGCCTCTTTCTCAAGTGCATAGACCCTTAGTTGAGATTCTTCATATATGATTTCGTTCATTTTTTATACTTTGTGATCACATGTGTTATTTTCATCTCACACTCAATTATGATATAGTTTGGTATGCCATGCCATAAGAGACACATATGATAAAAATTAGTTACCATGTAACCATTATATGTTCTTGACCAATTTCTACTTGAGAACATACCATAACCATTATTTGTACATAAAAGTCATTAAGTACAAATCACTCAAGTAAGTTTGGATGGTATCCAATTTTGTATGTGTATGGGTCCTTAAACCTTTGATATAACTTATGGAAATGAGAATTTAAGACACTCATTAATTCATTTGGTTCTTTACGAGTAATGACAAAGTGATGGTATGAGATAACTAGATCCATAGGCATCCTAAAGTGATTGATGAACACCATTTCTAGATCATTATAGTAAGTAATAAATCCATTTATTAATTTGAGATAAAAATCATAGGTAACATATTATAATGAGTAATGAAATAGGTGGTAAGCCACATCCTCATGTTTAACCTGAGTTTGGATCAAGTCATCTTTAAATTACTAAATATGTTCTTTGGTGGTTTGTACTTTAGACAACATTTGTCATGATTCTTTGATAATTCATGGGAAGGCCCTAAAACATTCACATTAAATCCACCTCTACCAATCCAATCAATATTAGCCACCAATGGTGGGTTCAGAGGGGTAGTAAATGAATTAATAAAGGAAACTACAACTATAGATCTTTATCTACTAGGTCATGGTGTACTGATCTTCACTTAGTTGTGTATTTTGATGGTTAAAATTCAAGGGGCCTACTAGTGGTGAAATATTCTAATGTCTTAGATTCTTGAATAAATTGGATGACAATTATGGATTTGGGTTTTACTCAACTGGGTTCTAATTAGATATTGAAAACCATGAATCATGTGCATACATTTACCCAAATGAAAAGTCAGTTTTTGAGGTGAAAAAAATAAAATGATAATTTTAAGTTTTGATTCTCTTATATTAATACATTCAATAGTATATAAATAATATATGGATTAAATAGAGCAAAAAATTAAGATGAACATGCATAAATAAATTGCTATCAAATAAAACCCTAGTTTAATATATTTGATAAAAAAACATAAAAGAAAAGGGGGAAAGACATAAAGCCTATAATAATTAGGAATAAATAATATTTATTGATCACATGAACCCACAAATTAGTCTTTGGTTTGTTCTACATTTGCACAATCACACACAAAAGTGATGTAAACTTCAAAGTAAACAAATAATTAAGAAAAAACAACCTTCATTCTAAATGCATAGATTGAAAAAATAAATCCATAGTCTTATATTGATCAAATTATTCATGTTTCTAATCCATTATAATTCATCATGATCAATCTATCAAAATTTCATGAACATAATTTTAGGGTTAAGAAATAGGGATATGATTTAAGTCTACAAAAGAAAAACAAATGATTGACTCTAGGTGTTTTGGAGTAAATAAAATCCAACCCTTACAAAGGTCAAGGTTGGGATACTTATATACTTTATAATTTTTCATTTACTTCATTTCCCACCAAAATCCATCTTTCACTTTTCCAATCCTACCACTTTGCTTTTTTACTCCATTTTAGCTTGCAAAAAGACAAAAAACAAGTTACTTTTTTCCATTAAAATATATAAAATAAATTTATAAACTTAAAACATTAACATATAATTTCACATTATTTAATTTGGGAAACTAAAGGTCCTAGGATGTCTTCATTGGGTCCATCTTTCCAACAAATTTGATGGTTTAAAAAACTTGTTTATGGGGACCAATCTATAGCCAAAAAACCACTAAAAGGTCTGAAAAGGCACCTAGTAGACCTATATAGGTTCAAGAAAACACAAAATTTAGTTTTGAGAAGATTTTTACTCAAGACAAATTGGGTGAAATTTAGATAATCAAAAATTTTGAAATAGAAAGATCTTTCTAGTGGTCCAAAAAATTGGCATTGGGATCAAAAGTTATGGTAAAAAAATGAAAAACATTGTCAAAACTTGCCCAGTAGACCTAATAGGGATTTTGGGGGAATTTTGTCTTTTATAAATGTCACTTTTTGAATTTTCAACTTTTTAATTCAAACCGAGATTTTAACCCCCATATAGAATTAGGATACACTCTTTACTATGTCTAAGACCTAATTGACATTTGTACTTCCAAATAACATTGGTGAGCTTCAAATTTAAATTTGAGGGGGGTATAAGACCTAATCAAGGTTTGGACCCCTAATTATTAGTAGGGATTTTAAGCCAATGAAAATATTTAAATAGCATAGGATTTTGACAATGGGAGGCCTTGCATTTATGATCAGGTTTTAAAACCTAGATAGTGAAGAGACCTAATGGCTCTAAGCCCCAATGACCTAATCAAGGCTTAGTCCCTAATTACCATTAAAATTAATTCAAGGGATGGTCCCTGACCTAATCAATAATCCATCCTTAATTAACACCATGGTCCACACTTTGAAAACCCTGATGAAACACCCCAAGACATATTTAGTTTTTGAAACCCGTAATACCCTAAGTGCCCTCAATGATGACATATGTCCTAATTGAGGATTTTTTTCAATTAGAATTGTGAAACACAAACCCCCACTTGATGAATTAATTAGACAAAAATGTTTGATTAACACTACATTTTGGTAAAAAAAGTGAAGTCTAACTTGGGGATGGCAACCCTGATTAGAACTAGGAGATACAATGGGAAATACTTAGAATAAATCATGGAAAATTGCCTGATTAGCATTAGGAAAAGCACAAAATGACTGTAAAGACCTAATAAGGGTTTGAAATCCTAATTAGGACTACCAACTAATATTTTTCAAAATCACCTATAGGTAGTCCTATTTGGCAAACAAAACAAGTTTTTTTATAGACTTACTATTTTAAACAAAGTAGAAGTATGTCAAGAACTCCTCAAAAAACCAAGTTTAAAAAATGAAAATGACGCATATGATTTTAGTGTTCTCATTGAGATAATTTTCTAGTATAAAAGGTCATGGAATTCAATGTGACCCCTAAATTAATTAAAAATAGATGAGAGATCCAGAGAGCAAGATTATGTAAGTGGTAACGAGTGTAGCTAGGCTCTACTTCAGGGCTAAGTGTTTTATATGAAACTTTACCATTATATCTAGGTCATCATAATGGGATAAGTTTAAAGAGATATAATGGCATGGAAACTAATATAAGATCCTGAAGTAGGCTAAGAGAGTTAGGAAAGCAAGGTTTTAAATACAAATTTAGAGGTCAAGACTCCACATTCACACTAAGTGTTATATATGAAATATTCTCATATGGACATGGTCTTTCCAATGGTAATGGTTTCAGGTCTCAGTCTATCATGAAAACTAACATGGGACACCAAATAAAATTAAGAGTGATGAGACCAATGACTTGTGAGTTCAAGTGGGAGAAATAAAAATCAAAAAAGAGATTCCTTGATTCTTAGAAGAATTAGGGCATGTTGTGAAAGCAATAACATTTAAATGCTCATTTCCTACCATCTATCATATAATATTAGCTTATGGGTCAAGACATTATAGGGTTATTTTCCATACATTATATGATTATACCCTAGCCCTTGATAGCCTTTCTTATACTTCTCCTAGTTATTTTTATTTTATTGTTGGATGTATGATGGTTCATAATGAGATGATTTTTGTAACAACCACAATGGATTAGACACAAAATTTTAGTGTCCCTCTTTGATTATCAAGTTATATTAAATAAAAATACCTCAAATATTTCCCCTCTACATTTCAAGATTCATATTAACTAGTGGATCAATTAAAAATAATGCAAATTTAGATATATATTCTATAATTAATTAAACCATAAATTAATTTGTAATAAATGTTATGGGATGCTTTGAATATTTCTACTTTTACCACCAAAACTAAGTCTAGATAGTTAACTTCTTATGAATACATTACAACATAGTGAGTTTTACATCTCCTTTGATTTATATCATCTTCCACCTAGAAAAACTATTGATCAATACCTATCCTTATGATTTGAAGTAAAAATCAATCACATTGGAATCAAGAGGGTCCTCATGGATGATGTTTAAGGATTGAACATATATATTCAGGTATTCCATAATGCACTATCAATTGATCATAATTTCATCTCACCATAATATTTGGTCATCAAAATATTCAAAAATTAATTGAAATGTTAATTTGGATGAATTATATTAAACATAATTATTGGGTTTATGAATATATCCAAAAGATATCATGTAATATCTAGTGAAGTTAACTAGAAGCTATTACTTGGTAGACCTTGGATTAGTGTTATAAATGTTTCCCACTATACATTATATAGATGTTTTAAATTATTTCATGTTGGGTACATCTATAATTTTTATACATATGATATTCCTTTACAATATTTAAAACATATATAACCTTTTTGAATTCATTATCTCTCATTAAAACATACTTGAACCTAAGACCATATCAATCCAAACATTTTAATCCTATATATGGAACACATATGTATAATGTGGTTGAACATAGTAAACCTATTAATGATACTACTCTTTAAAATTAAAATGAATAATATGACTACAGGTCTAATAACACATATAAAAATTTATCTATGTTTAATTTTACACTTAATGAATAAAGTGATGGCATGCATACATTTGGTATTAACCAATTAATATTGGAGAGATTTCCTTAATTCCATTCTTTATGATAATCCAAATCATGGATAAAGATAATAAGAATATGTTGATACTTTTGTTAATGTATATCAACCAAATAAACCTAGTGGTTTATCACATAGTACATTATATAAATATAGTAATGGCTACACATGAAAAAAACATATTATAGAAAGGTTTTGGGTTAGAATGAAATGAATAATGAACTATTGATCCAATGATATCTAATAGTCATTAATTAAAAATATGTTTTGTATCTAATAGAAACACTAAAAAAAACATCCAAACAAGACAAGGGTATTGTTGATGCCAAAAAATAATATCATACTTAAATATGCAAAAATTTACATGCTATCTTTTCCATTTATAGTACGATAATTCAAAAATAGGTATATAATGTTTCATCTTTAGAGATTTTGCATCCCAACTTAGTTTACAAGTATTAATTACATATGCTACTTACACTTAATTTTTTTATGATGAATCTCTTAAATAATATGTAGGATCTTATGCTAATTTTCCATCTTTTCATCATAAAATAAGATATCTTTATAATATTATAATCATTCTTACATTAATGAGTGTGAACCTATTCCTATAAAATATTATATATTTATACATGTTCATTATTCATTTCATATCGTAGCATACATTTATGATCAATCCACATTATTAAATGAAAAGATAAGTGATTTTAATTAAATTACTAAATAAGATCCCTGAGTTATGTTACTAAGCATATAAATAACACTGGAATAATTTGAAGGCCATAGATATTTTTTGAAATATTATACAAAATTATTTTATTGGGATTAATATTACATGTCTAGCATTGATTCATCCATGATGGTTCATAATATAGTAGTCAATCCAAATGAAAATCTAGTAAAAAAATTCCAAATATGCATCCTAAATTTTATTTATTGATAAAATATGAAATTTAACAGATATTAATTATAGGGTTTATCTAATCCATAAATTATTCACCTTGAATTTCCATCATAATTATGGATTCAAATCCTAATGGTAATATATACATGTGTAATGAATTTATATATTTGAACAAGTTTTTTCCCAAGTATGACTTTCCTCTACCAAATATTCATATGATTTTAGATTCTATCACTAGGTATGAGATGATTTATTTTATGGATGGATTTTTTTACTAAAATAAAATGAAAATTAATATTTTTTACTATTATAAGTCTTCTTCTACCACCCATTGGGGTATATTTTGATATGTGGTCAGGCCATTTGGACTAAAAATGGTTGATACTACCTATAAAAGGTCTACAACTCACATCTTTCATGATTACACACATGACATTATTGAATATTATGTTTAAAACATATATTAAACATTAAATAAATGATAAAATCATGTTTAATGTCTAAAAAATATATTTTAAATATTAACCATGTACAACATCAAACTAAATTTTAATAAGTGTCTCTGTGGTGTCACATATAGGAAGTTGTTAGGTTTTATTATTTATTATTTAGGAATTCAAGTTGAACCTAAAAAGGTAAAATATATCATCAATATGTATCCTCATACCAACTTAAAACATTTGAGAATTTTACAAGGAAAATTATATGCCACATATCACTTATTTACTCAGATAGTGGACAAAACCAAACCCTTCTCTATATTTTTACAAAAAGGGATAAACATTTAATGAGATAAATGTTATTAAAAATATTTTGATGAAATAAAGTAATATTGTAAAATATTATGGATATGAACCTAGTGAGATGATTAATTTTATACATATTTTCCATAGATAATGCTTTGGGGAATTGTTTGGTGCAATATGACTATGTGCATAGAAAAAGAGTCGTTTATTACTTTAGTCATACACTAGTTGACTGCAAAATTAGATACAACTCAATGGAGAAATTATCCTTAATATTTATGTTCATAACATAAAAAAATTAAATTTTACTTAATATTGATACTCATGTTATTGAAAATATTTATCCTTTAAGATAAATAATGTCTAAGTCATACTTATTTGGATGCATATCTAATTGGCTCATATTACTTAAGGAATTGTATCTTAACTTTATACCCACAAATTTAGTGAAAAAGGAAGGTTATTGTATATGAGCTCATCATTTCTCCCATAGTGAATACAATTCAATGAGTAATGCTTTTTAAGATGATTGTTTTGTATATAATTTAAGACAAAACATGGATTATTTACTTTTATGAGTCCAAGTGTGTTGTAGGTTCTTGGGCCCATTTTGGATTAGTGACTTCACATGTTTAGACTATGCCATTAACATATAACTTTGGATTTCAATGTCTTAATATGTATGTGGAATATGAGGCTTGGATTATGGGATTACATGTCACACATTATTTAAATATAAAATCCACAATATTTTACAATCAATCTTAACTTGGAATAAATCACATCATAGATACCCATCAATTATCATATCAAGATTTATTCCATAGTTTGATTATCTCATTTGAAGAATTTGAGAATACAAACATTCCTAGAAATAAAATCACAAAGTTAACACTATGAATATTGATGATTCATTTGATCCTATTGATATCATAGATAATCATGCTTTATGTAATATTAGTGTATTATAACCATCGATTAAGTATTTCATTACTATAATTACATGGTCTAAAAATATTTTCCATTGATATTGAAACTAATATTCCATAATGGTATACAAGCATCTATAATTTTCACTAATGAAACTATTCTATAAAATTTTATAAAAAATATGAAGAGAAATTTTGTAAAAGATGTTCTTCAATTATTTTTTATTGGTAACATCTTTTTTTGATTTTATTTGAAGGTCAATTACTTAAATGCTTAGGGTTTAAACAATATATATTTTCCTTACAATAAGTTCATGGTACATGATGTGGTGGTAATTTTATCAGTGATAAATGTCATACAATTTACTATAAATGGGTTAGTTTTGGCCTTTCATTGATCAATGATAAAATTAATATGTAAATGTTTTTAGCTTATAGTATCAGCTTGGCCATTCTCTCCTTTAGGTTTTTATTTAGTGGGTATGGTTAATCCTACAACATCATTTTTTTATAAATTCATCATTGCCACTATTAAGTATTTTATAAAATAGGTTGATTCCATCCATTTAGAGTCTATTGAGTGTGAATACATATGAATATAGATTATGACACATTATATATCAATTTTGTATACCATTTATGATTATGACTGCTAATGGTTCATATTATAATAATAATAATGTAAAATCATTAAAACTAGTTGTTTATATTGCTTGATTCTTGTATAGACACTAGTCCATATCTCTTACTATGCCTAGTACAAGGCATATTGTTTCAAAATAATCATCACCATCATCCTCATTAGAGGATGTGTCACACTTATAAAGTGTTACATTACAATGCCTATATAGACATCACTACTCACTATATTAGTGTTTTTTCATTAATACTTGATGTTATCTTTTCTATGCGATACAATGTTGGTACTCAACAGAGTAATATATGTTACATTTAAATATACAATATTTTATATATTTTACATGAAATAATAATTTTGGAATACTAGTTCACTACATCTAACCTACGAGGGTAATTTTCATGTTATATTTTACTATAGTTAATTTTTTTATGTAGTTTAAAAATTGCTATTATATATATATATAATCACTCATCTCAAAGAAATAATATTACAAGCACCATGTGTAATAAGACTATATATATATATATATATAGTCTTATTACACATGGTGCTTGTAATATTATTTCTTTGAGATGAGTGATTATGGGCATATATTATTCAATCCCTCACCTCAAAATGGGCACATATCATAAAATTTCAAAGAATTTTTTAGGCACTACTAGGTTAAAGGATACTAATATAATTTTAGGAAACTCTATATGGATGATCAAAAGGAATCTTATTGTGTTAGATGATGAAGAAGATCCTAACCCAACCAATTTGGGAAGTAAAATCATTTTTTATATTTTGTAGTGATTCCATAGACTTAATAGGAGTGGATGACAATGTTGTGGATTTAATGTTTTTTTAGAGTATTAAAGAAATGAACAAGGAAGTGTAGAGGTCCAAGCTTCAAAGATAGGAAAGGGGTTAGATGGAACCTTAAAACAAATTTTAAGGCACTCAAGGAGAGAATAATAATCAAGCTGATGGACCTAACAGAAATTATAAATGACATCAAATCCATTAGATAATTTATCCTGGCCAGAGTCATTGTGGGCAAGAGGGGAGGAGAGGTTAGAAAAAATGTTGCCTAATATGCTTAATCCTAATCTACAAAGGGCACTCAAATAAGAACACAAGTTGATAAAAAAATAAGAGGAAGCATGGGATAAGTGTAAGGTGTGGGGATAATAATAAAAAGTCTAGGATGGATGAATATGACGTGGTCCTATTAGGGATATAGATTGTACCCTAGCTGGGCAAGGGATTATTTAGGTCCTTTACCCAAATCTAGCTCAACATGGGAATGAACCTAGGTTGTGGGTATCTTATAATAAGGTCATACCTATAGGGTTTTTAATGAGTCTATCTCCTTATATTTCACAATTTGGACCTCTATTTCTAAAACCAAAAACTAGTTGGGATGAAAAGAGTCAAGAAATTACATAAAGTAAATCTATCTAGCTTATGGTGATGCACCATGAATTTTTCATATTCACTCTTAGGCTTGAAATCTTTAACACACTAATGGACTATGAAAGGAGCTAATGTAGTGTCTACTATAGTTTATAAGTAATAGTATTTCATATAGAGGTCAGTTTGATGCACTAAGACTAGAGAGCAATGAAAGTAAGGTTTGGTTGAAGACACTTACATTTAACAATCCACTATATCCTTGAGAGATCAATGAAAAGACACTATATAACCTAAAAATAAAGTTTATAAAATTTAGACTAAGCTTAGAATTTGCAAAGGGAGGATTATACCACTTCAAATATCAAGCAAACATAAGAATTCTAACATAGATTGACAAAACACTACAAAAGTGCCTTTCTCATTACTCCAAAAGGTGCAAAATATAAATTTTGGTAGAGTCTAGTTGTACCATCCTAAAGGATGCTCATCAATAGCTCAAAGTCTATATTTATATAATAAAGGAAGCAAAAAATAGGGATTTTTTACACTCAAAGGGGAATCAAATGAGCTCAAATCCATTTGAAATATAGTTACAACTGGCTCCATAAATTATGTTCATTCAAACCCTTTTGATTGATCCAAGTTACTCCAAGTGGTTGCATAGTTACACTGATGTTCCTTCTTATTGTAATGGTGGGGTCAAGTTGTTCTTAGCTAAGTTCCACCATCCATGTAGTTACAAAAACTAGGCTAGTTTATTAAAAACTTATCTTGTTGTTAATTACTCCTACCTGGTTTATCTTTCTTATTGATCTACACCATCAGATCATGACCAACTTGTAACTCTTTAAATGGATTTAACCTAGGGACATTTTGAATCATTTGACTCTAATGCGAATGTTATATCTTGTCTATCAAAATATGGGCTCAAGTGGCTCATTAGATCTTGATCAAATTTAAACCTTTTAAGTAACTTTTGAACCCAAATAGACACTTTATGGAGCTCAAATTTGATATTTACATGAACATCTTATGTTGTAGGTACAACTTTCAATCTCTATAACTCAAGCTAGAGAACTCATGTGGGCATGAAATTTGCAAAGAAATATCATAGTATGTATAAATCCATGGTGTTATAATATTTTGGCTGGTGATGCTTTCTGAGTGGACTTATAAAATACATAATATATCTAGTTGACTCATTTGTCTATGATGTCCTAGTGATGGTCAACCATTTCAAAGCTTGCATAATTCACCCTTTACTTGACCATTTAGAGTTTTGATGATATCTCAAGACTTTGTCAATTTGGTCCATGCCACTACATGCTCGTGAGCACCATGAGATCCTACTTAGATTCCTCTATTTGAATTATTGGACCCATTTTTAAGCCATTGGGTTTTATACTTCATTAGGACCCTGTTAGGATTCTCCTTCAAACTATGGGCAAAGCTAGATATTTGGGCCAAAATGGCCAACACTTTTGGTGACTCAGTTGGCTTGACTAACTTGATGGTCATGGGACCTAGACATTGATCAAGCTTGTTCAAGATGACTAAAAAATGAAATGTTACTTATAAAAATACTTTTATTGACTTCTAAAAACACTTTTTAGAGTAATGGGGGACAAATAACAATAAATCAACAAAACAGACTAAAAAAAATAGACAAAGCAAAGTGAAAAAGCACTTGGAGGACAAATAGACGTATCTACCTATGTATAAGCAACAAGATATAAAACTAGTAGCAAAACATGAGATACATCCATTGATAAGGATGGGAAGGTTCTCTCCATTTAATATAGGAAAACCAAAGGTGTTATTCTCTTTTTAATTTGTGATGGCATAGTGTCCACTCCAAAGGCTATCAAACTTGGAGTGTTTTCCTAGTTTTACATAGTCCTCATCTTATTTGAGGACTATGTCACCTTCTTGAAATGTCCTTAAGGAAGTTATTTTATCAAATTAATTATTCACTTAGTTCTAGTTATACCACATGGTATGCATGGAATCATCTCTTATTTCCTCCAATTCTCTTAGTTCATTCATCTTGACCTCCATTACATCACTTTCTAGAAGTTCTAGTTAGAGTAAAAGCTCCAAAGATTGAAGATCTAATGAAATTGGAAGCCTTAATTCTCTTCTATAGACTAAGAGATAAGGTGAAGGACCATTGGATTTCTTAGGGGTGATCCTATTTGCCCATAAGGTAGTCTTCAACTTTATATGCCAAGATCTATGTTTATCTTCTATTGTTCTCTTGATGATCTGAATCAGGTTCTTATTAGTGGACTCAACTAGTCAGTTACCTTGTGGATAGTAATTTTATGAAGATGTCAGATAGATACCCTACTCAAGATCCTACTCACATAGCTTTTTATTACTAAATGAAAAATCATTATGTGATATTATAGTGGAAAGTAATCCAAAATGGGTGGTTAAACTCTCATAAAACTCAAGTATAGAGTTCTCATTTTCTTCCTTTAATAGAACTGCTTTCAGCCACCTGGTGAAATAATATTTAACTATCAATACCCACTTATGACCAGAAATGGATGGAGGATGAATCATCCCAATTAAGTCTAAACCCTATTTCATGAAAGGGTGTTCAACCTGAATAGGTTTTTGTGGCATAATAGTTAGTCTCTATTTCCCTACAAACATTGCACACTTCCTAACCCATGCATGTCCATTTCTAAATAAAATAAGCAAAAATTAACCAGATCTAATGATTTTTGTAGCTATGGTCTTAGAATAAAAATTTCCTCTAGAAGGACTATCATGAAATTGCTTGAGAAGCTTATCAAATTGGCTAGTTTCAACACATCTTAAAAGCATATCTCCTATGTATTTTTTGTACAACACTCCATCAATCAGAAAGTATGTCATTGATTGCATCCTAAAGTGTCTTATTTTTTATGCATTTAAACCCATTGGACACTCTCTTTTTTGAATAAATCTATTAATATCCTATGTCCAGCTTGTAAGAGTATTTTCAGCTCCATGTTGAATACCCTGAATTACCAAAATTATCTCTTTTTCTTCTCTCACATCTTCTTCAAGATGTTCACACAATCCTTTACCTAGAACTATATTTATGACCTTGAATTCAATGTCATACTCCATGCACTTAGTGACCCATCCAACTTTATTTTCATTTAAGTCTTTATTGAGGATACAATCCTTCACACTTGGATGGGCTACCATTAGTATAATCTTATTGTTTGAAACCAGATGTCTAAATTTATTCAAACTTATTACAAAAAAAGTACATGTTTTTAAAAAAATCTATATATTTTTTCATAACCTTATAAAACTTGACTGAATAAAGCAATAGGCTACTCTAGACCTTCATTATTCTATTGCATAATCATGGCTAAAATTACATCTAATGTAGAGAAGGCATACAAATAGAATTACTTATTGAAAACTAGATTTAGAAGTGTGGGGGCATGAGATATGGCCTCCTTGATAGCCTCAACTTTTTTATTACCTTATATTGTCTATGTTAACTCTTTTTCTTTTCTCCACATATGAGTGAGGGCTTTACCAACTCTGTAAAGCCTAGAATGAACCTCCTAATGAAATTTATCTTGTCTAAGAAGATATGCAATCATTTCATATGTTTAGGTAATGATAGAGTAAGGATTTATTCTATCCTCTTTGGATAAATGAAAAGACCAGATTTGGACACCATATACCCAAGAAGTCTTCCTTTATGCACTAAAAAAATGCATTTCTTTGGACTCAATGAAACTCTAAATTATTTGCATCTATCAAAAAAAATATCTCAAGTGTGTTAGATGATAATTAGGATTCTTTGAAAATATTTTTATATCATCAAGATAAACTAAAACCATATCATTTTAAAAACCATGAAAAATAACATCCATTGCTCTTTAGAATGTGGCTCTAACATTGGAGAGTCCAAAGGGCATTTTAACATATGAATAGGTGCCCTATTTTGTAGTGAAGGAAATATTATGCCTGTATTATTCTTTGACCATGATTTTATTATAGCTAGAATATCCATCAAGTAATGATAACCTTTGAGAATGTACCACCTTTGATCCATGGAGGGCAGTGGGTAATGGTCCTTTAGGGACACCTTATTGAGGCTCCTAAAGTAAACACAAATGAAATTATCAATTATTTTTCCTCACTGGCACAAGGCTTTCCACCCATGAGGAATGCTTAATTATAAATATTATCTTTGATTCAATCAATTTATAGAGTTCTCTTCTCATAAAGTCCTCCATTTTTGGATTGACAGACCTTTATTTCTTCCTGACTAGCTTGGCATTGCTTTTTAATTCAATGGTGTGTTGTACAAGTTTGGGATCAAACCCCTTCTAGTATTTTTACTCCCAAGCAAATATATCAAAAAATTCTTGGCACAAAGCAATAAATATAGCTCTTTCCTCTGTTGTATTGACATTTCCTAGCTTTTGCAATTTGTCCTTAAAGATATCTATCTTTTCATACTATTTTTCCTTAGTTGAGATGTAAGCTTCCCATTTTATTACTTGGTCATCTTCATTGAAGATGATTTATAATGTCACAAGACCTTTAGGAAACTTATTAGACCCTTGGATATATTATCTAATCATCATATAAATTTTGGACCTTGTCTTGATTCTTATGGTAGAATTGTACCTCTTACATTAGAAAACATATGATTTGATCATCATTGTCAAACACATACCAAATCACCTCATTGTAAAGTATAGCTAGTCTAAATATAAGCTTGATCTTATCTTAGCTTTGGTTTCCTTTGACTCCTAAAATATCATTTTGGGCACAAATGGCTGCAAGCCTATCAACATGTTGGTTTGTTTCTCTTGGTATGGACTGGATATTAAGTGCCAAGAGATCCTATATGAGGTCCCATACCCAATGCTTATAGGCTTTCAAATGGTGATTCTTGACTAAACTTATGTCTCTCATTTTTTTCACTACAAGCTCAATGTCACCCTTAACTTGGAGGAACTTGACACCTCTCTTTCTTGCTTCTTGCAAACCATGAAAAAGAGCTTCATATTTATTTGTATTTGAGGTAAAACTAAATTGGAGTCTTGTAGCTAAATTTTAATTTTGACCTAAGGGTGAAATCAACATGGCTCGCACTCCACTTCCATTCTTTGACCTTGAGCCATCAAAGAACAAAGTCCACATACCATCTTCTTTTTGAGTAGTGTTAGTTACACAAGGTATATCATCACCTTCCTCATGTATGTAGTACACTCCTAAGTCTACCTCTTTAATGTTTCTATCAAGATCAAATCCATGATTATCATTTGCCCATTCATCTAAGTACAAATTTGAGATGCCTTCAAGATGATCATGGGGTTCTTTTTCATCAACCTCTTCAAATATGGCATAGTTGGTATTTACAAGATTAAGCATATAGGGTTATAGGTGGAACTTGGAGATAGGCTCAGATCTTATAGTGACTTTGGTTTCATATCTGGTTCTAAAACCCATGTATGACCAATTAGATAAAAAATATCCTTTAATATTTATAGTAAAATCCCTAGATAAACATAGGGAAAAATATGGAGGTAGGTTTACCACCATTACATCTTCATTAATGGCATAATTTGGATAGGATACAAATGTAATCTAAAGATATTTCAAGATGCATATTATCTTAGTGGGGGAGCCATCCAATTAAAGAACACCTTTTTCATTAGGCAAATATTTGATCTCAAGCTTATCTTTTATGTATTTAGGCATCACTAAGGTTGAAGCACTTGAATCTATCATGAAATTGTGTGATGGAATGAGTGTTCACACTTGATCATGTGTTATGCTTTATTGGGAGTCAGTCTATTAATTGTTATGTGTCAAATATTTGAACAAATATTTTATGTGTGCAAACATTCCATAATAATTAAAATTGGTTTCACACAACAAATTATTTGTTGTGTGAAACATATTTTTATGCATATTTAATAGGCACTCCTATTGCTTAGGCTAATAAGTTGGTGGAGAGAGAAAGCCTACAAATGTTTATATTATTCATGATGAAATAATGAGACTTTTATGCATAATTATTTTGTCTATGAGTATTTTATTATGATGGCTTTGTTGAAGATGTGGTAATGGTGTGCAAAAGAGATCCTACTAGTTTTGAATTCATTATGAATTTCATCATGGTATCAGAGCAAACCTTGATAGCCATTGCTTAGTAAAAATCCTTTATGTTCCTTACCTTAGTGATACAGGCCATACATCCTACTAGAGGTCATTTTTATGTTGGGCCATACCCTTTTTTGTGCTTATATTTTTTTGATTCCTCTTTGTAATCCATGGTCATACTCCTATAACTTATAGGTGTGTGATTTGGCATTACATGCATTACATGCTTTCTATCTTCATAGATCCTGCATTGAAGATGAATAATCATTTTTTGGACACATTGAAGGCCCTATAGGTTTTTTTGGAATGGCTTTCCATGACTTGAGTTATGATGATCAGTTTTGTCTTCATTTCACTTGCATCAAACTTGGTTTTTGTTGTCATTAGATCTATGTAGTCTATAGGGAGGACACATCTAGTTTTGATTACGATCACCTGTGCAGGTCATGTTTGGTAATTTTGATTTCCCAAATCATATCTAAAACCTTCAAGCTGAGGCTACCCAATGTTAGTAATTTTGAGTTGGTGGAGCTCAGGGATCAAAATGATTACTTATTGAGCCATGGATGATTCATCTAGCATTTGATCGATCCTTGGAACTAATTTTTGCTAGTCTGCATTGATTGTATTATGGATTAGCTTGATATGATAGCATTAGGAATTAGATTGAAAAATAGCCTACACTATCAGATTTCCATTATAGATTTGAACTAGTGATTGACATTTGGCATTGAGTAGGTTGGTCCTGCATAAGATCTCCATCAAGTAATAGAGGCATGTATTATATTCAAGCATTGATCTATGAGTTTCACACTTTTTTTTGTCTCTGGTCTTCTCTTCCAGCAAAAAAATTAGGCTTTTGGTAAGTCTACACTTATTGGTCAATGTTATATGTATTCTTGAAGACTGGGTTTGCCTCACAATTAGTCTCCTTGATTCATCACATATGTTGCATGCTATAAACCATTTCACTAGTCTCCATGTTGCTTGGTGTGATCTACAGTTTATTGTGTCTCCTTTAGCATAAAAAATAATCACTCCTTTTGGCATGGTTAAAGTGTTAAGAGTCAGATTTACCTTACATTTTAGGGAAATTAATGCATTTTGACCTAATTAATATATTTTTGGAGGGATGTTCATAAACAGAGGTTAGATTTGAGATCTTTATTTCCTCTTGGCTCCAAAAAGTGGTCACATGACCACCTTCCCCTCAGATTTGATCAAATTTTAATTGGTGACTAATTTTTTAATTAAAATTGTCCTATTTTAGAGGAACTTGAAATCTTAATAACTTTTGCATGGTAACTCAAAATTAAGTGGCATTTTTTGTAGAAGTTGATGTTTTTTCATTCTTATTGAATTAAAGTAAATTTAATTGAAAAATACCAACTTTGAAAAAATACCTTCATTTGGCCTTTCTAAGCCCATATTCATTGTTTGGATCATTCAATATTGTTGGAGGTTATATTATTTTCCTTGTGTCGAAGACCAGAGGGAGAGGTCTAGTCTCACAAGTGGTGAGGCCCCCTCATAAAACACTTATTTTTTGTGGTGTGATATGTACTTATTTCATTTGTGGATGCTTTTTTGACTATGATTGACATCCCATTTTGAGTGTGCATTGCCATACATGTTGTATTTGTAGATGCATTTTAGGTTGTGATCGATGCCCATTTTGAGGGTTCCATTTTGTTTGCATTTGGATATTTTTTGCCATTTCATGTCTTCACATATGGATTCTTGCATGTTTGAAACCCTCAATTCATCCAACAACACCACATGGAAACACAAGATGATGTTACATTTGTAGATGAAAGGATTGTGAAGAGTTGTTATTGGTAATTTTCCCATTTCTATAAATGAGGATAATATTTCATGGATTGCATTTATGCAAAAGAAGGAGCTTCATTTAGCTCCATGTTTTTGATTGTTTTCAAACTCATATTAAGCATGCCACCACCTAAAGTAGATTAGGACATTATTTTTTCATTGTTTGATGTGGTCACTTCACCTCCACATGTCTCTCCTTCTTCTCCTTCCTCTCAGAGTGAGGATTCTTCTATTGTTGATAGTGTTTCTCCACCATCTTTTCCTAGTTATGAGAATGTTTCACTTAATGATGATTTGCATGAGGACTCTTTGTCATCTTCATCTTCTCCTATTAGTTTTTGTCCTCCTTCCATTATTAGTGAGGAAATATTTTTTGAGTATGAGACACTTGATACTGGTGGTCACTTGGATGAGGTATCTACACCTCCACATACTAATGCACATTCTGATATAGTGGTTGTTGCTCCTATTTTTGACTTTGGTATGACTCTTTCTAATACCCTACCAAGTCCTATGTAACCCATTGATCTTATGGCCTCTTTTCTAGAACTTCTAGAAGCAAACATGAAACTTTTGATGTAGAATTCTCTTCTGCACTCCCTAATTCATGGAAAGGATGCCCTCATTTATTATCTATAGAAAAAACTAGTTGGCACAAAACATCAGTCTAACATTCCATCATGTAGTGTTATTAAATTTAGTATGCATTTATTTGATGTACTTTTATAGTGTGATTTACTAGATTCTGAGTGGCCCATCATTCCTAGTGCTTCATTTATTTTAGATGATACTTATGTGCCTTTTATTGCTGCACACTCGACACATCCCACTCTAGTTCTACCTGCACTTATGCTTGCTTATTTTGAGTAGCATACCACTATCTTTGGCTCCCACATGCTTCATTCCATGGGTCACACTAACAGACTTGTAGCCATTAGGAAACATTTATAGGGTATTGCTCACCCTATTTATCCTATTATGTCAATTTCTCAACATAGCCTTGGTTATGATGTAGGTGCTTCATCTTCCTTGGGATTTATCGATAGAGATCCATATTTTGTTTGCTCCGCTCTTAGTGAGGATTATGAGTTACATATGGGCTCTTATGCACCTTCACTCAGGTCTAAGAAACTTGAGATTATAGTGGTTAGACATGATCTACCTGACACTTCTATGGATGTTATCTCACATTTTTATACTATGGATTTTGTACCCACACATATGTAAGAATCTTCATCCACCATTTATGTTAATTTAGGGTGGATTTTAAATCATTCTTGATGGTGTAAGAGGCATTCTTGGCAAAGATGCTATAGGCATCATTCCTTCACTATTTAGCTTCTTTGCCTTATGATGATCCTTGTTGTTTTAGAGCTCCTTGTTAGGCAGATTTTTTTTCTAACATGTATCTCTCATTTCATAGATGATGTATTCCATTGATTGATTAATTTATGGAGTTCTTTCATCACTTGGTGATATTCTTCTAGGATGGGACTTTTATTTGTAGTCACATTGAGATTCATGGATATTTTTTATTTGTGTGTGTGTTACATGATTGACCACCTTCTTCTCTAGTCAAATGACTATCCCATCATCACCAGGTACATTATTCTTGAGAGATTTCATATTTGTATCTGATTATTGATAGTCGCCTTCAGTCATTGGTGGAGCTTGTTCTCCTTGTATAGTGTAGCTAGTCTAGTGTAGCCTAGTGTCAACATTTGAGTCACTACACCCACTTCAACATTATGGGGGGGGGGGGGGGTGTCGGTGTTTGGACATAATGCTTTAGGTGTTGTGCTCATTATTAGTACACCATTTTTTATTTTGAAGGTAGTTGATTGAGTGCATTTATATTTGATGCCCTTCATTCCATCTAGTGCACCTCTTCAAATTTATGTTTGAGTATTGAGCCCTTTGCCTTCTTGGCACCCCTTGTAGAATATGTTTTTTCTCTCTCAACTTTAGCTATTATTACTAGTTTTTGGGCACCTTATGGTGATACATTTCATCCTTGGTGGCCTTTATTTCCAGTGTTTTTGATATTAGTGTTTTTTATAGAGTTAGTCTCATATAGAGTGCCATCTCCTATTTCATTTTGTAGTTACAATGATTCATCATCTATGTAGTCTAATAAGATGGATTGGTTACCATAGGTACACTTTGTATTTCACTATGATTTATACATGGGTACTTGATCAAGCCTAGTTGTTGGGCCCATTAGTCTCTTTGCTTTCTCTTTTCTTACTCCCTATTTTGTGCTTAAGGGAGGGTGTTATAATGAGTGTTCACACTTGCTCATGTGTTAAGCTTTATTGAGAGTCAATTTATTAATTTTTATGTGTCAAATATTTTCATAACTATTTTATGCCTGTAAACATTCCATAACAATTAAAATTAGTTTCACACAACAAATTATTAATTGTGTGAAACAAACTTTTATGCCTATTTAATAGGCACTCCTATTGCTTAGCCTAATAATTTGGTGGAGAGAGAAATCCTATGGATGTTTATATTATTCATGAGGAAATAATGAGACTTTTATGCATAATTATTTTGTCTCTAAGTAATTTATTGTGATGGCTTTGTTGAAGGTGTGGTAATGGTGTGTGTTACGCCCCTAACCTATCACATGTATGAGGATAGGAATAGCCAACTTGTGGCTTACTTATCCCTCTTTGATGTTATTTCATATTTCTTTAGGCATTCATTTGGTTGGTAGGATGGCCTATGGAGTAACCAGGGCCTAATTAGACTATATATAGAAGGTAGTGGGTAATTGTTTATCATCATATTATGCACTCTAATCTTATTGAAGCTTATGGAGGTTTCCCCCTTGAAGTGGCTTATCTATTATCATATATTCTGATATATTTTAGTCATATTTGGATCTAATTTTTCTATTCTACTTTATTTTTGAAGTAATTTCATTACAAGTGGTATCAGAGCTATGATTTGGGCAATCTTGTGGGTGAAACCCTAATTTTTTAAATTTGGATATATCTAAAAAATGGTTGTGAAATTATATAATTTTTTTTTACTAGAGCTGAAAAATAATTAAATTAATCTTCCATTAAAATTTCATATAATTTGGATTTGGTTTACAAAAGTTATCTCCATTTTAGGGTTTTTCATAAAATTGCTCTATAGCCCACAATTCAAAGAATTTTTTTGAGTTATTTACATTTTTTGAAAGAATAGAAAAATTTGGATAGGGTATGTTCTTTGTATCTTTTGCTTTGAGGCTGACATAATTCCAAAATCACTTGGTCAAAGTTGGTTCAAAAGTGTCAATCAGTGTCAACATCATAAAGCCATTTTATGGTAAGTCCATAAACTTGAGGCTAAGGAAAGGGTGATGAAACTCTAGGTAAAACTCCTAACAAGGAAGATATGGAGTTAGAAGGGGGATGCACTAGACCCTTTGTACCAGGGTTCTCTGACATACATCACAAAGTGAGCCAACATAACTATAGTGTGCAAGGCATTTAGAGTGAGGTGTAAGGCATACAATCTAATATGAAATCCATACAAGATAGTTTGGTAGATATCATAATAGATTTGAAAAATAATTAGTCAAATCATCCAGCTAATGTTATTACTCAACCCCACCAGGGTGGTTCTCCTAACCAGTGTACTTCAAATCTAACTACATTACCATAGAGGAACCTGTTACCAAAGGTGGATATGCACAAATTTGATGGAAAAGATCCACTCAATTGGATCAACCAAATGGAGAATTTTTTTTATCTACATCAGATCCTAGGTAAACAGAAGGTTACCATGGCATCCTTGTATCTTAAACCTAATCAATTCATTTGGTATCGATGGTTGTGTGCTCAAAGGAAAAAAAATGACTCTCAATGTCACTTGGTCAGTTTTTATAGAGGAGCTACAATTACACTATGGCAATAGTGTGATAGAGAATTACTTCAGCCAACTGGAAAAATTGTGATAGATTGGCTCCATCAAGGATTATATTCATCATTTTTAGAACCTATCCTTACGTGTGGAGACAATTTCTAAGGAGAACTTAAATGACCTATTTTTGGTTGGACTCAAGGACCACATTCAACATGAGGTACACATGTTTAATCCACTTAAGATTTTTTATTCTATTATCATGGCACACAGAGTTGAGGAAAAATTCATAGCCAACAAGAAGCATCCATTCACTCACTTCAAAGATCATAGCATACTAACAACAAAATTTCCTCCACCTACCAGATTGACCCCACAACAAATTGAAGAGAAGCATGCAAAAGGATTATGTTTCAGTTGTGATAGCAAGTGGAGCAAAGGACATAGATGTGCTGAGAAGAATTTATTCTTCATTGAGGGATCTAATGAAGATGAAGAAGAAGATGATGCCTCCAATGATGATGAGGAAGAAATAGAGGAGGTACCTAAAAATTCCCAATCTACAATCTCTTGTCATGCACTTATAGGTATTAGCACTCCACAAACTCTTAAGTTGGTGGGTTTCCTCAAGAAATAGAAGGTGACAGTGTTAATTGATTTAGGGAGCACACATAACTTCATCAACCATAAGTTGGCCACTTAATTGAATTGTTTCATCTACCAAATACTAGAATTTCAAGTCATGATTGTAGATGGTGGCATAATTAATTATTCAAGCAAATGCCATAGTATTAAGCTTGTTATGGGTGAGTACAATCTCAATTTTCCTATGTTTTCTATTCCCATGGGTAACATATACATTATTTTGGGAGTCCAATGGCTCACAACCTTGGGTACCATTGAGATGAACTTCCAAGAACTATTCATGCGATTTCATTCTGAAGGTAGGAAAATTGAACTTTGTGGATTACAGGCAAAATCTCCACAATTGGTTAGTTCACATCAAATGACCAAGATACTCAAAAAGGGGGATGAAGGAATTATTGCACGATTATGTTCCATAAAAGTTCAACCCACACAAGCATCTACACATCTTATTCTTTAGATGATTCTTGATGACCACCCATCTATATTGGGGCCATGTCAAAAGGACTACCACTAAAAAGAGAACATGATCATGCCATTCAACTACTTTTAGGGAGTTAACCACAAAATATCAAACCATATAAATATCCATATACACAAAAAAGTGGAATTGAAAAGATGGTCCATGAGATGTTGGAGGTAGGGATCATCAAGCATAGTCAAAGTGCATATTCATCACCAATGGTCATGGTGAGGAAGAAGGATGACACATGGAGGATGTGCCTAGATTATAGGGAACTCAACAAATACACCATAAAATATAAGTTTCCTATTCTAATAATTGATGATTTACTTGATGAGTTGTATGGTGTTAATTATTTCAAAAAATTGGATCTTCGCTCAGGGTACCATAAAATTAGAATCAAGGATGAAGATGTTCATAAAACTACTTTTAGAATGCATGAGAGCCATTATGAGTTTTTGGTAATGCCCTTTGGTCTTACAAATGCACCATCTACTTTTTAGAGCTTGATGTACACTATTTTTAGGCCTTTTTAAAGTAAATTTGTGTTGGTTTTCTTTGATGAGATCTTGATTTATAGTCAGACATGGGAAGTACATTTGCAACATGTGAAACAAGTGTTGATAGTTTTGGATAAGCATCAGCTTTATGCGAAGCCATCCAAATGTGCTTTTTGAGTACAAGAGGTAGAGTGCCTAGGTCACATTATTTCCCATGAAGCTGTCAAAGTTGATTCCTAGAAGATCAAAGCTATGATGGAATGGCCCATGCCAAAAACTCTCAAAAACCTCAGAGGGTTCTTAGGACTAACATGTTACTACCAAAGATTTGTGAAAGGTTATGGAAGCATAGTAGCTCCACTCACTACATTGCTAAAGAAAGATGCCTTCCATTGGAATGATGTTGCTACCAATGTATTTGAGAAGCTAAAAGTAGCTATGTGCACCACTCCTATTTTGGCTTTGCCAAACTTCTCAAAGACATTCACTATTGAATGTGATGCTTCTGGATCTGGGTTGGGAGTGGTACTAATGTACGAAGGAAGACCCATTGAATTTGAGAGTTTTCAATTCAAAGATAAGAATATACAAAAACCTATCTATGAGAAAGAAATGATGGCTATTATTTATGCAGTTAAAATAATAGAAACCCTATTTTATGGGTAGACACTTTAAGGTGAAAACAGATCATGATAGTCTCAAATACTTTTTAGAGCAAAGATTATCATTTAAGGAACAACAAAAGTGGGTAACAAAAATGTTGGGTTACGATTTTGAAATCATCTATAAGAAGGGTAAAGATAATGTAGTAGCAGATGCACTCTCCAAATGAGATACATCCATAGAGGCATTACTTTGTGTAATGTCCATATTGCAAGTAGATTAGGTGGATGAAGCCAGGTTAGAATGGGAACAAGACAAGGATACTCAGGTTCTGAATCAAAATCTCTAGCAGGGTATTTTAGCCTCTGACAAATTTGAATGGAAAGGTATTGTCTTATGGTATAAGGGTAGGTTATACTTGTGCAAAAATTTAGAGCTTAAACATAAGATTCTTGCAGAGTTGCATGCATCTCTAAGGGGGACACTCAGGGTTCTTAAAAACATATCACAGAATTAAGAAAGAATTATTTTGGGAAGGACTCAAGGGAGATGTACAAAAGTTTGTGGCAGAATGCTTGATATGCCAATAGAATAAGGGTAAGACAGTTAAGACCCCAGGTCTATTAAAACCGTTAGCTATTCCTAGTCAAAGGTGGGAGGAGGTTTCCATGGATTTCATCAAAGGGTTGCCTTGTTCTGAAGGTAAGAATGTTATCTTGGTCATTATGGATAGGATTAAAAAATATTCCCATTTTTGTGCTCTCTCACACCCATTTTCAGCAAGTATAATCGTGACTATTTTTCTAGAAGCAGTTCTAAAATTGCATGGAACCCCAAAAATAATTGTAATTGATCGTGATCCTATTTTCACTAATAATTTTTGGACTAAACTAGTTCCTGTTTGGGTACTCAACTAGCTCATAGCTCATCTTACCTCCCCCAATATAATGGATTAATAGAAGTGGTTAACAAATGTTTAGAGGGGTATCTTCATTATTTTATATCAGATAAACAAGAACATTGGGTTAAATGGCTACCATATATAGAATGGTGGTATAACACATCTTTCCATACCTCCTCTAAAATGTCTCCATTTCTAGAACTATATGGTTACCATCCACCTTCCATCACTTCCTCATTAAAGGTGATAACCAAGGTTTGAGATGTGGAGGAGCACATTCAACATCAACAAGAGGTTTTGGCTAGTTTGAGAGAGAATTTGGCCTTGGCACAAAACATGATGAAGAAACAAGCAGATCAACATCATAGTGAGCAAAATTTTGAGGTGGGTGACTGGGTATTTTTACATTTGTAGCCTTATAATTAGAAGTCCTTGAAGCAATAGAAAAAGGACAACAAACTTTCTCCTAAGTATTATGGCCCTTATTAGGTTCTAAAAAAAATTGGAAGTGTGGCTTATAAGCTTGAGTTACCTCATTCATCTCGCATACACCCATTATTTAATGTTTCTTGTTTGAAGAAGGTCATTAGATAGACAGTTTCAACCTAGACAAAACTCCCAGAACTAGATGAAGAAGGATGAGTCATTTTATAACCAAAGAAGATCCTCCAAATGCATACTAAAAGGTTGAGAACTAGAGAGATTAAGGAATATCCGATCAAGCAGAAGAGCCTGAGCAGTGAAGATGCAACTTGGGAAGGTGAATATTTTTTGCAATAACATCCAGAGTTGCTCAATGTTGAGGATAATGTTGGTTTGAAGGGGAAGGGCATGCTAAACCCCTAACCTATCACATGTATGAGGATAGGAATAGTCAACTTATGGATTACTTATCCCTCTTTGATGTTATTTCACATTTCTCTAGGCATTCATTTGGTTGGTAGGTTGGCCTATGGAGTATCCAGGGCCTAGTTAGACTATATATAGGAGGTAGTGGGTAATTTTTTATCATATTGTGAACTCTAATCTTATTGAAGCTTGTGGAGGTTGCCCCATCGAAGTGGCTTATCTATTATCATATATTCTAATATATTTTAGTCATATTTGGATCTAATTCTGCTATTCTACTTTATTGTTGAAGTAATTTCATTATAGTGTGTAGGAGAGATCCTATTGGTTTCAAATTCATTATGAATTATGTCATTGTGTACTAAATAGTCCCTTATGGTGACTGATAAATAAAATGGGAGGGGGAGCTTAACAAATTTAGAAGGATGAACAACATTTTAAAATTGAATTTTTCTTGGAATTTGATTAGAACTTGGCTAGGGCTTGGTTAGGTTGACTATTATTGAATAAAATGGTGTTCACCTTATCAACTATCTTTTCCACATAAGAAAGTTTGGAAAGCTCTTACTGGAGAATATCCTTTTACCCTAGAATAGATAGAAAAGCATACATGGACATAATTGCATTAGCCTTTTTCAAATGATCCACAATATTAAAGGGAAGCTTAGTACCTTTGGACTACACCTTGGAAGTAGAATCATCACTTGGCATTTTAGTAACATGAAGAAAAAAGGGGGAATTTTGCTATTTTCCATGAGGTTGGGGCACTTATTGATTTTCAAGAGATTTAGTATCTACATTTGAATAAGTAGGTTGTTGACTAGCTTATGGATATGATGAAGAAATCCTAGGTTATCCCAAGTTATCCTCCAACATTTTATTCTTATCCCTTATCTGAGTTGCAATCGGTTCATTTATCTTTTATGAAGCTTGTCCCATATTAGTTGCTACATGCTCAAACACATGTTCCCCTTATTGAAAATTCATGCATGTGGTATCATCTAGTATTTTACCCATGTTCCCTTTTTGTTGACTTTGAGATTATGATAATGACATGGAAGGAATGCTATCTTGACTAATTTGGGGCTTATGGAGGAAGAGGCATCATATCATGACCTTAAAATGAAGGAGTGTGCTACCAACTGGGGTCTTGATACATGTATCAAGTAATATCCATAACCATCTCATTAGACTTTCCCCCTGACTATCATTAACCTTCTTGAACAAATTTATTTTATGTGGAGACCAAGGTTCTTGACCTACTTGTAGCTACAAGATTGTAGCCATTATTAGATCTACCTTGGGTAATGTAGAGTAAAAAATTACTTTACGTTTCATTCTATTTTTTTTGTCACGTGCTGCAAAATTTTGTCGTTGCATATTTTGGTCCGAGATGGCAAAGTTTTGAAATAAAGCATGGACTCTATTTTTCTTTTGATTTATTTTTGTCTAAGTGTTGAAATCAAGTGAAAGCTAACAAGTGTCATTGTCTGAGGCATCCTTCTTAGTGGAAACTTCCAAGTGTCATCATTCGAGGCACCTTTTATATTTTCTATGAGTTGGTCAGAATGTGCCACATATCTCATAGCAACTCAGCGGAATGCGCCAAGTGTCACCATCCGTGGTTTCATATCAGCCCCCACATTTTTTCTCTTTTTAGCAAAAGGTATTTTATTTTAATCTAAGTATTAGGATCAAGCAGAAAGCACCAAGTGGAAGTCATGGAAGGTCTCAATTTTGCTTTTTTAAAAGTGATAGAAGCTACCACGTACTCCAGCAAAAGAAATTGGAAGCCACCACATGTCACGGTCTAAATTATCTTCATCTTTGCTTCAATAATATAGCAAAGATCATGGTGGGTCCTAAGTTGTGTGTCTAAAGCAAGCAAAAGCTGCTAGGTGTTGCCATCTGTGTAAATGAGAAATGAGACCCATTTGTTTCTATGGTATAAATAGGTTAAATCAGAGACTGCCAAGTGTTATCTTCTGTAGGTTTCTAAAAAGGTAGCTAAAAGAAGCAGAGACCACCACGTAACCCCAGATGAGTAAAGTGAAGATTTCCACATCTTTCGATGAAGAAGTGGAGTTTGCCACCTGTCCTTATGCTCCTTTTAAAGTTGAAAAAGTAGTCTATGTTGAGAGTCTTATTTTATTTTAAGCTGTTGAAGTTTTGAGGAAGCAGATTCTGACAAGTGTCAAAGGCAGAATGATCCTGAGCAAAGACACAAAAGAGTATAAGTTACGTGAAAGTGTCGTGTGTCTTCGATGGATGCTATGGGACATGACAAATGTCATCCTCTGGTGTTTCCTAAAGTCATAAGAAGAGATTGGCTAAGTGTTACATAACATTCAAGAGAAGGGAGCGTCCTGCAATCTATTTTTGCTAATGAACTGCCAGAAGACAAAGCATTTCAAAATCTATAAGATATCTTCTATTAGACACTTTTAGTTAGGGGAGATTTCATTTGGAGCATTACATTGGTAACAATTAGGCAATCTAGAGTGGATCCAAGGCTATAAATAAGGGTGTAGAGATCACCAGAAAGATCATCATCAATTATTAGAGAGAATTTTTGAGAGAAATTATTGTAAAGAGTCTAAACTTTCTAGAGCTGTGACTAAGTAATATGATTTGCTTTTGTCTCATTTTCTTGAGTTGAAAGGTTTATATAACTATACGTGTTTATGCACCTCTTATATGACTAGAAAATTCAAATAAGAATATTGAACCCTATGCCTTTATTGATTTTTTCTACATCATTTGCAAAAGTAGTCTAGGCTGTAGACTTTCTAGAACTGTGATTAGGAATGTCATTTGATTTTGTCTCATTTTCTTGAGTTAAAAGGTTTATATAATTTTACATGTTTCTATGCCTCTTATATGACTGGAAAATTCAAATAAGAAGATTGAACCCTATGCCTTTGTTGACATTTTCTATATTACATCAAAAGTAGTCTATATTGTGAGCCTCTGTTTCTATTGTTTCCATCTTTTACATTGATCATGCACTTGTTTGCTCTTAAATGTAAATGAATCCTACATATAGTCTCACTGTGCTTAGGATTAAGGTCAAATTACATTTAGTCGCATCGCCATAGAATAGATTTCCTTTCTTACATTTGTGTTTTGGATTTAAATTCCTATCCCTTTTCCTAGTATTTATTCAATTTAAAGAATAACTAGCTTCTCAAAAATCTAGACACTGTTTCAAGATGTAAGTCCCATATCTTGAAACTTCCCATTGTTGTTGATTAGAATCAAGCACAATTTTAAATCATCAATAGTTTTTTGGCACACCCAGTGGGACAAATCTTGAAGTTCTTTCAAGATCGTATGAACCAAAGAGCTACGAGGAGTCATAGTTGTGGACCAGTAACCAGATCAGAATCTAATACAAATCCAGGTATTCTTTTACCACCTTTGGTAACAAGTCCAAGAAGAAGATCCAATTAGTTTGTACCAATACCTAGAGCCAATATGGGAGCCCCTATACCCCCAAGAAATTATGCAAGCTGGAATACTTGTAGTCCCTTAATTCTCCCAATACCACTAGACACTTGGGACCCTATCCCAATGAATGCCCTAAAAGCTCTGCCTAAATTTAGTGGGAAAGACTCTAAAACACTTGAAGAGCATCTACATGATGTATCAAATGTCTGTACTATACATGTTGTCACACAACAAAATGTGGCCATAAAATTATTAGCATCTTCTTTTAAAGGGAAGGCTCTAGAATGGTATCGATCTTTGACCCCAAATACCATATCTACATGGGATTAGCTTGGAGATCTTTTTTTTAAAAGATTTGCAGAGAAGGGTGTTAAGTCTTCTTTATTACAATAGTTAATTACCATTCAAAGGGGACCACATGAAGCCATGACTGACTTCAATTCTAGATTTCAAAAGACTTGGGACAGAATCCCTATTATAGCTAGACCATTAACAGGTATGGCCATAGTGTTTTATCTTAAGGCTTTGAATTTAGATATATCTATTATGATTCAATCACTTGGAGGACACACTTTTCTAGAGGCTTATGAATATGAGGTCAGAGATGAGAACAATTTAATAAATGTCAGAAAATTACCTCCAAGGCCTCCCATGCCCATGTTCCCAGAAATTTCCTTGCCATTACCTCGAGAAGTCCCTAAATCTATAGCCCCACCTATGTCTATGTACACTTACCCTCAACCATCTGCTAAAGAAATTGTCCCCACTTAGTCATCTGAGCTAGATGATATCAAGAATATCCTAAGGACATTTTCTAATGAGTTGATCAATATAAAAATATAGTAGAATACTTTCTCTAAGCCTCCATATCAAGGCTATCAAGGAAACAGATTTTCATCTCAGTCAAACCAATATCAAGGTCCTCCAAGATAAACTAACCATTAGCCAACAAACCAATCAGTTGTAGTCCCCACACCCTCACAGACTATTCCTCCCAATTCAAATAAGGAGATTGTTCTAGGGCAAAATAACTATGTGGATAACACTAATGCCTGATGTTTCCCTTGAAATAATGCTCATACACCTAGAGATTGTCCTATGGGTAATTTACAACAAAAGGTGGTAGAACAGAGAAGAATGGATGGTCAGTCTGCAAGCTCTAGTGATAATCAAGCCTACTAGTCTCCTGGTATGCAGAATTCAGTCCTAATGGCTCAGATGCAAGGGATGTCCTTGAAACAAGAAGAAGACATAGCTCTGGAACATGCTTTGTTCTCATGGGTCGAAGATGAAGAATCAATTTTCTTGAATGAAGCATCTACCTCCAAAAAACTAGTGGTGCAATTGGATTATTACACCAGATAAAAGAGAAGGATGGTGGAGCAACCTGAGATTGTAAATAGTCAAGTCATGGAGAATCCTCCATTTCAAGGACAAATAAACATGGCTATCAGACAAGAAGTGCCTCAGTCGGTGCAAAATCAAGGGACTCCTGCCCAAATTCAAGAAAAAAAATATCCTTATTTTCAAAGAGCTCAGACCCTAGGACCAATAAATGTGGTGGATTAATTGAAGAAGACTCCAACACAAGAATCAATATGGGATATATTGGCTATTCCTGAGTAGAAGACACTACTACAAGAAGCTCTGCAAGGTCAAGCAGTGCCCAAAGGTAGTATTACCAAAGAAGGACCTACTAGAAAAGAAAAGCCAAAAGATACAGTCCATCTGTAGACAATAGCCCTAGTGAATAATACAGTAGAGGTAAGCAAATCTAAACCAGATCCCTTCTATTTAACTTTAATAGTTGGCAAGAAACTACTACATAGTGCAATGATTAATTCAGGAGCTAGTACCACAGTAATGCCCAAGCAGATAGTTGATGCTTTAGAAATTAAGTATGAACCACTCACTAAAGGAGTCATAGAGCTAGATGGCAAAGTAGTACAAACCATAGGGAGAATCAAACAACTCCAATTACAATTATATTCTTGTCCCAATATAATTGTAAATCAAGATGTAGTAGTGATAGATATACCTCCTATTTTTGGTTTATGTTTATCAAGAGACTTTATAGCCAAGATAGGAGGGTATATGTCCCTTGATTGTTCTCATCTCATCTTAAGAATGAAATATGGTTCAAAGATGAAGATATTATCTGAGCCATTATATAAGGATCATATCACCAATGAACCCACTACAAAGTTAGAGGCAGCTCATGCCATGATGAATAAAGAAGAAAGGGTTTTTGTTGAGGAACTAGGTGAATGGACTAGTTATAATCAAGAAGAAGAAAATGATCATTTATTAGCTGTAATGCAAAGTGACCCATATGGAAATTATGGCTCTATTGGTTTGGGCACTTATGTTATATTTGATGAAGATCATAAGCTCCCAAATGTTTTAGAGGAAGAAAAGTCAAAAGACACCTCTTATGAATTCCAAATTCCCAGTGAGAAATCATAAGCATATATGTTGACTTCTAATGAAGAAGAAATAATTTTTGATTTTCTTCTTACTTTACAAGATAATGTGGAGAAGCATGGACATTTCCTAGACCATGATTTAAATGATTTGTTTGAAATCATTGGGTCAGGTTATACCATTTTTTAAGATAGCTGTGAACTGGTTACAGATAAATAGTACAATAGTGAGCCTCAATTACATGTGCAAATTTATTGCAAACTTTCAGAAATATCATTTCAAGATATTGGTAATTTTGAAGTCATGAAAAAGGATGATCATGTAATAGAATTGGAATTTGTAGCAGAAGGAGTTAATTCAATAAATGATATATGTCAAAAGGTTTCTGTTAGAAGCAGGTTTGATTTAGACTCACCCAAATGTAGGTCAGACACCATGGCATACAAAGAAAGCAAATCATCAGAGCTATATCTAATTCAATCACTTATATGGCAACATAAGTTGGCTTGTCATGAAAGAGACTTTAGAAATTCTTTTGATCTAGGAGGGAGATAAAGATACTATGTATTATAGTTAGGTAGTTTCCCCTTTTCCATATTGCTTTGTTTTCCTACTTTGCTTTCCCACTTTTCTTTTAAATAAGTGTTCTTTAAACACGTAGTTGACAACTCATAATTTTCAAATTTTTCAAAAATTCTCCAATACATTGAATGTCTTCCAAATCTTTATAAATCTCCAAGGTACCTTGTGCTGCCACTTGCATAACATGTCTATCTCATTGTTTAATAAAGATTGAGTAGGATCTGCTAATGGTTATCTGAGTTTAATGCCATTTTGAGACTTGATAGGTCAATAAATACCTCTTAGCAAGAGTTAAAGTTTACAAGTTCTCAAACATTCTTGCATCTGCATGAAAATATCCTGCTACTTGCATTTTTTGTGCTTAGTAAACTTGCTTTAGTGAAAATATTTCCATTTTACAAAAAAGTTCATACAAGCTATCACAAAGAAGATATAGAGATGGAGGGGGCACAATATTCACAACAAGGAGCTAGAATATATGAATCCCTTGATAAGTTTCTTGCAAGTAAATTTTATGCTTCAGCTCCCGTGTAGCCATTAAAGACCTATCCAAGGACCAAATTTCTTGAAGCTGGTCAAGCAAGTAACCCAGCGAAGATAAAAGATTATGTGGATGGCATCATGGACCCAATTCTGTAGAGAGCTAGTAGTAAAACTCTTAGAGAAGGGGCACATCAAAGGTGTATATAGAGGGCCAGAGTAGGGCAATATGAAACATTTTCCATGAGAATATGGACATTACAACTGGCTTAGTTCATTATCCTAGTTGTGCATTCATGCCTCGACCTAGTCAAATTATGTGTAGACTTGCTCCATGCACCCTCATGCACCATTCAATGAGGCCCATTCATGGTGCAAATCACACTACAAGATATCAAGGATATGTTAGCCTTGCATCATGATAGTACAGCTACATTTTCCACTGTTGCTAAAATGCAAAGAACATGGGCAAACATCAACACTCAATTAAGATTCATGAGATCCAAATTACAAATGGGTGATGATGACACTACAGTGCCCACACTCCCTGCACTAAGAGCTCAATTCACCTAGGCTAGCCAAGATGCATTGTCAATGATGGCTTTCATCTTTGGTATGAAACATGATATGGTAGTGTATGTAGAATAAATGGCTATTCTCTTCAGGCTGAAGACCATTGATAAAACCCAAGAGTATCGGCTCAACTTTTCTGAGCAAATTGCTTTCTCAATGGTAGAACAACTGGCCCATTTAAAATCAAAAGGAGTGTTTAGGTATTCTTCTTATTTGTTCCACCTCATGCTTTTCTAAAACTCTGACCTCTTTTCCCAACATATGTATCTTAATATGTATGACCTAGATTTTGATCTCCAAAGGACCATCCCTGTGTCTGCATGGACACACATTTTTTCAAAGACTAGTGACCCATATGAATTTTGGGAATTATTTGTTACCCCTACCTTTTGCCACCTTAGCTCTAAACCAGTTATGAATAGATTATTCCCAAGTGTTTCAAATCTTCTGGCTAGTTGCCCAATTCCTTACGATTTCTATTTTGGATCCCACCATACCATTATAAGAGTCCATCATTTTGTGGGTAACCAATATTACTACCTAAGATTTTGACTCTTAGGTTAGCATTCCTAGAAGTCACCAGGTAGGTGTCCATAGTTGACAATGAGTTTGGTTCTAGGAAGAGAAAAAGAAAAATGTATGATCGCCCATGGATGACAACAAGCATGGTTTTAGAAACCAGAGATGCAGAAGTTGTGTTGCTCAAAAAGCTAGCCTTTCTGGGTTTCCTTTTAGTAGACGACAAATAGGTTTATGACCCAAATGGTTTCATAGCCTCTTGGGTAAGGACTCACAGGGTGGAAACCAGAATTGCACATGAAGGCCACCCCTTTTGGGAGAATAGAAGAAATCCTAGGTAAGACACTCTTGGGTTTTATGTTGAGTTAATAGACTTTCCCCTTCCAAAAAATAGGCCATGGGAAACATTTTATGTCAAACAAAGGGATTATGATCCTAAAATCAGAATGACATCTGGCTTAAGAAGAACCTTGAAGAATAAAGATTGGGATACTGAGAAGATAGAGGCCTATTGGAAATATAGGCAAGAAATTTGTCAAACAACCCATTCTTTCAAAAACGTAGACACAGATGAAAGATGGGAAGAACTATGGGATGATTGTCATCTCTCCCCTATATCTAGCCTAGAGACAAGTAATTTTTTGACACTGGGTGAAGAGCAAGAAGTTAGGGCTGGTTCAAGCCAAGAGTCACAAGCCTCAGATCAAACTGTAGCTATATCAACTATATCAATCTGGCCCTAATCTCTCAACACCATAGAAATGTAAAAAAGTGTGGTGCCTTCACCATCACAAGCTTTCCCATCAGTCTCGATTATAGATATTCCTAGTTCCCCACAAGCATCATTGAAAGGAGCAAAAATTTAGCCAGAAGAAGAGACACCCAAGAAATGAAAGAGGGTGCAATTTCAATTTGGTTCAGAAGAGGAGACAGACACCACACAATGCCAATTATAGGGTATTGTGATTGCTCCTCAGGTAAGTATTATTCCTCCCTCTCCTTAATCTATTTCTTTTCCTATTGGCATGATGATTTCATCTAGCCAGATGACATTCCATGCCACTTCTATCATTTCCATTTCTCACTTCACCCCATCTATACCACTTCTAGCCTTAACATTACCTCATTTCTCTCCCTCTGTCCCCAAGAAACTTTCCCCTCAGATTACCCATAGCCAACAATTGGCTATTCAATATGGTCTACCACAAGGAGATCCTTTTGTGGGTGGGTACATTGCCTCTCCTTCCACCTTCTAGACCCAAGTAGATGCTTCTAGGAAGGCAAGGGAAGCCCGAAGAGAGAAAAAGAAGATTAAAGAGAATAAAACTTTGGCTACACCCCATTTGCAGTCACATTTTGACCCCATCTAGCAGCAATTGATGGTGACTCATTTGTCACCAAATGTAATAAAGCCAATGGAGTAGATGCAACCAGAAGATTACACTATGGATGTGGTGGCCATTGACATGTCCCTCTTCAGGCCACAGGACAAAACTGAGCTGCTGACTAAATCCACTTCTATAGTTACTGAAGACTACTTGAAGATATCAAGAAGGCTACAAAAGATGGAAGCTAAGCTAGCCAAGGAAAAGGCAAAATGTAATAGTTTGACCTTAGAGATTAATATTAAAAATAATGAGATAGAGAATCTGAATAAATAGTTGCAAAATATTATTTCTTTTCAGACTCATCGAGTAGTTCATGCCCAAAATGATTATTTAAAGGCAAGGCTCACACAGGTAAAGGATGTAGTGATGACCCTTAGGCATAAAAAAGTAACATTGCAAGAAAAGTGTGAAGAACACCTATTGTAGGTTACCTAATTGCAACAAAAGCTACTAAGTGAACAGAATAGTATTGTGGCTGTATAAGCCTAATTTCAAGTAGAGCAACAGAGAGAAGCATAATTAACACTAGATCTAACCAATAGGCTAAAGAGTGTCAGAGTATTAAGTCTGGTAAGGGAGCTATATGAATCCATGTGGAAAATAATCTCTTCAGAGATTAATCAGCTCAGACCTTCTCTCACCTTCTTGCTAAATGCACAAAAATTGTGCAAAAAGGTGGAGAGTTTAGTTGTAAATACTTTGGCTACAGTCTTTGAGAGAGTAATGGACTCACAAATGTTGCTACAAAAACTTTATGATGTAACAGATGCAACATTTTTAGTAGTAGGAATCAATGATAGAATGATCACTACCAAGTGAGTAAGTGAGGTTCTCAATTGCAATTCTGCATCCACCAGTTGCAAAGAGCTTCTAGATGTCATGAAGGAAGGAATGAATGAAATGAAGTAGCATGTTGAAGATCTAGTGCAACTAGGTTTTCCTTCTCCATTTCTTGATGACAACACCATGCTAATGGTAGAAGAAATTGAACCTTTCCAATTGTCCAAATAGAAGGATCAAATAGTTTTCTAGGATCTAAGGGATGATTCATCAGTCCCTGAAGTAGAAGTTGTCTTGGTTCCTGTTTCCTAGCTCAGATTCAAATTAAAGGCTACAGTTCAAATTTTGAAACATTTTTCAAAAAAGGATATTATTAACCTTGATTTAGCTTTCAATGGATTGTAGAGTAAGCAAGGGTTATCTAATGAAGAGTGGTCTGCCTACCAGACAACATTGTTGAAGCTATGATTTTGAAATTTAAATCTAGCGGGAGTTGTGGTTTCTTTTTGAGTAGGCCCAAAAGTCCTTAGGGTCACCAGTAACTGTAGAGTAAAAATTTACTCTATGTTTCATTGTATTTTTTTAGTCACGCATCATGAAATTTTGTCTTTGTATATTTTGGTCTGAGATGGCAGAGTTTTGAAATAGAGCATGGACTCTATTTTCCTTTTGATTTATTTTTGTCTAAGTGTTGAAATCAAGTGGAAGTTGACAAGTGTCATCATCTGAGGCATCCTTCTTAGTGGAAACTACCAAGTGTCATCATCTGAGGTACCTTTTATATTTTCTATGAGTTGGTTAGAATGTGCCACGTATCTCATAGCGACTCAGTAGAACGCGCCAAGTGTCACCATTTGTGATTTCATATCAGCCCCCACATTTCTTCTCTTTTCGATGAAAGGTATTTTATTTTCAGCTAAGTATCAGGATCAAGTGGAAAGCACCAAGTGGCAGTCATGGAAGGTCTTAGTTTTGCTTTTCTAAAAGTCATGAAAGCTGCCACATACTCCAACAAAAGAAAGCCAAAGCCACCACATGTCGCGGTCCAAATTATCTTCATCTTTGCTTCACTGATATAGCAAAGACCGGGGTGGGTCCCAAGTAGTGTGTCTAAAGCAAGCAAAAGCCACTAGGTGTTTCCATTTGTGTAAATGAGAAATGAGACCCATTTATTTCTATGGTATAAATAGGTTAAAGCAGAGACTGCCAAGTGTCATCTTCTGTAGGTTTCTAAAAAGGTAGCTAAAAGAAGCAGATACCACCACGTAACCCTAGATGAGTAAAGCGGAGATTACCACGTGTCTTTCAATGAAGTAGTGGAGTTTTCCACCTATCCCTATGCTACTTTTAAAGTTGCAAAACTAGTCTATGCTGAGAGTCTTATTTTCTTTTAAGCTATTGAAGTTTTGAGGAAGCGGATTGTGACAAGTGTCAAAGGTGGAATGATCCTGAGCAAAGACACAAAAGAGTATAAGTTATGCAAAAAGTGCCACGTGTCTTCGATGGGTGTTATGGTACATGACAAATGTCATCCTCTAGTGTTTCCTAAAGTAATAAGAAGAGATTGGCTAAGTGTTACATAGCATTCAAGAGAAGGGAGCATCCTGCAATCTGTTTCTGCCAATGAACTGCCAGAAGACAAAGCATTTCAGAATCTATAAGATATATTTTGTTAGACACTTTTAGTTAGGGGAGATTTCATTTGGGCCATTAGATTGGGAACAAGCAGACAATCTAGAGTGGATCCAAGGCTATAAATAAGGGTGGAGAGATCACCAGAAAGATCATCATCAATTATTAGAGAGAATTTTTGAGAGAAATTATTGTAAAGAGTCTAGACTTTCTAGAGCTGTGACTAAGTAATATCATTTGATTTTGTCTCATTTTCTTGAGTTAAAAGGTTTATATAACTGTACGTGTTTCTATGCCTCTTATATGATTGGAAAATTCAAATAATAATATTGAACCCTATGCCTTTGTTGTTTTTTTATGCATCATTTGCAAAAGTAGTCTAGGCTGTAGACTTTCTACAACTATGATTAGGAATGTCATTTGCTTTTGTCTCATTTTCTTGAGTTGAAAGGTTTATATAACTATACGTGTTTTTATGCCTCTTATATGACTGGAAAATTCAAATAATAATATTGAACCCTATGCCTTTGTTGATTTTTTTTGCGTCATTTGCAAAAGTAGTCTAGGCTGTAGACTTTCTAGAATTGTGATTAGGAATGTCATTTGATTTTGTCTCATTTTCTTGAGTTGAAAGGTTTATATAATTGTACATGTTTCTATGCCTCTTATATGACTAGAAAATTCAAATAAGAATATTGAACCCTGTACCTTTGTTGACATTTTCTATATTACAGCAAAAGTAGTCTATACTGTGAGCCTCTGTTTCTATTGTTTCCATCTTTTACATTGATCATGCACTTGTTTTCTCTTAAATGTAAATGAATCCTACATATAGTCTCACTGTGCTCAAGATTAAGGTCGTATTACATTCAGGTGCATCACCATAGATTATATTTTCTTTCTT
Source organism: Torreya grandis (assembly GCA_037957365.1). Taxonomy (NCBI): domain Eukaryota; kingdom Viridiplantae; phylum Streptophyta; class Pinopsida; order Cupressales; family Taxaceae; genus Torreya; species Torreya grandis. The sequence continues at coordinate 1,980,413 of JARHVA010002961.1, forward strand.
GCATTTGTGTTTCTGATTTAAATTACTATCCCTTTTCCCAGTATTTACTCAATTTAAAGAACCAACTTCTCAAAAATCTAGAGGTTGTTTCAAGATGCAAGTCCCATATCTTGAAACATCCCATTGTTGTTGATTAGAATCAAGCACAATTTTAAATCATCAATAGGTAATTTGGCCTAGGTCTTGTTGATTTAATGGATAAGGGGGTCTATTTTAAGATTTAACAAGGTATTGGGTTTGGAAGGGGCCTTGGTATAGTCTATGTGAAGTCTATTATTGCCTTTATATAGACACTATCTTGTTATTTTATGCCTTTAACATGCTTTCAGTCTTGGTAAATTTGTCCACTTGATTGTCATCAGTTTGATCTTGGTGATTTGGAGTAGGAAATGGAGCAATGGTAGGTTGGGTAGGTTGAATCTTAGAGAAAAGTGGCATGATAGGTCTTGGTATGAGCTTCCCTACTTGTATCAATTAATTTTTTGCCCTTATGGATATCTCATAGGCTTGAAGCAAAGTTGTCCCACCCATAAATTAAATCATGACTATAGTATCTAAATTTAAATCTCTCAAATAGTAAATAAAAGCATAGTTAGGGGTGGGATTGATGATAATAGGAATATTTTCCTAGGTCTTTTGAAACCTATAGTTGAAATCAACCATGGAATCTTGGGATGCTCTCTTGATGGAGGTAAGTTGCTCAACAAAGGACACATGGTCACTTATATCCTCAAAATTATTTCATATGGATTCACCAAACTCATCTTAGGTGTTGACTAAAGCAAGATTGAGACTCCTATACCATTCCAAGGCTTTACCTTTCAAGAAGGTATCCAATGGCCTCATGGATACATTCTCTTGTGTGATATTATGCACTGAACACATATTTTTAATGTTTGCTATATGTTATATAGGAGTAGTATCATCCTCTCCCATAAAGTATGGCAAACTATTTATGGAAGTAGTAGGGATTTCATCATGCTGTTGAAGGTTAAGAAGGATACCACCATTGAAGGGTACAAAAGCTTGTAATCTAGTCCTTGCCATCTACACTTGCCTTGGTTTACTCTCAATAGGTTGAGTAGGATCAAGAATTATAGATCTTGGGGAGGTGGGAAAATTAGGGGGTGATCGATTGAGAGTTAAAATAGGTACCTTCCTCCATTTTGTACTATCTAAAGATAATTCTACAAACTAGACTTCCTTACCTTTTGTAAAAGACCTAGTGGAGATTTGGTGCATGGATTGGTCCTCAACCTTATGATGACTGCACTAAAACTTATCAAATGTTCTTCCACACCATCAATATGTTCTAAGTGATGTCTATATGTCCTTCCTTCTTGGTTCTCACTGGGTGTGTCAGAATTATTGGGGATCTATATTTCACCTTAGCTAGTCAAGGGATTGTTTAGGTCCTTTACCCAAATCTATCTCAACATGGGAATGACCCTAGGATTTGGGTATCCTATAACAATTTCATACCTATAGGGTTTTTAATGACGCTATCTCCTCATATTTTATAATTTGGACCTCTATTTCTAGTATTTAAAACTGGTTGTAATGAAAAGAGTCAAGAAATTGCATAAAGTAAATCTATCTATCTTGTGGTGATGCACCATGAATTTTTCATACCCACTCTTAGGATTGGACTCTTTAACACACTAATGGAATATGAAATGAGCTAATGTAGTGTCTACTATAATTTATAAGCAATGGTATTTTAGATAGAGGTCAGTTTAATGCACTAAGACTAGAGAGCAATGAAAATAAGGTTTGGTTGAAGACACTTACATTTAGTAGTCCACTATATCATTGAGAGATCAATGCTAAAACACACTATATGACCTATAAATAAATTTTATAGAATTTACGATGAGATTATAATTTGAAAAGGGAGGATTATACCACTTCAAATATCAAGCAAGCACAAGAATGCTAACATAAATTGACAAAACACTACAAAAGTACCTTTCTCATTACTCCAAGAAGTGCAGAATATAATTTTTTGGCAAAGTCTAGTCATACCAGCATGAGCAATGCTCATAAATATATCTAAGGCTATATTTATATAATAAATTAAGTGAGAGAGATGGAATTTTCATGTTCAAATGGGAATCAAATGAGTTCAAATCCATTTGAAATGCAGTTATAACTAGCTCTACAAATTATGCTCATTCAAACCCTTTTGATTGATCCAGGTTACTGTAAGTGGTTACACAGTTACAATGATGTTCCTTCTTATGAAAATGGTGGTGTTAGTTTTTTCTAAGCTAGGTTCTACAATCCATGTAGTTATAAAAACTAGCCTATTCTGTTAGAAACTTCTCTTGTTGTTACTTACTCCTAATTAGTTTCTTATGGCATACATAGTGGAGAGAAGGGGTCCTTTTCATGTAGTTGGTCCAAGAGATGAATTAATTAGGGTATATGTGTATGCCTTCATGACACCCTTTGAAATTTTATCTCCTTCTAACAATGGTGAACATAGTCATAGAAATATCCCTCTATGACATAAACCCTCGAGCCAGAGGTCCATATTTAGCCTTAATGGTAGCCCCCATATGTTCTTGATCACCTTGGTTGCATCATTGTGTCCACTTCATGGAGTTTGAATGATCTGTAATGGTGAATTGATGATCCTAGAAGACCTTGTTTTATTTCATTGAAAATTTCTCATTGGCTTAACTTTCATATTCAAAAATTTTTTTGGCCAATCAAGTTGTTCTAACCTATCTTCATTCCCATTGGCCTCACATATCCTCATTATTAGATCTTGACCATGTTGACCTCCTACACAAACCATAGAATCAATATATATATGAATAAATGAGGGCCCTTGATCTCCTACCACAAATATCTTTTGACATGTTGACTTGATCACCCACTCTTGGATCAAGATGTATGAAGCAATGTGAGCCATAGATCTCATTGGGCCCACTTTCTTGTTAGTTCTTGTGAATTTTCAGATCATTGGTACAAATGAATAAATTCCATTGATCTATTCTTAGACCCACCTTTTATCATTTAACATGAACCATTAGATTTCTATCCAATTGATCTGTGCTATTAGATCATGCCCAAATTATAGATCTTTAAAGGGCTTTAACTTAGGGACCTTTTAACTCATTTGAATCCAATGTAAACATTAGATCTTGTCTGTCAGAATGTGGGCTCAAGTGGCATGTTAGATATTGATTATCTTTAAAATTTTTAAGGAAATTTTGAACCCAAACAACTAATTTATGGATCTCAAACTTGATGTTTACATAAACATCTTATTCTACAAGTCCAACTTTGAAGCTCCATAACTTGAGCTAGAGAACTCATGTGGGAATGAAATTTATAGAGCAAGATCTTCATATGTATAACTCCATGTAAATACAATATTTTTGATGTCTATGATTTCTAATTGGACTTATAAAATACATAAGATATCTAGTCTATTCATTTCTCTATGATGTCCTGGTGATGGTCCAGCCTTTCAAAGCTTACATAATTCATCCTTTGCTTGACCCTTCAGAGTTCTAATGATTTCTCAAAACTTTGTCAATATGGTATATGCTCTTGGATGCTCACAAATACCATGAGATTCTTTTTGGATTCCTCTATTTACATTGTTGGACCCATTTTTAAGCCATTGCATTTTCTACTTCATTAGGACCCTACTAGGCTTCTCCTTCCAACTACAGGAAAAGCTTGATATGTGGGTCAAAATGGCCAATAGGTCCTTGATAACACTTTGTAGAAAGATATCATAGAGAGTCCTTGTAATTAAATAATGAGAAATATGAGGATGAATGAGGGTGGGAAAAAAGAGGACTGAGTAGTCACTTCAAGGACCAAGAAGACTAAAGGCATGGGATATTGACATGTTGATTGGTTGGATAGCCTTTTATAGTTTTTTGTTGTTTCTTAGTGGGGTTTGGGTAGATTTTTGTTATCTCCATAGTGGAATGCCAATTTTGATTGATCCTTTGTGTGTGATTTTTGCTTGTTTTGGTTTAATTCCTATAGGTTATGGTATCCTTTATAACCCATTTGTTTACCTTTATCTAAAATAATAATAAATTTTTCATAGCTATACTTTGATAAAAAAATAATATACATCTTAGATGAATTAGTTTATGAGGGTTCAAAAAAATCTTAGAGAAGTGGTGGCGATGTCTAGCACTTATAAGAAAAGTTTTTAGTTAGAATAAGTGAAATGTGAGAGCTGTCATTTTTAAAATATGACATCATTTATTTCACATTAATTGTAGTTTTATTAATTCCTATGATCATTTTAATTTTCAAATTGAATTTCTATTCAAGTTTAATATCAAACTTTCAACTAAGCTCAAGGAGGATATATGTCATTGATTTCTTCTTAGTAAATTACCATTGTTGACAAGTATACTAAAGTTTTTGAAAAGATAAAGGTGTGGAGGGAAGCATGAAAAAAATATTCATCCTCTTCTCCATATATTAGGTATAGATACATAGTTCAATTACATATCATTTAAATTTTATGCATGCATACATCAATGACATACACACATCAAAGTAAAGACATTATGTACACATCCAATTTTTGTACAAGCATTATTATTGTAATACTTAAGTGTGGATTTGTACATATGAATCACTTTTTATAATTAGGCTCTTATTATTGTGGTTTTATGTTTATATTCCTCTCTTTATTCTTATCCATGTGGCCTTATGTGTGTGTCTCTCTCTTTCTTTTTTTCATTTTTTTATATTTTTTGTTTGAGGTTATAGGCCTTATCTTATCTTTATTTATTTTGATTTTATATATTAGTATGGGAACATCAATCGATAAATCTAGGGTAAATTTTAATATCCAATATTTGAAACCCCCTTAGCTTTATTTAGGAGAATATGATTCATAGCCTTGGAAAATTTGTAGGTTCTAAAGTTTTTTTTAAAGGTTTTTTCATACACCCACCCATCTGCACACTACACCCAGGCGACCCGGTCTTATCCTTAGTTTTAGAATGCTTCTAGTTGACACATTCCACTTAATAGTTTTATAATTATTCCAAGAAACACATGCTACCACCAAGTCATGTCATGCATTCAAGTGACATTTATTTCCTCTCGATCACAACATGTTATAGGGTGGTGTTTATTTCTACCCAGTTCCAACATGTAGTTAGGTGGTATAAGTTTCCATCCAGTTGAATGGTACCACTTGGTGGCAATAAGTATTACCCTATTGCATGGTGTAACTAAATGGCATCAGGTGCCACCTCACTAAAATATACAACTAGATGAGAATAATGCATGATTGGTTACCATTGGTCACATCTACCGACTACCTCCATTGAACTATGAACCTATAAATACCCCCCTTTTCCCTCATTTTAACACTTTATTCGCTATTTTTTCTCTTCCTGCTCAATCTACTTCTAATTTTAATGAGAAATAAATCTATATCCAAATGGATTTAATAGATATAACATCCACAAACATAGGTATCACCCACAAGTTTATTTTCAAGAATTTATTGTGTTTAAATTTCATTAGAATAGTGGAGTAGCCTAACACGTATGTGGATTAGATCAATATGTGTAATTCCTAAGGCCTCATTGGCATGCATAAGTATGATATTGACACACACATGTTCCAATATCTAATGGACTTTTATTACCTTAGATAGACCAAATTCCATGTGCATGTCAACATGAAATTGATATCCTTTGGCACCCTCCTTTGGTTATCCATAATTTAATAGGCCTTCCACACTACAATGCAAACCCTGTTAATAATAAAACCCTCTTATCTGATTACAAGAAAAAGAATTTAGAGTCTATGTATAACTTGGCAATCAAAGTAACTAGTAAGTGATAACTTTATTATTGATATTTATATATTTTTTTATAATCCATTTATTTGTTACTGAGTCTAACATCCTAATTGCATGTTTTTTTATTTTATTTCAAATAGTCAACTTAGAAGGGGAATCCAAGTAGATAAAATATCTAATCCAATTTTTTAATATGTTGTGCATTTCTTTCAATTCATAATTATTTTATAAGGAAGACCAAGTGACACTCCTTATTAGGTTGTTTACTATATTCTTCATTCTCTATCTAGATTAAAATATGATTGGTGCATGTATATATCTAATAGGATCATGTCAAAGTTGAATTATGCTTCTAAAAATGAGACTTACACCATTTCTTTCTCCAATTTTATTATACCCATTTATTATGAGGCCTTATATGATATACAAAAAATATCAATTACAACTACCTTGCATACAAAAATGACCACTAATTCTTTATACCTTGAGAAATAGGAGGTAAGTTTAGCTTTCAAATTAATTATCTTTGTTAATTTATGCATATTTAATAATTTAAATTGTAGTATTTCTTGGCTTGTTAAATATAAGAATGCATGGATATATATAAATAATATAGATAACATCAAAAGTTCATTGTGCTCCTGAGGGCTCTGGTGATACTGAGTCCATGGATTTTTTATTTAATTCATTTCAAATTTCCAATCACCCAAGTCATTATTTGATATCATTTCCCCTTGAAGATTGTCCTCCTAGGTTTCTAATGATTATTTATTTCTTGTATTATTTTATGAAAATTTATTCATCGTATTATTTTATTAATTTGTTTACTTTTTGTAGTGGAATCTCAAGCCATTGTCATTGAGGAATCTTCTCAACAACACTTTCAATGTTTGTTACCTTAAAATTTTTATTTTTTGAATTGAATTTTATTCTATTAGATAATTTATTAACTACATAATTTATTCTTTTGCAGATGAAACCCCCACTCTCACTTTGACTCAGACATATTGAGTGGAAGAGGCAATCTCCCTGACTACATTTAATAAATATTACATTTTGTATTAGCATAAATTTATGTTTTCAAAATTACCATTTTTTAATAAATTTTTGTTTTGTAAGTCACCCTACATCTGAGGAGAAGTATGCCACCACCCCTACTACCCATCTAGAATAAAAAAAGAGGGAATAATATCTCCCTCCCTACACAAAGTAGAGGAACCCTACAATTTTCAAGGTCTGAATTCCCAAATTTATCTATTGGTGGTTTTTTTAGTGGATAGGGACTTGTTGGAGAGTTTTCAATGATGTCATGGAGGTGTCAAGGTGAGTTAATGAAGTGTCTTGATAATCTAGGTGTCAATGACAAAGTGTGTAGTGTGCTTATCCCAGTATGATTGAAGTGGGTATTATCACTTGGATTTACACCCTTTGAGGAGATGAAAATACCTCCTCATCCAAGTGGCACAATGGAATCACCTCTAGGATTTTGGGCAACCTAAGGAATGAGGTGAGTCTCTAGATATGGCTAGCTCCCTTGATGTACCACTTAGGATTGCAATTACTACTAACTTTTAGGGTGAAAATGGAGAGAGATAACTAAAATAAAACTAACCTAAGGGAGGTGATACACTAAATAGATTGATGACATCTAACCATATGCATATTACAATTGAAATCAAAGGACAAACGAAACATACACTCTCCAATCTATGTATTCTTGTATCGATGTTACATTTTAAGGTTATGGATGAATGTGAAAAGCTATGAGGACTAGAAAAGAGGAATTGGAACACATCACATGCCATGCAAGAAAAATTTGCAAATAGGTGAGAAAATGTGACAACTTGCTAAGGAGTCCATAGTCTTCACTAAGCAAGTTCAACATTAAAGTAAAACACACTATGAAAAGTCATGGAAGAGGTGTCACTTAGTCATTTTATTGATCAAAAGGTATACAAATGAGTAGGGCTTCACCATACTTAGGTGGATCATACAATACATTGCTAAAATGGCTAGTTATTATAGAACTTGTGAAAGAGAGAAGAAGAGAGAAGTCCAAGGGTCACAAGGAAACTTATTAAGATGAGATAAAAAATTAATTATGCATGTTAAAGGGATATGGGATGAAAAATTTAAGGTTTGAAAGGACAAGTGTCAATTCTAGGCATACACTTCATGAAAAGTGGCATAAAACTCCTTATTTTGCACAGAAAAATTGCCTTCATGATTGCCTTTGTTTGAGCATCCCATAAATAATTAGGAACAAGTCTAATTATTTTAATTCAAGGTATGGAAATTATAAATTCCACTCCATTAATTTTTTATATATTTAGTCTTATAGAAATAACTAGAAAGGAACCATCATCATCTACAGTCCAAAAAGAACTCCTTTCATGCACCTTTCCCACTTGGCTTTCAAATTGGCATTAGTTGCTCATGAAAATCCATGTATGGGAGTGTATGAAAACTTTAAAGACCTTTCATATCCTGAGAAGCATCAGGGGCACCTTAAAAGGCCATTCACTTGAAGTTTTCACACTTTTCCCTAGCTTGTCCATTAGGCCAGTTTGGTTGGTTGAGTTGAAGCACTTGGTTGAGTAACTAATTAGTTTATTTTTAGTAAAAAATTTAAATTATGGGTTATCCCAAGTCTATATATTCCTCAAAAATTTGGTTTGATGATTAGAATTCTTATAGAACCTAAAAAACACATAAAAAATGAAACAAACCCTATTTCTACCCACATCCATATAGTTATGTACCATTAGTTGGAATATGAGGGATTTTGAGGGAGTCCTCTATAACCTCCAATAGGTTTGATGAGCAAAATATTTTATTTGATCAGATATTCAACTCCATTTCTTCAAACTAGTCTTGGTTAAGGGTTTGCAAGGGTTTTAGGCTTTTCTTGGTCTTAAGGTTGGTTCATAAGGTTTGGATGCCCAACCTCCAAAGACATTTCAAAAGTTTATTTTTCAATACCCCCTATAACATTTATAAACTTCTATGTCCTCCATGAAAATCATCATGAAAGATATACGCTTCCAATCTTTCCTTATCAAGCTCCTTTTCCTCTTTCCTATAAGTTTGAGTGGTTTTCTAAGCTAAAAATGGCTTCTTGATGATTTATTTCACCTAAAAAATCTTGAACACATATGTATCCATCCCATAAACATGTTTAAATCATCTAGATATCTTCTCAAAATTTAGAAATGAATATGACCCCCCTTTAGATGTTAGGCCTAGACCTTGTTCAACAGGCATGCCCATACTTTAAAACCCAAAATGAAAATTTTCATGTTTTCCTTGTATCCAAAAAGCTCAAACATATCTAAAACTATCTCATATACATGTTCCAACTTGTTAGAGAGCATATCTAAAGATAGAAATGTGAAAGGCTCTCAAATTAGCTACTAGGCCTTAATTCTACCCATTAGGTTTGACTGTAACCCTTGTGGTTTAGAGTACTCTATTTGGTTTCATCATTATAAATAAGGTCTTTTTATGTTGGATTAGATGTGTTGTAACTTTCCATAATTCTTTTAATGGTCTCATTAGCTTTTGGTTCGCCCATTTGTCCTCATTCTTCAAGGTTACAGGTTTAAGCATGGGGGAAGTACCCTCTATCTAAGACAAAATAGAGGGTACTTCCCCTATTTTTACTATTGATGGCATAAAATTGTGCTAGATCCTAGCCAATCAACAATGGGAAGTTTCAAGTTATGGGATGATGTGGCTTGAAACAACCTCTAGGTTTTAAAGAAGCTGGTCTCTTCTATTTATAGGTGTTGGGGAAAAGGGATAGGAGATTAACAAAAATGCAAAATGCAGGAATCAAAACCTATCTATGGCGATGTGCCTGAGCATAAACCTAATCCTAACCTGAGCATAGAGTGACTATTATAGGATTCTATTACATTTAAGAGCAGACAAGTGCATGATCAATTTAAATGATTAGAATAACATAAATAGAAGGCTCACAATAAGGGAGTCTTTTGCTAAGATACAAGAATTGTCAACAAAGGCATAGTGTTCTATCTTCTTAGTATAATCCTCCAATCACATAAGAGGTGCAGAAGTCACGCACAGTTATGTAGAACTTTAGACTCTAGAAAATGGGACAAAAGCAAATAACATTTCCAATCACAACACTAGAAAACCTACAATATAGACTACTTTGTAAATGACACAGACACCACCAACCAAGGTATGGAGCTCAAATTTCTTTAATTCATTCAGCCACATAAAGGGCATAGAAACATGCATGATTATATCAACCTTACAACTCAAGAAAATTGAGACAAGAGCAAATGATATTACTGGTCACAAACCTCAGAAAGTCAAAAACTATGAGAATTCCCCCCCTTCCATTAGATTTTACAATCTTGCTTATATAGCCTTGGGTGTCTCCTTTGATCACTTTCTTTCCTGTGCAATCTTCTCTGTCCTTCACCTCTTTGGCCACTCAACTATCTACTTTGCCTCCACTATTAGGGGATAAATAGATGGCACCTTCAATGCTCACAAGCCCCAAAAATCTACCCGGTGCATTGTTTCATCTACTCAAATTAACTCTCACCAAATTTCCCTCTAGTTTCACTGTAATAGGTAGATGAGCACTCTATTTTGTTAGGATGGAAGAGGATACTTAGCCAATTTATGAAAAACTCTCCTTTTGATCGAGAAGGCACTGGAGGATGACACTTGGTTGCTTCCACTTTATTTAAAATATCATCTGGGACCCACCACAATCTTCATTCAGAGATTAGGCTTAAAGGTGATCTCTTAGAAGTTGATACATGGCAACCTCCACTGCTCCTGGGAAGATATGTGGCATCTTCTACTTTTCCTACTGGGGGTATGTGGTGCCTTCCACTTTTTGGGGATGGAGTAGAGAGGGACCTGAAAGGTGACACTTGGAAGCCTCTACTGCACTTTGATACTTAGCAAAATGAATGATGCCTTTATGCATTGAATGGAAAGCATGGACCCAGGGATTGAAACAAAGGCTCTTGGCAATCAACACATGGTGGCTTCTGCTGCTTCTTCAAAAGGTAATTTAGGGCCTCCGCAATTGCCACCTAGTGATTTTCACTCTCTGTATCACTCAACTCATCAGAAGTCTTTGTCAAAATAGAAAACATGGGTGCCTCTTATGATATGCAGATGTTGACATGTGGTGCATTTTGTTTAACTATTACTAGGTATGTGGCATGATCTGTGGTTGTTTGAAAAGTTATAAAGAGGTCCTTGAAAGTCACTACCTATCCATCTTCGTCTCCCAGAGACTGACACGTGGTTGCTTCTGCTTGAATCTAATACTTAAGCCAAAATTGAAATGAAAAGAAACAAAAGGTAAAAAGGGAATGCACTCTGAGGATGACACTTGGCAGCTTCCATAGTGCTTTGACACTTAGGCAAAATGAACCTGTCCTCTACTCCAAAACTCTGTAGCTTCACCTGAAGTGCCAAAATTGTAGTGCTCGATTGAAAATAATTGAATACGACGTAGAGTAGGAAATTACTCTATAGTTATTGGTGACCATCAAGGCTTCTGAGCCCACTCAAAAATAACTTGACTCCTGCTCAATCAAAATTTCAAAATTTACAGCTTCAAAAGAGCTGTCTAGAAGATAGACCACTCATGGTCAAATAATCCTTGCTTGTTCTACAACTCATCAAAAGTCAAATCCAAGCTAATGAGATCCTTGTGCGAGAAGGTTTGTAAGACCTGGGTAGTGGCTTTCATCTTGGATTCTAGCTAGAAAATAGGAATTAGAATAGTTTCAACCTTAGAGGTTGGAGAATCATCTTGCAAGCTCTAAAAAATTGTTTGATCCCTTTGCCTGGCCAACATTAATGGTTGGATTTGGTCCACCATCAGCACCATCCTTGCATCCAAAAATGGGGAAGGCCCAATCGCACTAGATCTTTAATGTGTTGCCTCATTTCACTGATGCCTTCTTTGACGACATCAAGACAACTTCTATAATTGTTGGCTGTAGCATTATGATTGAGCTCCTCATTGACCCATTTTGTGGTGGCCATTCTATCAAGAATCCCTATGGCTACCAATGTTGCATCCCTTGAGTTGTAGAGCTTCTCCAATAAAGAATGAGAGTCTACAACTCTTTTAGAGATCATCACCAAAGTGCTCTATACCAGATTCTCGACCCTCTCACACAGCTACTGTGCTTTGAGGAGGAAGGTGAAAACTAACCTGAGCTAGAGAATATCCAAAGAGATTCCCACACTGACTCGTAAAGGCCCTTTACCAGCTACACCACTCTAATATCTCTCAGCCTATTGGCTAGCTCAATTGCTAGTTGTGTGGTCCGCTCCTGCTCTACCTAGAGCTGGGCTTGAAAAGTTGCAGCCTTATTCTATTCTTCTATCAACCTTTGCTATGATTGGGTAACCTACAGTTGGAGTCCTTTGACTCTTCCTTGTAGTGTTCCATTTTCCCATCTTAGAGTTGTTGCTACATCCTTTGCAAGCACAAGCTTTGTCTTTAATGAATCATTTTAGGCCTAAATTGTCTATTGAGTCTAGAGGGAAACAGTATCTTACAACTATTTCTGCAGACTAGCTAATTTCATTGTCCTTTTGGTTTATTTGTTTGGCCAAACTATTATAGTTTGCCTTTGCTATGGCCAGGTCAGCCTCCATCTTCTGCAGTCTCCTTGATATCCTCAAATAATCTTTTGTGACCATCGAAGTGGATTCGGTCATGAGCTTGACTCTGTCTTGAGGCCTGAATAGGGACATGTCGATGGCCACTACATTCATGGTGTAGTCTTTCAACCACATTTGTTTACACAACTTGGCAATGTTGGGCGACAAATGGGTCACCATCAGCTGCTATTGGATGGGGTCAAATTGTGACCTCAAATGTGGAACCACTAGCACTTTATTCTCTTTACTCCTCTTCTTCTCCAATCGGGCTTCTCTTACTTTCCTTACAGCATTAGCCTATGTCTGGAAGGTGGAAGGGGATACAATATGTCCCCCTACGAAGGGAAATCCTTGTGGCAGGCCGTATTGGAGAGCCATTGGTTGTGTAGGGGTGAGTTACAGGGGCATCTTTTTGGGAATGAAGGGGAAAAATAGGGTAATGTTAAGGCTTGAGGCATCAAAAATGAGTTGAATTGTGAAATGGGAATGGCAATAGTGGTGGGAGGTGTCATTTGGCTGGGTGGAGGCATGGATTGAGATGGAGGAGGGGGAGTAATTCCTACTTGAGGAGAAGTTGCAGTGCTCTACACTAGGTGCTGTGAAGGCTCTTCTTCCTCTTCTGGGTCCAATTGGAACTACACCCTTCTTCTCTTCTTGGGTCTTTTTGATGTTCCTGCCATCTCTAAATCTCTTGTATAATAACTTGGCATGAACCTTTCACAGGATAAAAACACGCTTGCTACAACAAATTTTACTAGGCACCACAATCATAATGAGCAAGATATTTTTGCAAGAATGCTTGAGAGTTTTTAAACTTTAAAATTTGCTAAGAGATATTTATGGGCCTATCAAGTCCCAAATAGCATTAAATTAAGGTGACCATTAGCAAATCCTACTCAATCTTTGGGAAATAGTAAGGTGGACACATTATGCGGTGCAAGGTGCCTTGAAAATATCAAAAGACTTTAGAAAGCATTTATTGCAACAAAAATAAAGAATTAAATAATTCCTTAAGATGCCGACTCTGCATCTAAAACACTTATTTTAAAAGAAAGTGGGAAAGCAAAAAGTAAAAAACAAAAACAAAGTGATGCGGGAATGGAAACTACCTAGCTATATTTATGACAAATTCTTACTTCCCTCCAGGATCAAAAACAAACTTTCCCATGTCCTCTTTATGACAAGTCAACTTGTGTTGCCATACCAGTGATTGCAACAGATATGTCATTGATGGAATGTTCACTGCACCAGCCACACGAGTCTGCCTACACTCGAATGAGTCTAAGCAAAATGTGTATTTGACATCTACAAACTCTTCTTGTTCTTGAATGCTCATCGAATGTTAGTTCTTCATGTTGTTGGGTGTCATCAAGAAATCATTGGCTATTGGTTATTCACTCTGTGTTTTTTGATATCCATTATCTCTTGGCTCATCTCCTTCAAATTCCAGCTTTATTTCATCATCATGCTCTGTGATGACTGCATCCTCTTGAAAGGATGAATCTGAAAGCTGGCATGCTTCTTGCATACTCAGATGAGTGTCATAGTCATCTTCTCTATATCCTTCCTGAATGATAGTGTCACCTATCTCAATGACTTGATCAAGGGAGTATCCATACTCCTTCACATCTTCTTGCAAAGTGAGGAAGAAGTTAGAAATGATCTCTTCCTCATCTGAAGTTAAGGAAAAAGCTTACAGCTTATCCTCTTGCTCATCAAAGGGGGTGCCTATGGTGATTTCTTCCCATCTATACTTATGAAATCTTCTTGACTAGCCATGAATTGAGCGTACTCTTCTGCATACTCAACTGCTTCCTTCAAAATATACTCTTCTTCAAAAAAGGATGAAGAAGAAGGCTATGATGGAAAACAATAAGCCTCTTGAGGAAGGGTAGAAGGGTCTTAAGGGGAAGGTGAGAGTTTGGGGACCTCTTCCCTTGCTGTTGTCATAGACTCTACATTATTGGGGAAATGATCTTGACAAGTCTAACCTTGTTCATGAATAGGGGTGACATATGTTTGATATGGGATTTGTGGTGGTGGATATGAATTTTGGTAGACTTGGTAAGGCTGGTTCTCATGAACACTTAGCCTTTCTTCTAGAAATGCAATCAATCCACACACCTCCAGCATTTCATATGTAAGCTTTTGCCAATTTTCCCTTTCAATGGGATCCCACTCACTTTTGATTAGGTCAATTACTTCCCTCACTTGATAGATGACATGACAAGGAACCTCTTGGCCATATCTTCTTCTATTGTCAAGCTCTAATACATATTTCTTAAAACCCATCAATGCTTTTTTGAAGGTGAAAATAAGGCTAGGTTGGGCATGACATGTGGCATATTGGGGAGACTGATCATAAGATTGGTATAGCTCATAACCATTTGCATCCTTGTTACTTGTCATGGTTCTAGTAGAAGCCTATTCTTGATTAAATATTTAAGGAGAATAAGACTCATAGCTATTAGTAACAGAGTTATACATAACAAAAGGGATTTCTTGATGATACTGCTTGAACGACTGATGACTCAGAGTCGTTGTTGGTGTTGATGAAAACCTCCAAAGGCTAATTGGCTAAAGAATACACCAAAATTTCTTCAACTCTTTGAAAGATTAGTCCCACCGGGTGTGCCAGAAACTGTTGATGGCATAAAATTGTGCTAGATCCTAGCCAATCAATAATGGGAAGTTTCAAGCTGTGGGACGATGCAGCTTGAAACAACTTCCAAGTTTTAAAGAAGCTGGTCTCTTCTGTTTATAGGTGTTGGGGAAAAGGGATAGGAGATTAATAGAAACATAAAATGCAGGAATTAAAACCTATCTATGGTGATGTGCCTAAGCATAATCCTAATCCTAACCTAAGCACAGAGTGACTATTATAGGATTCTATTACATGTAAGAGCAGACAAGTGCATGATCAATGTAAAAGATTGGAATAATAGAAATAGAAGGCTCATAATAGGGGAGTCTTTTGCTGAGATATAGGAATTGTCAATAAAGGCATAGTGTTATATCTTCTTAGTAAAATCCTCCAATCACATAAGAGGCACATAAGTCACGCATAGTTATGTATAACTTCAGACTCCAGAAAATGAGACAAAAGCAAATAACATTTCCAATCACAACACTAGAAAATCTACAGTATAGCCTACTTTACAAATGACATAGACAACACCAACCAAGGCATGGAGCTCAAATTTTCTTAATTCATTCAGCCACATAAAGGGCACAAAAACATGAATGATTGTATCAACCTTAGAACTCAAGAAAATTGAGACAAGAGCAAATGATATTACTAGTCACAAACCTCAGAAAGTCTAAAACTATGAGAATTCCCCCCTTTAAATTTTATAATCCTGCTTATATAGCCTTGGGTGTCTCCTTTGATCACTTTCTTTCTCGTGCAATCTTCTCCATCCTTCACCTCTTTTGCTGCTCAACTGTCTACTCTGCCTCCACTGTTAGGGGACAAACAGACGGCACCTTCAATGCTCGTAAGCCCCAAAAATCTACTCAGTGCACTGTTTCATCTACTCAAATTAACTCTCACCAAATTTTCCTCCAATTTCACTGTAATAGGTGGACATGCACTCTATTTTATTAGGATGGAATAGGATACTTAGCCAATTTATGAAAAACTCTCCTTTTGATCGAGAAGGCATGTAAGGATGACACCTAGCCGCTTTCACTTTCTTTAAAATATCATTCAGGACCCACCACAATCTTCATTCAGTGATTAGGCTCAAAGGTGATCTCTCAGAAGTTGATACGTGGTGACCTCTGCTGCTCCTGGGAAGATACGTGGCATCTTCCACTTTTCCTACTGGAGTTATGTGGTGCCTTCCACTTTTTTGGGATGGAGTAGAGAGGGACCCGGAAGGTGACAGCCTCCGTTGCACTTTGATACTTAGCAAAATGAATGACACCTTTATGCATTGAATGGAAATCATTGACCCAGGTATTAAAACAAGTCTCTTGGTAGTCGACATGTGGTGGCTTCTGCTACTTCTTCAAAAGGTAATTTAGGGCCTCTGCAACTGCTAGCTAGTGCTTTCTGCTCTCTTTATCACTCAGCTCATCGAAAGTCTTTATCAAAATAGAAAACATGGGTGCCTCTTATGATATTCAGATGCTGACATGTGGTGAATTCCATTTAACTTCTACTAGGTACATGACACGATCTGTGGTTCTCTAAAAAGTTACAATGAGGTCCTCGAAAGTCGCCAACTATCCATCTTCATCTCCCAGAGGCTGACACGTGGTCACTTCCACTTGAATCCAATACTTAGGCCAAAATTGAAATGAAAAGAAACAAAAGGTAAAAAGGGACCACACTCTGAGGATGACACTTGGTATCTTCCATTGTGCTTCAACACTTAGGCAAAATAAACCTGTCCTCTACTCCAAAACTCTACGGCTTCACCTGAAGTGCCAAAATTGTAGTGCTCGACTGAAAATAATTGAATACAATGTAGAGTAGTAAATTACTCTACATTTACAATAAATAAAAATGTTTGAGTTTTTTTTCAAGTAATAGGGATGCTCCTTACAAATATTGAGCTTCTGGTTAGGGCATTTGACCCCTTAACCTTCCAAAAAACTAAATAGACTCCTCATTTGTAGATTGTGTGAGATTCCTCCAAAATAACTATATTTTGTGTTATGAGAACCTTTTAATTATTTGATTTTATATTGTCAATGCCTAATATATTATCTCATACTACTTATGGATATGTCTCATCACCTATTCCTTACTTCAACCTTTTATGGACCCCTTAACTCTTAAATTCTCAAACTATATTTATAACCCTAATTGTATCTTGACCATGCTTCTTGCCTTAGGAGGTCTTATAGGTGTATGCATGATTTATCCTTAGATATAGTGCATATGAGATTTTTTATATTCTAGTATCATTAATACATTTTTTATAATTATGTGTTCACTTTGTGTGGCATTTGATCACCACTTAGGGCCTCTTTTTAGCTCAATGCTTGACTGTGCTTTGCCTTTTGGAGAAACACCTATAGATGGATTTATCATGAATTATATCTTTGAAAATAGTGTTTAAAAAATAATTTACTTCTCTTAGAGTCTCTTTACATTTTTTAGGTTCATATGCTCCATCTCTCATAGACATAAACCTTAGTTAAAACACCCTTTTGTCTCTCTACCTTCCAGACTGTAACTTGCTCTTTAAGACCCTACATGTAGGTTATTCTACCTCATCTAAGGTTGATAATGGTATTAAAATACATTTAATTTAACCAATAATTACTATTTATAACCTCTTATTCATTTAATTCACCTTTCATGGTCTTTTGGGTTTATAAACTAAAATACCTTGTCATGACTGAGATACCCTACATATGACCCCTATTGTAGCTGTGTACTACCTCTTTGAGACTTAATTTTGATGTTAGAAGACTCCTATTTAAGATTATAATAAATTATTACCATTATTCACTTGGAATAAACATTAATGTGCTATAACACCATCAAATCACATAAAACTAGTTCACTACCTACCTCTTTGTTGTCGGTGAATGTTTCTTGCCTATATACAAACTAAGAATGCCTATGGGGGTTAGAGTATATTGTATCAAACTCTTTTGATGACATCCATGATTAAATTAATTTATTTCACTTAATTTTATCCTATAAACATGGAATATTTCATCATTTACTCCTTGATGTGCTAAAGTCATTTTGTAATTTAAGCCCTATAGAATTCCTCGCCTGGTTTTAGTGGTTCACAAGGCATCTTTGAGTCTCATAAAAACTACCTTAAATCAAAACCTTTGACTCAATTTTTTACACAAGTCCCATATATTATAGATTAAATAAAAATCACTTAACTATATTTTTCAAAACCCTTTGCATCTTCATTCCAAGATACCAACAAAACACCTAAGACCTCTATTTTACTATTTTGGGGACTACAGGCCTGAAAACTCAGTCACTGCCTTTGAAAGGATATTTAACCTTTATTATTCATCCTATCAATTAAAAATTAATGTTATTATCTCTTATAACATATTAATTCTCATAGGATGAGTTATATTAATTGCCTATCATTTCAAAATGCCTCCTTTTTGAGGTGATCCTTTCTAAACCACCTGTTAATACACCAATAGTGAATTGGATAAGAGCAATAGGACACTACCCCTACATATGGAATTTATATTCTTAAATTAAACATGTAAAATACAATTATTATCAATTTTAATTAATTATAAACATATCAATCCCTTTCATCCCCAAAGATGGCATCAACAATGGCTGTAGGTGTAAATTATGATGTTTATGCAGGTAAGACATAGAATTGAGCAAGAATATGTTAGGGGAAAATATTATGATATTCATCAATAAACACTTGTAACCAAATTTAACATATACTCTCCAACATGAAAAACACTTGCATATACATTGAATACAATAAACATGGGCATCTCATGACTGTTAGGCATGGAAATTGAGCATGTGACAACATTACAACTCTTTCACAAGAAATCCAAATGAAATACTTACAACTCTTGATGGTTTAAAAAAATATAATACCATGAATAAAACTCCAATAACAAGGTGATCAATCCCATACATGTGACTACAAGTGAAGTTAGGCATGAAGTTGATAATGGAGGAAGACAAGCAAGCAAGATACTCAAATGATGACATAGTGAGACCAAAACATGGTAATATGTGTTAATGTGACATAGATACCTATGGATAACCATTTAAAATCTATAATAGACCCCTAAAGGAGAAAAGACTTAGTAAAAAAGAAGCATTTTAGTTAGAACTACACCTGGTGACACCCTCTTGCAACATAAAATAAATTACTCATCTAAACATCATGGAAACTAAAAAAATAATGAATAACATGTTAAAATTAATCCAACATCATATGGATCAAAAATCACTCACTAGTTCATTTTTATTTGGCCAAAATGGATCAAAACCTATAGGGTGCATGAAATAACTAACATATTTGCATAGTCAACTTGTTAGCAATGGTTCATAAATAAAGTTGATAAATATTTAAAATATTGATATGAAAATTAAGGTATATTATTATAATATCATCTCACTAAATAATTTGTCCTAAAACTACTTGTAGTATCTGTACCAAGCAAAAACCTGAAGATTATTTTTGCATGTCTAGGAAAGCCAAAATGGAGTAGAATAGTTTTGGGTAGAAAATTAAACTTAAAAATAAATTAAATAATTTATATGAGATTGGGGAAGCATAAAATTAATATTTAAACATTTTTCAAGTGGCACACTTCCCAAGGAGGTTGTACAAGTGCCAAACTATTCCTTTTCTTTAACAAAACTACATTTTTTCTAAACAACTAGCCATATTTTAGTTACTAAAAATTATTTAAGACTTATAAGGACACATGGGATATGAAAAAAAAATTAAACCTTTTCTTTTCCCAATAAACCCATAAAATTCATTAAATACACCTTTTTTTACCCTTAAAATGACCCAAAATGATAAATGGACATAAAAACTAATTGACCAAAGATAATATAACATTAATTGACATAAATGACCTATGAAACACATAATGACATGATATCACACCCCATATATACCTATAAATTCAAGTCTTAACCTATAAGTGCCATAATTTGACTAAAAAGTCAAATTTGGTCAACAAATTGGTGACTCAATGGGGTAGTATGCCTATTATACTAACTATACCAGTAGCCTTATCAATCCATTGGGCTTAGGATTCATCTAAAAACTAAGAAAAATAATAAAAAATTTGACCATTAACTACAAACCTTGATCAAAACAAAGGCTACTAATGACTACCACAACCACACAAAGTAAAAGACACAAACCAACAAAGCAAACACACATGTGCTCAAAGCACTTAGGGGAAAATTGAATAAAATATTATGTACAACTAATAACTAAGCATACTTCCCTCCTATAACAAAAGGGAATTTTGAAGCATCACCTTCTTTATGAGATGAAACATGGTGTGAAGCATGCTTCTCCTTGGATTAGATGTCTTGTGGATTAGAGTTGTTCTTTGGCACTTCAATTGTCATACTCTCAAGTAGGCCATCTGCAATGTAGAAGTATTCCTCTTGTATCTAAACATATTCAACCTTGTCATGTTAATCCTCAATTTCAACTTCAAATGATGATTTAACAAGGCATAACTTCTTGTCTTCCATAATGATTTTAACAATATTGGGTTTCCTCTCAGTTACATGCTCTTCTAGCTCATCAAAGAGCTTTGAAAACTCTATCCAATCTTGATCATTGTCTTCCATGGAAACCTCTTCCTTCACTTTGGCATACACTTGACCCTCAACTTGGAAATTTTCTTCAATATATTTAAGGAGATCCATTTTTAGCTACTAATCATCTTTATCAACCACCTCTTGAATGTTAGTATCACCAAGTAGCTTCATAATAATAAGTTCTTAACCAACAGAAAGAGTTTTCTCTTCTTGTTTGTTTAAAAACTCAAGATCAAGTTCATTAAACTCATCAACGAGATTGGTATTATCATTAGCTTTGCAATATTTTGGAGAATAATAAACTTTAACAAACTAATCAAATTCCTTGCATATGACATTGAACTTCTACCATAAATCTTCTTCCTCGTGATCATCTTCAAGAGCTGCTTCTTCTACCTTGGTCTCATGAGTCTCTCCTAAGACTGCCACTTCTTGAGAGATGACTTGAAAGTGTTCTCCATCTTTGATATAAAATTACACTTCAGTTTTTTTAGATGATCATCTACAACCTTTTGATCATATTTAAAGTCTCCTTCAAGGGTTGTAATATCTTCCATCTCCTTCCCCTTCATGGTGATGCCAAGACTAGGCATCTTGAAATCATGTGATCTAGCCCAATAAGGCTAACAAAGAGGTAGGTTTTCTTCAACCATCTGATCCTCTTTTTGTTCCCATAACATAGGTCCATCAAGGCAAAGGGTAATGGGGTGAGAATAAGATGAACTAATTGGGGGAGCTGGCACATAAAACTCAAAATTAGATTGAGGGTAAAGTGTAGGGGGTTCTTCATGGACACACATCCCTTCAAATATAGATACATCAGCTATTAGATAGTATTTTTTTTTACCAAGGGGAGTCCATATGGTGATTTCTTCCTCATTATCACTCATGATAGCCTCTTCATCAGCCATTAATTGGATTTGCTCTTCTTCACTTACTTCTCTCAAGATAGGTTCCTCTTTGAGAAGGAAAGGTTGATGGATAGGCTCATGTATTTGAGGTAAATGAGCTAGAGTATGAGATGTATTTTTAGGTGAAGGAGAAGTATTATGAATGGGTTTAGAAATGAGAAAAGCACTAGTGAGGTCATATGGAACTGAATCTTTGGGCTAGTTAGAAAGAGTAGCATCTACATGAGTAGGATCTTCACTTTTCCAATGATATCCTTGTGTATAATCCATGTAAAAATGTGGATTAAAAGACTCATATGAATGCTCTTGATGTTGATAGGAATCATAGTATGAATTACAAGGATCATATTCTAATATAGAAGTTTTTCTTGGTAGCCATTCTCATAGGATTGTCTAACAACATAGTGTCCATATAGAGAGGGAAATGAAAGACTATAATACTTTCAAGGCTCATAGGATTTTTAGGGAGTAAAATATGGTTCATATCAAGGATGATTGTAGGATTAATACACTTCATGACAAGGTTGATTATAGTCACACCATGGCTCATTAATAACTAGTTCATATTGATGGAGAATGGCATAAGCTTGGAAGGTTTTACCAACTTGTAGAGAAAAATACTCAAAATCAAGGTCAACCATGAAAATTTATTAGGAATAAAGAACACAAGAAATTATAATCAACAATATTCAAAAGGAATATTTGACCTGATTTACCAACTGATACAACATCAGAGTCACCATTGATGTTTAGATAGATGCCTCCAAAGGTTAATGTGTTGAAGGACAACACCAACAATCCTCCAAGTCTTGGAAAAAGAGTCCCACCAAGCATGAAAAAAATTGTTGTCACTTGGATTTGAACCCTTTGAGGAGATGAAAATCTCTTCTCATCCAAGTGGCACAATAAAATCACCTCTAGGCTTGTGGGTAGCCTAAGGAATGAGGTGAGTCTCTAGATAGGGATAACTCCCTTGATGTACCACCTAGGATTGCAATTACTACTAACTTTGGGGGTAAAAAAAGATAGAGATAAATAAAATAAAACTAACCTAAGAGAGGTGATACACCAAATAGATTATGACATCCAACCATATGAATATTACACTTGAAATCAAAGGACAAAATAAACATACACTCTCCAATCTATGTATTATTGCATCAATGTTACGTTATGGGGTTATGGATGAAGGTGAAAAGGTATTAAGAATATAAAATATGAATTTAATGACACTAATGAAGAGACTAACTAACTTAAACTTTGATATTTCTTAGAACACATCACATGCCCTATAAGAAGAAGCTACAAATAGGTGAGACAATGTGATAACTTGCTAATGAATCCATAGTCTTCACTAATAAAATTCAACATTAGAGTAAATTAAACTATTAATAGTCATATAATAGGTAACACTTAGTCATTTTATTGATTTAAAGGTATACAAATTAGTGTGGAGCATATAATACAATGCCAAAATGACTAATTCCTATAGAACTTGTGAGAGAGAGAAGAAGAGAGAAGTCCAAGGGTCAGAAGGACACTTGTCAAGATGATATAAGTAGTTATTTTTTATGTGAGATGGATATGGGATGAACCATGCAAGGTCTAGAAGGACAAGTTTTAATTCTAGGAATAAACTTCATGAAAAGTTGCATAAAACTCCTCATTTTGCATAGAAAAAATGCCTTAATGATTTCCTCTACTTAAACATTCCATAAATAATAATGACCAGGTGTAATTATTTAATTTATGTTAGGGAAATCATACATGACTCTCCATGAATTGGTTGCATGCCTAGTCTTATAGAAATAACTAGAAAGGAACTATCATCATCTGCAGTCTAAAAAGAACTTCTTTCATGCACCCTACCCACTTGGATTTAAAATTGGCATTATTTACTCATTAAAATATATGAGGGGGAGTGGATGATACCTTTAAAGACCCTCCATGGCCCTATAAGAATCAGGGTCGCCTTAGAAGGCCATTCACTTGAAGTTTTCACACTTCTCCCTAACTTGTCCATTATGTTAGTTTGACTAGATGAGTTTAAGTACTTATTTTAGGAACTTAATAGTTTATTTTTAGTATTAAATTAACATTAGGGGTTATATAAAGTCTATATATTCCTCCCAAAGTTTATTTCATGCTCATACTCCTTATATAACCTATAAAACACACAAAACACTAAAAAAAACCCCTATTTTTACCCCCATTAGTATAGTTTTGTACAAGTAGTTGGAATTTGAGGGAGATATAGGTAGTAATCTACAACCTCCAATAGTTTTTATGAGAAAAATATTCCATTTTATCATATATTCAACTCCATTTCTTCAAACTAGTTTTGGTTAAGGGTTTGCAAGGGTTTTAGGCCTTTTTTGGTCTTAAGGTTGGTTCATAAGGTTTGGACATCCAACCTTAAAAAAAAATTCACAAAATTGTTTTTCAAGACTCCCTATAACTTTTATAATTTTCTCTACCCCCCATGCAAAGCATGATGAAAGATATAAGCTTCCAATCTTGCCCTATTAAGCTCTTTTTCCTCTTTCCTATAAGTTTGAGTGGTTTTTTGAGATAAAAATGGCTTCTTGATGATTTTTTTGACCCTAAAAAGCTTTAGCACAACTATATCCATCCCTTAAACATGTTTTAATAATCTTGATATCTTATCAAAACTTATAAATGAAGATGACCCCCCTTTAGATGTTAGGCCTAAACCTAGTTCAATAGGCCTACCTGCACTTTAAAATCCAAAATGACTCTTTTCATGTTTTCACTATATCCAAAAGGCTCAAAAATATCTAAAAATGTCTCATATACATGCTTCAACTTGTTATAGAGCCTAAGGCTAGAAATGTGAAAGGCTCTCAAATTGGCTACTAGGCCTTAATTCTGCCCATTAGGTTTGACTGCAACCCTTGTCCTTTAGAGCACTCCATTTGGTTTCCTCATTATAAATAAGGTTTTTTATGTTTTATTATATGTGTTCCAAGTTTCCATACTTCTTTTAAATTTATCCTTAGCTTCTAGTTCACCCATTTGTCCTCATTCTTCAAGGTTGTAGGTTTAAGCTTGGGGGAAGTACCCTCTATTAAAGACAAAACTTCCCCTATTTTTCAAAGAAACTCAAATTTTGGATGTGTTTCTAAAAGTAATAGGGATTCTCCTTACCAAAATTGAACTTCTGGTCTAGCCATTTGACCCCCCAACCTTCCACAAACCTAAACAAACTCCTCATTTGTAGATTGTGTGTGAGGCTCCTCTAAACTGACTATATTTTGTGTTATGAAAACCTTTTCCTTATATAATTTTATATTATAAATTATTTATATATAATATCATGCTACTTATGTAGGTGTCTCATCACCTATTCCTTACTTCAGCCTTCTATAAACCCCTCAACTCTTGAATTCTCAAACTATACTTGTAACCCTAATTGTATCTTGAATGTGTTTCTTGCCTTAGGAAGTCTTGTAGGTGTATGCATGATTTATCCTTGGATATAGTTCATATAATTTTTTTATTATCTTATAGGATCATTAATACATGTTTCAAAATTATGTGTTCACTTTGGGTGACATTTGTTCACCACTTAGGGCCTCTTTTTAGCTTACTGCCTAACTATGCTTTACCTTTTGGAGGAATACCTATAGATGGATTTGGCATGAATTATACATTTGAAAATAGTGTTTATAACTTAACTTATTTATCCTAGAGTCTCTTGACATTTTTTAGGTTCATATGATCCATCTTTCATAGACATAGATCTTGGCTAAAACACCCTTTTGTCTCTCTGCCTTCTAGACTATAACTTGTTATTTAAGATCCTACTTGTAGGTTATTCTGCCTTAACTAAGGTTGATAATGGTATGAAAAAAAAATTATTGAACCAATGAGGACTATTGATAACCTCTTATGCATTATAGTCACTGGGTAATTTAAGCCCTGTAGAATTCACTACCAGGTTTTAGTGGTTCAAGAAGCATCTTTGAGTCTCATAACAATTGTCTTACATCAGCGCCTTTGACTCCTTTTTCTATTCACAAGTCCTATCTATGATAGAGGAAACAAAATTCACTTAACTATATGTTTCAAAACCCTTTGCATCTTCATTCCAAAACACCAACAAAACACCTAAGACCTCTATTTTGCTATTTTAGGGACTGTAGGCCTAAAAACTTTGTCACTATCTTGGAAAGGATATTCCACATTGATTAGTCATCCTATCACTTTAAAATTCCTGTTAGGATCTATTATAACATATTAATTCTCCTATGATGAGTTATATAAGTTGAATATCATTTCAAAATGGCTCCTTTCTGAGGTGATCCCTGCTAAACTACCTATAGGTGGATGTTTTAATACACTAACAGTGAATTGGATAAGAGCGATAGGACATTATCCCTAAATATGGAATTTTTATTATTATATAAAAAATTCCAACTACACCTCTTAATCAATTTTAAGTAATTAGAAACATATCAAGCCCTTTCAACCCTAAGGATGATGTCAACAATGGTTGTAGGTGTAAATTAAGATGTTCATATAGACAAGACATGGAATTAAGCAAGAATATGTTAGGATAAAAGATTCCAAATCCAATTAAATTCAATTTTTAAAATTCTTATATGTTAGGGTGTGGAGCTAAAAGCTTCACCAAGGAGCATACTTAAACAGGTTCGGGTCTACACAGACGCCGGCGTTGGTCAGGAGCGACCGACGTCGGTTAGTAGCAGTTGCAGAGGCACCGACGTCGGCGATATGGTCAACCGGCGACGGTCACAGGCGAACAGGTAGGAACCGACGTCGGTTACCTACGTGTCCAGAAATCTATTTCCGTGGACAGCAGCGAGTGTTTGCATGATAAGTTTGAGTCGTGGACTCAAGCTTGCATCTCTATTATTGGCAATATTATTTTTAGAGCCCTTGTTCAAGAGGCTTAACTATTTGTTGTAAGAGCATGCTCAAGTTTCCTATTTCTATATGTAGGAAGATCTTCTTAGCTTAGAATGGTAAGTGTTGTGTGTAGAACTGTAAGAGTAGAACATTGTGAATGTTTGAAGGACAGTACAGAGTTGCATCAATCCAGGTTGTTGGATTTGAGTGTACTTGAGAGTGAGCTCTTGAGGAATAGAGATCTAGTGAGAGATCTTGTGTGCATCTGAGAGAGGTGTGGAAGAACGAAGCTTCTTCATTGTATTCCTATTGTAAAGAGTTTCAATACAAGTTTTCAGGGTGTTTTCTTGTATATCTTGTTCTGTGCTATTTATCATTTCAGTTACTTATCTATCTAATTTATTTCCGCGTTTATTGCTTTCACAAGTGTAATCTATTGTTGGTTTGATCCCCCAACAAGTGGTATCAGAGCCTTGGTTACAAGTTACAGGTTACAGATTACAGGTTGCTCACAGGTGTTTCTGCAGGAATTTCTGTTTGAGTGGGAGAAGCAATGGCAGAAGAAAGTAAGCTGAGAATGGAAAAGTTTAATGGCAAGAACTACCAACATTGGAGAATGCAGATAGAGGACTATCTGTATCAGAAGGATCTCTACTTACCGTTAGGTGGGATAGCAAAGAAACCCAAGGACATGGAGGATGAAGAATGGGAAGTTCTTGACAGAAAGGCTCTTGGGTCTATAAGACTGAGTTTGGCCTCCACTGTGATATGTAATTTGTCACAGGCAAAAACTACGGTAGAGTTGATGACCACGTTAGCAAATATGTATGAAAAACCCTCAGCTTCAAATAAGGTATATCTTATGAAGCAATTATTTAATTTACATATGAATGAAGGTGGATCTGTTTCTACTCATCTGAATGATTTCAATGGAATTGTTAATCAGTTAAGTTCTGTCAATATTGTATTTGAAGATGAAATAAAAGCTCTTTTGATATTATGTTCTTTGCTTGAAAGCTGGCATGGCTTAGTAATGGCAGTTTCTAATACTGCATCTGCATCAAATATTTTGAAAGTAGAGGATGTGGTAAGTGTTATCTTGAATGAGGAAATACGCAGGAAAAGCACAGAAGAGACATCTGGGAACGCTTTAAATTTTGAGAGCAGGGGAAGGCAAAAAGAAAAGAGCAAGAGGAGATCAAGATCTAAGTCTAAGGTGAGAGGAAGATCCAAATCCAGGAATGGCAGGAAGCCACAATGCTGGAACTGTGGAAAGATGGGGCACATAAGCAGAGATTGTTGGTCAAAGCCCAAGGAGGACAACCAACACGAAGGAAAGGAAGAAGCCAAGGTTGCAGGTATTGCACAGGATGCTTTAATTTTCTCTTTGCATAATAACATAGAATCTTGGGTATTAGATTCTGGTGCATCTTTCCATGCTACCCCTAACAGAGAGTATTTCAGTGACTATATCCATGGAGATTTTGGAATAGTATACTTAGGGGATGATGAGCCTTGTAAGATTATTGGCAAAGGTAAAGTGTAGCTGAAGATGCAGAATGGCAACACATGGGTGTTGAGAGAAGTGATGCATGTTCCTAGTTTGAAGAGAAATTTGATTTCTGCAGGTAAGCTAGGTGATGAGGGTTGTACAGTAACTCTCACAACAGATTCTTGGAAGGTGACCAAGGGTGCACTAGTTATGGCCAGAGGTAAGAGAGAAGGTACTCTCTACTTGTGTAATTGTGTTACTAACAAATCTCCTTCAGTTTTATCTACTTCAGGTGTGGATTGTAAATTGTGGCACTCAAGGCTTGGCCACATGAGTGAGAAGGGGATGTCAATACTTAAGTCTAAAGGTATGCTTTCAAATTTGAAAAGTATGGATCTGGAGTTTTGTGAGCATTGTGTATTTTGAAAATAGAAAAGGGTTAGTTTTCTCAAGACTGGATCTACTAAGAAAAGGCAGAAGTTGCAGCTTGTTCACACAGACGTGTGGGGACCGGCTCAGGTAGCCTCTATTGGCGGATCACGGTACTATGTTACATTCATAGATGACGCCACAAGAAAGGTATGGATCTACTGTATTAAAAAGAAATCTGACGTTTTTGAGACTTTTAAGTTTTGGAAGGCTATGGTTGAGAATGAAACAGGCAGAAAGTTAAAGTGCCTGAGATCTGATAATGGCGGTGAGTTCTGCAGTCTTAAGTTCAAATTGTATTGTTATACACAAGGAATCCGTAGGCAAAGGACGGTTCCAAGGACACCTCAGTAGAATGGTATTGCTGAAAGGATGAACAGAACTATCATGGAGCGTGCAAGATGTATGAGATTGCATGCAGGGTTGCCCTTAGAGTTTTGGGCAGAAGCAGTTGACACCGTAGTGTACCTGATTAACAAAGGACCCTCTACAGCTCTGGATGGTGGAATTCCAGAAGAGGCATGGACAGGTAAAAAGGTAGATCTCTCATATCTCAAAG
Organism: Torreya grandis; assembly: GCA_037957365.1. Taxonomy (NCBI): domain Eukaryota; kingdom Viridiplantae; phylum Streptophyta; class Pinopsida; order Cupressales; family Taxaceae; genus Torreya; species Torreya grandis. The sequence goes on from JARHVA010002961.1 coordinate 2,009,444, forward strand.
TTTTTGGTAGTGAAGCCTTTGTGCATATAGATAAGGAAAATAGAAAGAAGCTTGATCCTAAGTCTACGAGGTGCACGTTTATAGGCTATGGCTCAGATGATTTTGGTTTCAGATTTTGGAATCTAGGAACTAACAAAGTAATCAGGAGCCGTGATGTTGTTTTCAATGAAAGAGTGATGTACAGTGATCAGATAAGGAAGCTGGATCAATCTGGGCAGAGCAATAGTGAATTGGATGAAGTTATGGTCCAAAATGAGCTCGCGGGAAAAAGAAATAATCACTTGTAGGAAAACACAGAGACCGACGTTGGCAGGGTTGGAACCGGCATCGACAGCACAGAAACCGATGTCGGTCATACAGAGACCGACGTCGGCAGACCAGGCACTGAGGTCGGTCAGTTAGAACCGATGACGGTGAGTGACAGGTCTACAGGTGGCCGAGGTCGGTCACTATCAGAAAATTTGGGTGGACAGATTGTTGAAAACAAGTCCAAGACACCCACCAGGAGGTCTGAAAGGGTAAGTAAGCCTCCAATTAGATATTCTCCTTCCTTATATTATTTATTGCTAACTGATGGTGGAGAACCAGAAAGTTTTGAAGAAGCATTACAGGTGGAGTCCAGGAGTAAGTGGGAGCGTGGCATGGTTGAGGAGATGGAGTCCTTAAGAGAGAACCAAACATGGGATTTGGTTGAATTGCCAGCTGGTAAGAGAACACTGAAGAACAGATGGACCTACAGGTTGAAGGAAAGTGAGGATGGTCAGATGCGATATAAGGCCAGATTAGTGGTAAAAGGATTTGCACAAAAGCCAGGTATTGACTTTGGTGAAATTTTTTCTCCTGTTGTTAAGATGACTTCAATAAGGGTTGTATTGTCTTTGGTTGCTTTTGAGGATTTGCATCTCGAGCAGCTAGATGTTAAGACAACATTTCTTCATGGAGATTTGGATGAGGAAATCTACATGGAACAGCCAGAAGGTTTCGAGGTCAAGGGTAAGGAGAAGTTTGTGTGCAGGTTGAAGAAAAGCTTGTATGGCCTCAAGCAAGCTCCAAGGCAATGGTATTTGAAATTTGACAGGTTTATGACTGAGCATGGCTATAGTAGGTGTCAATCAGACCATTGTGTATATTTCAAGAGATTTGATAACGGTAGATATATTATTCTATTGTTGTATGTAGATGACATGCTGGTTGCAGGGTCTCACATGCAGGATATCTCTGAGCTTAAGGAGAAGTTAGCTCAAAAGTTTGCCATGAAGGATTTGGGAGCAGCTAAGAAGATCCTTGGCATGAGCATTAGGAGAGACAGGAAAAATCACAGGTTGATATTGTCTCAAGAAGATTATGTGAATAAGGTGTTGGATAGGTTTAATATGCAGGATGCAAAACCGGTGAGTACACCTATGGCTGGACATTTTAAGCTAAGCAAAGAACAATGTCCCAATTCACATGATGAGGTAGAGTACATGAGTACAGTTCCATATTCTTCCGCAGTAGGGAGTTTGATGTATGCAATGGTGTGTACTAGACCAGATATTGCCCAAGCAGTGGGAGTAGTAAGTAAGTATATGGCCAATCCAGGTAAGGAGCATTGGAAAGCGGTTCAATGGATCCTTAGATATCTGAGAGGAACCAGCAGCAAGCACCTATGCTATGGAGGTTCAGATACTTCTCTACATGGCTATGTAGATTCAGATATGGTAGGGGATTTGGATGGCAGGAGGAGCACCACAGGTTATGTTTTTACTGTAGGTGGAACAGCGGTTAGTTGGATATCTAAGTTGCAGAAGGTTGTAGCCTTGTCAACTACAGAAGCAGAATATATTGCAGCTACAGAAGCTAGCAAGGAGATGATATGGATGACACGGTTCATGGAAGAGCTTGGAAGGGAGCATGGGAGTTACAGATTGTACAGTGATAGTCAGAGTGCAATCCATTTGGCCAAGAACTCAGCCTTTCACTCTAGAACCAAGCACATACAGCTAAGGTACCACTTCATACGGCAGGTATTGGAAGATGGTGAGTTGAAGCTGGAGAAAATTCATACAGACAAGAATCCTGCTGATATGCTAACAAAGCCAGTTACGATGGAGAAGTTGAATCTTCATTCAACTTCTATTGGTCTTCATGATTGAGTTGAAGATGGAGGAGCTAGAAGATGATGCTGTATAGGTTGGTGCAGCTGGTTTATCTCCAAGTGGGAGATTGTTAGGGTGTGGAGCTAAAAGCTTCACCAAGGAGCATACTTAAACAAGTTCGGGTCTACACAGACACTGGCGTCAGTTAGGAGCGACCGACGTCGGTTAGTAGCAGTTGTAGAGGCGCCGACGTCGGCGATATGGTCGACCGGCGACGGTCACAGGCAAACAGGCAGGAACCGACGTCGGTTACCTGCGTGTCCAAAAATCTATTTCCGTGGACAGCAGCGAGTGTTTGCATGATAAGTTTGAGTCGTGGACTCAAGCTTGCGTCTCTATTATTGGCAATATTATTTTTAGAGCCCTTGTTCAAGAGGCTTAACTGTTTGTTGTAAGAGCATGCTCAAGTTTCCTATTTCTATATGTAGGAAGATCTTCTTAGCTTAGAATGGTAAGTGTTGTGTGTAGAACTGTAAGAGTAGAACATTGTGAATGTTTGAAGGACAGTACAGAGTTGCATCAATCCAGGTTGTTAGATTTGAGTGTACTTGAGAGTGAGCTCTTGAGGAATAGAGATCTAGTGAGAGATCTTGTGTGCATCTGAGAGAGGTGTGGAAGAACGAAGCTTCTTCATTGTATTCCTATTGTAAAGAGTTTCAATACAAGTTTTCAGGGTGTTTTCTTGTATATCTTGTTCTGTGCTATTTATCATTTTAGTTACTTATCTATCTGATTTATTTCCGCGTTTATTGCTTTCACAAGTGTAATCTATTGTTGGTTTGATCCCCCAACATTATACATGATATTAATCAATAAACACTTGTACCCAACTTTAAAATATACTCCCTAGCATGAAAAACACTTGCATATACATTAAATACAACAGACATGGGCATCTCATAACGGTTAGGCATGGAAATTAACCATGTGATAACATTGAAGCTATTTCAAAAGAATATAAATGAAATACTTCCAAACCTTGATGGTTTTAACAACTATAATACCATGAATACAAATCCAAGAATAAGGTGAGTAAGCCCATACATGTGACTGCAAGTGAAGCTAGGCATGAAGTTGACAATGGAGGAAGACAAGCTAGCAAACTACTCAAATGAGAGACATGGGGAGACAAAAACATGGTAGGAGGTGTTAATATGACCTATATACCTATGTATCACCATTTTATAGCTATAAGAGACCCCTAAAGGAGAAAACACTTAAAAAATAATAAGCATTTTAGCTAGAACTGTACCTAGTGACACCCTCTTACAACATGAACTAAATTATTAATCTATACACCATGTAACCTAAAATAAATAATTGATACCATGTTATAATGAATCAAACATCCTCTAGAGCCAAATTCACTCACTAGTTGGTAAGGATTTGGCCAAAATAGATCAAAACCTATAGGGTACATGAAATAGCTAACAAATTTACATAGTCAACTTGTTAGCAATTGTTCATAAATCATGGTTAATGAATATTTTCAATATTAATATTAAAATTAATTTATTTTAATATAATATCATCTACCAAAATCATTTTTCTTGAAACTTCTTGTCCTGTCCATACTGAGCAAAAACATGAAGGTCAATTCTGCATGTTCAAGAAAGCACAAATGGAGAAGAATGGTTTTTGGGTATAAAAATACACTTAAAAATAAATTAAAGAATTTATATGAGATTATTTTATCTTAATATTCATATTTAAACATTTTATAAGTGGCACACTTCCCAAGGAGGCCGTATAAGTGCCAAACTCTTCTTTTTCTTTAAGAAAACTACCTTTTTTAACAACCTACCATATTTCAATTACTGATAATTATTTAAGAGTTATAAGGACACATGGGACATTAAATAATGTTTTTATATCTTCAAATTTCCCAATAAACTTGTTTAAGTCATTAAATGCATCCCTTTAACCCTTAAAATGATCTAAAATGATAAATGGACATAAAAACTAATTGACCAAAGCTAATATAATATTAATTAACATAAATGACATATGAAACACCTAATTACATGATATTACACCCATTATATACTTATAAATTCAATTTTTTACCTATAGGTGCCCCAATTTGACTAAAAAGTCAAATTTGGTCAATAGTAGGCTTGGTTGATTTTCAGTTTTGGCATGGTTAAGGATGTTTAGGGATGAATATGATGATTTTAGGTTATTAAATGGGTATTATCAGAGGTCAATTATGATTTGAGAGATTATAAAAGTTCATGGTATTCATTTAGTTCTTCATTATGTTCATCTTGGCATTGTTGGTTCAATAACATAAAAAATTGAGTAGGCAGTTTGTTGACATCACCATTACCACGTATGGATGAGTCAGGGGGAGTTGGTCATATGGGTGTGATCAAATTATTCACAAGTTTATATGGTAAAAATTTAAATTCATGTGATTAAGTGTAGTAAATTTTATTAAGGCTCAAAGTTATCCTTCCATGTAGATTACAGTAATTTCTATACTTAGCCAGACCGTCACTACACATCATGCAAATATAGATGAACTGGTAAGTTTGTTCATTTATTTTAGGTACATAACAAGTAGTTTTTGATAAAAGGTTTGCATGTATATATTTTATATAGTGTTAATAATAAAACCTAAAAATTTGGATTCTTGAAGTGTTATCTAACTAAATTATAAAGCTTCAAAGTTGCTCTAGTAGACTGTGATGGGTCGAAGACCATCAAGATAAACCTAGTTGAAGTATGAATTCATCTAGTCAATAGATATAGTGGTTCATTTTAATTCATGATGTTTATCTAATGGTGCACATAAGAGTAAATATGTCAAAGGTTTCATGCATAGGTGACAAATGTCACAAGCTCACTAGTCTGGTAGAAGATCGTACTAACAAAGATCAACGATGCGAGATAAGTCAAAAAGTCAACAAGGAAGACTGCCAAGTGTCACAAACATAAGGGAATATCAATAAATTTTATAAAATTCACACAAGGTTTCCAAGTTTCATAATCTTAGTATTTCTAAGAAAGATATAATGGTGAGTGCTATAAGATATAGACTTGGTTGATCCACAAAGATCGATGGTGTGCTTTTAGTCAAAATTGCAAGGGTGCACGAGATGAGGTAAACATGTTTGAGGTTTCACATTTGGAAAATGGATCAATGTGAGTTAAACTTCAAGATAATCTCAAATATATCAATGTATTGATTTTTTTTCCAAAATTTTAGAAAGCAACGAGATGATGAAAAATGCTCAATGTTTAATTATGACCTTTTGAATTTAAATATTTGAATTTAATAAAGGAAAGACCAGTATGTAGTTTTTAAGCTATAACTTTCATTCTATGCATAATTTTACCATGGTGTAAAAATTAAATTTGTAGAGGACATCAATGCTCATCTAAAAATATTCATTTTAAGGTCTAAATTTTCTTATAGTCTAATTTATTTAGTTCCAAATTTGTCTGTATGTTTGTTCATGTTCTGTAAGTAATTTGAGAAGGATATTTGAGTTGTTCTTGATAGTATTTGGATGTTTTAAGAGGAATTAGGTATTGAATAGTATTTTAGAATCCCTAAGGATGATTTTTATGGATTTTTTAGGTTTGAATAATCCACATTTGATATGAAAAAATGATTATAATGTGACTATGTGTTTATTCATGGTGGTTGTGTGGATAGAATGTTGTTTGAGCAAAATATGCTTTAGTACAAGAGTGTTTTGGTGAATATGATCATTTGAGGATGTCAAAGGGGTCATGTGGAGTATAAATATGCATTTTTAATTGGTTATATATTTCTTATTTTTCTCAGATAAGTGTCAAAGAGGTGAATGGGTATTCATAGGACCTAAAAGGTGACTTAGGCATATATGAAAGAGGGTTTGCTTAAAGGTGACCCATGTAGATGCCTTAAGAGTGAATGCATGTGTTGTGGCTAAAAATTAAGGTTGTAAAAATTATAATAATCATGAAGGATATATAAAATATGAAATAAAATGTGGTGATTTATATATTTGTGATATTGGAGAGAAGAGGTGTGTGTGAGTTATGGAGTGAAGGAAAGGGTGTGTGCCTAGTGGATATATTGAAAAGTAGATTAGGTTGATGACTATGTGTATTACTTGTAGGTTATATTTTTGATTTCAAAGATAATAATCTTTAATGTTTAAATATTGAAGGTGGTTATAAGGACTTGATCATCTTAGGGGTAGGTAGTCCTTGTGAAATAGGTGTTTCTCTAATATTGGTCAAAAGGACTTGACCAATAAGTGGTTAGAATGACTTGATCATCTTATGGGTAAGTGATCCTCGTGAAATAGGGTTTCACTAGATTCTAGTTAAAAGGAATTGACTAATATCATGTTTATAATCATCTTATAGGATAATTAGTCCATGTTTTATTAGGCTTGAGAGTGGGTTTTATTCCTTAAAAGGGTTTCCCACATAGATCTTATATTGTGTGTATGATCTTGCATTATCTTCATTATTCATTTCTATAAACATCTTGTATGCTTAATTAAAGGTTGTATTGAATGCTTAAGTGTTTGAAGGGTTTGGAAATCTAATTGGATTATTTGTCATCACTAATTCACCCCTTGTCAGTGATTGTACCTCTATCAATTGGTATCAGAGTAGGTCCTTTGGTAAAGTCTTGATATCTTAAAGGAAATTCAAGGTATAATATGGGTATCCATCAAATTCAAGGAGGTTTTTCCACTAAACAAGGACCTATGTTCAATATATCCAATTATGATTTTTGGAGTATAAGGATGAGGACCTACATCATGTCCCTAGGGTTTGACACTTCACAATCTATTGTGGATGGTTATTCTGCACCTACTATTCCTCCATGTAGTACTACATATAAGAAGTTGTTTGAGAAAAATTATAAGGGAATGAATGGTATCACTTGTGGACTTTCAGAGATTGAATAGACCAAGGTAATCCATTTCATATATACCAAGTAAATGTGGGAAAAATTGAATATTATTTATGAATGAAATTCAAAGGTTAAGTTAGAAAAGTTGTAGACTCATCAAAGACAATTTAAAATTCTTAATATGAAGGAAGAAGATTATATGGAATCTACAATATTAAGCTCTCTCTCTCTCTCTCTCTCTCTCTCTCTCTCTCTCTCTCTCTCTCTCTCTCTCTCTCTCTCTCTCTCTCTCTCTCTCTCTCTCTCTCTCTCTCTCTCTCTCAAATTTGATTCTAAAGTATCTACTGTAGAAGAAAGTTATGATCTTACTAAGTTGAAGATGAATGAATTGCATGGAATCCTTATTTCCTAATGAGATGAGAATAAATGATGATATACCATTAAATAAGGAAGCAAATTTTAAGACAAAAATGAAGCCAAAGAATAAGTTCTAAGGTAATAAAATCAAGGAGGATTAAACATCTTATATTAATGAACTAATTACTTTGTTTACAAGGAAATTGAAAATAGGGTTAGGCAAGTATAAGGGTAAACTACCCTTTAAACAATTCAATTATGGAGAAGTAGGAAATTTTGATAATAATTTCCCTCATAAGCATAAGAATAATGATGATGACGCATATGGTGATGGCCAAGATGAAGACAAGAAGGCATGTAAGTCTACTAAGAGAAATAAGAGATTCATAATGTTTGACAACAATAAGAAGAACTTCAAGGACAAGAAGAGTCTCTACACCAAAGAAGATTGCAGCTCATCAAATGAGAGGGAAGACAATGACTTAGAGTATGATCATGGTCCTATTTAAGATGAAGATATATTCATGGCTAACTAAGGAAGTTTATCATATACAAAATATTCTACTTGAAGTGATTTAGATGATGATAAAGATGAGGTGCACTGTGAGACTAAATTGATGCATGGTCTTGAAGAACTAAAGATTGAGAAGAAAATTAACAAGAAGATGAATTATCAAATCAAGGACTATGAGGATCAATTCATTGTGTATGAATCAAGAATGAATGAAGACACTAAGAAGCAGGAAGATATAGTCAAGCATCTCGGTTGTCAATTGAAAATCCTATCTACAAGCCTTAAAGATAAATAAGATGAATGTTGAAGGTATGTAATTAAAAATGATTCATTAAAAGATGACTTAGAGAAAACACCTAATAATATGTAGTCATTTATGAGATTTGAAAAGAGCTCAAGTGATCTAGATAATATTCTAAATGGTCAAAACATGTAAGTGATAGAACTGGTCTTGGATACAATGAAGAACTAGAAAATATAAGTCAAAACAAGATGAATAATAATGTAAATCAGACCTTGAAGGTAAAAAATTAGTCAAGGAATGAAGATGATGGAAAAGTGAAGAATCAGCTGAGACAACCAAATTCCATGAGGTATGAAAGTTTCAATGGTTATTGTTACACAATAATTTGTTTGGGAATATAGCTAGATAATGCAAGAGACCTATTAGAAATGAGTTTACATGGAAATATGATGGGGGTCATCAATCAAAAGGTGTGAACAAAGTTAACTGCTTTAAATGTCTTGATGAAGAACATTTAGCTAAGCATTTTCAAAATAAGTTAAGGCAAGGTGAGTCTTCTTAAAAAGGATTAGTTTGTTTCAATTATCAAAATAATAGACATATTGAAATATTTTGTTCTAATCAAGAAAAGTAGGATAATATTTTTGTAAAAGGTACAGTGTGCTTCAATTGTCAATAGAGAGGTCATATTGCTAGATTCTACAAGCAAAGGCCTACAAGACATAATAGGTTTAATTAGATTCTTAGAGTGTAATAAAGAAAGCAAGTCAACTCATGGAAACCAAAGGTGGTAAGTGTGATTCATGATGAGTCTATAGGTCCAAGTAATTTATTTGTTATGGTGGAGAATGCTTCAGAAGTTGGAGAGTGCAAAGAGCTCTCATTATCTACTCATGTTGTGAATGAAGAGACCAAGCTCAAGGAGAAGACCAAGTTGTTAGTTGAGGCTAGTTCTGAGGTGTGTATGGATTTAGGAGAACATCTTGTTGTTGCTAAGCAATTTTCATGTAAATAACATTAGTTGTCAATACCTAGTGATGAGGGTTTGAACTATAAGGAAGATTATTCAATTAAAAAGATATGTCAAGATTCCATGGTTGCTCCAAATGATGTATATCCTAGCATAGAAGAGAAAGTGAGTGATGTAGAAAATGAACAAGTTGTCAAAGTTCAAAATAAGGAGAAAAAGAGTAGGAAGTCTTATAGATATATAAGGATTATAGTGGTTACTAAAGAGATGTGAGCCACTCATGGCTTCACTTAGTTTTAAGAGCAATATGGTGTAGAAGAGGTCTCTATCTATGCTTCTTAATAGACTTATTTCATTATAGAATCAAGTGTCAGTTTATTTTTCTTTAGAAGGTCCTAAAAGGCAAGAGATGGGTGTTTATAGTTGGATTTTGTGTGTCAAGATGGGAGAAGTGATCTGATGAGATTAGAATGATGTCATAAGATGTTTTTTGTTGTATATGTAATGTTTATAAGATTAGAATGGGTGTTTTTAGGTGACATAATGAGATTTATGGAATGTCAAGAAGATTTTGGTGCTCAAAAAGGTTTGTGAACTTACTTGTGATGTGTTCCAAGTGTTTTTGTGTCTTGATGATCCTGTTTGTACCTTTTGAAGGTTTTTGTGCACTCTTGGGTTTATTTTTCTTACTGAAAATCAAATCCATGGAATATGAATTTAAGGTTACCAAAGGTGTGAAGGCTAAAATTTTGGTCCATAAGTGTGTGATGGTTTTCTACTAGGGTATAAAAAGTTTCAAAGGTAGGTGTTGACTAGAAGGAGGTTTGTTGACCATGTTTGTTTTAAGATTTTAAAGTTTTGGGATATGCTAGAAAAGTTATTTACCTTATGATTTGATGTCTAAATATTCTTAATATGTTGGATTGACTAAATGGGTTGTCAAATCAAGCTTCATATAAATGTGAAGGTTTGTGGTTTTTAAATTATTCATGTTTTTATCAATATGGAGGCCTAATTAACTAATAGATTTGTGAAGGAAGTATGTTGCAGAGGAGGAGATAGGTCATGAAAAGTGGTGTGTCTAATGGGGAATATTAGACTACTCTAGATATGAATTTTTAAGACTTGTAAGTATGTATACTGAAAGTTAGGGGCTCTAAAAGTTCTAGGTAGGCTATAAGGAGTCTAGACAGGCCTACTATGAAGATTTGATGCATTGTATTAGTTTATACAAAAGATAAATGCATGAGAGTTTCAAGGTGAGTTATCAATCTAGTTTAGATCATGTTTTATATTTGGTGATTATCATGAAGTTCTATTGGTGGTCCTTGAGGTGGATTGAGAGAGAAGGCTAGTAAGCCTATGTGGTGGTTCTTCATGGTGTGTGAAGATATGAAGATGATTAAGTGGTGAAATGGATTAGAGATCTTAGGGGGAGTCCATATTAGATGTTTATTGGTGAGTTATATCATATTTTAGTGTTATTGTGTGTTATTTCTTCATTGATTATAGTGTTTGGTTGAAGAGAATGTTGGCATGTAGTAAGAGGAAGTTGTCAAGAAAAAGACAAGGTAAGATCAAGGTAAGGGTGAGTTTGAAACATATTTATAAGGTGGTAATATCCTATTTGTGGTATTTTTATGTCCTTATGATCAATTATTTCCCACTTTGTCATTGTGTCAAAGGGGAAGAAGGTTCTTATTGTGAGAGTGCTTGAAGAGAGAGAAGGAAGGTGAGTTGTATGATGGGTGTTGAAATCAACGACAAAAAGGGATACTATTGGATTTTTTTAATTATGTCATGGATTTATCAAGCTGATTTAATGAAGTGTCTTGATAATCTAAGTGTCAATGACAAAGTGTGTAATGTGTTTGTCCTAGTATATTTGAAGTAGGCTTCATTGATCTTCAGTTTTGGCATGATTAAAGATGTTTAGGGATGGTATGATGATTTAAGGCTATGAAAGGGGTCATATAAGAGGTTAAGGATTATTTTATTGATTATACAAGTGCATATATTTCATTTGGTTCTTCATTATGTTCATCTTAGCATTGTTGGTTCAATAGCAAAAAAATTTGATTAGGAAATTTATTGACATCACCCTTACCACATATAAATGAGTCATGGGGAATTGGTCATATGGGTGTGATAAAATTATTCCCAAATTTATATTTTCCAAATTTTATGTCATGAAATTAAGCATATAAAAATTTATTAAGGTTCAAATTTGGACTTTCAAGTAAATTGCAGTAGTTTTTATACTTAACTAGACCGTCACTACACATCATGCAAATATAGATGAAATAGTAAGTTTGTTAATTTATTTAAGGTACATATAAAGTAATTTTTTATTAAATTTTTACATATAGTTGTTTTATATAGTTTTAATAACCTACCCTAAAAATTTGGAGTCTTGAAGTGTTGTCTAGCTCAAGTTATAAAGCTTCAAAGTTGCTCTAGTAGACTATGATGGGTTGGATACCATTAAGATAAACCTAGTTGAAGTCTGAAGTCATCTACTCAGTAGATATAATGGTGTACATAACAATAAATATGTCAAAGGTTACATGTGTAGGTGACAAGTGTCATAAGCTCATTAGTCTGATAGAAGATCAATCGTGAGTAGTGGTTCATACTGACAAAGAGTCAGTAATGCAAGCAAGAATTCCAAGTGGGAAAAGCATAAGGGACTATTAATAAATTTATAAATTTGCATGTGAGGTTGCCAAGTGACATATTCTTATGAATTTTAAGAAATATCTAATAGTGAATGCTAAAAGATAAAGACCTGGTTGATCCATAAAGATTGATAATGTACTTTCATTCAAAATTACAAGGGTGCATGAGATGATGTCAACATGTTTTAGGTTTAAGTTTGGATAGTAGAGCACTAAAATTTAGAATTTGAGATACCCTTGAAGATATATATGGATCAAGTTTGTTCCAAAATATCAATAAGTAGTGAGATGATGACAAATGCTTGATGTTTAACTATGACCATTTGAATTTGAATATTTGAATTTAACAAAGGAAAGACCAATCTATAGTTTTTGAGCCATAAATTTCATTATATATGACTTCAAGGTGCATATATAAATATTAATTTGAAGGTATAAATGTTTGTCTAGTCAAATTTATTGAGTTCCAAAGTTAACTATGTGTTCATTCATGTTCTATAAGTAACCCAAGAAGGATATTTAAGTTGTTTTTGATAGCATTTGGATGTTTTAAGGGGCCTTAGAAATTGGAGAGTGTTTTATACTCCTTAAGGATGATCTGTATGGATTTTGGAGGTCTGAGAAATCCATATTTGATATGAAAAAATACTTAGAAGGTGATTGTGTGTTTTTTCATGGTGGTTGTGTGGACAGAATGTTGTTTAAGCAAATTGTGCTTGAGTAGAAGAGTGTTTTAGTGGCTGTGATCATTTGAAGATGTTTAAGGGGTCATGTGAATTAGATTTATGAATTTTGAAGTGGTCCTATGTTTTTAAGTTTTCTCATATGAGTGTCAAATAGGTGAATGGGTCTTCATAGGACCTAAAAGGTGACGTAGGCCTATTTGAAAGAGGGTTGTGCTTAAAGGTGACCCATGTAGATGCCTTAAGAGTGAAGGCATGTTTTGTGGCTGAAAAATAAGGTTGTGAACATGATAATAATCATGAACACTCCATAGAATTTGAAAACAAATGTTGTGATTTCTAGATTTGTGAGATTGGAGAGAAGAGGTATGTGTGAGTTGTGGAGTGAAGGAAAGGGTTGCACCCAGTGAATAGATTGAAGATGAGAGTAGGTTGATGACTATGTGTATGAACTATAGGCTATATTTTTTATGTCAAATATAGTACTCTTTTAGGTTTGAAGATTGAAGGTAGTCATAAGGACTTGATAATATTAAGGGAAGGTAATCTTTATTAAATAGGCGTTTCACTAAAGCTGGTCAGATTGACTTGACCAACAGGTGGCCAGAATGACTTGATCATCTTAGGGGTAGGTTCTCACTTTAAAATAGGTGTTTCACTAAATTTTCGTTAGAAGACTTGACCAATCTCATGTTTTTATTCATCTTATAGGACAAGTAGTCCATGTGTTAGTAGACTTGAGAGTGGGTTTTATTCCCCAAAAGAGTTTCCCACATAGATCTTATGTTATGTGTATGATCTTTCATTATCTTCAATTTCCATTTCTATAAAAATCTTGTATGCTTCATGAATGGTTGTATTGAATGCTTAAGTGTTTGAAGGGTTTGAAAATATAATTAAATAATTTGTCACCACTGATTCACCCCCCAATCTCAATGATTGTACCTCTATTAGGGCTTACCTATTTGTAGCATATTGATTTGGATGAAGAGTATCTTGTGAATGAAATTGGGGCCCCAGTTGATGTTGATTTTAATCCACATGATTTTATTTAAGTTTATAATGTTCCTACAAAATAAGTTTCATCTACCTCTTCCCCTTTTATCCCACCTACCACCAATAATTTGAACATCTCTGATGATTTTATCACTTATTTTCCATTAGATAATTTAGTGTTATAAAATGTAATTTCCAATCTGAAAGAGGGTGTTATTGATGAGTTCAATGTTTTAAAACAATAGGAGATAAAGACAAAAACATTAATAAAGGAAATTAACACCTTTTTTCACAATCAATCTCAAAGACTATTTTTTTTTGCTTGTTCAAAATGAACCCTCAAAGATTGAAACTTTATTCAATCAAGCTCAATATGGGTTAGTTTCAGTTAATAATGTTTACAATGACAATGTTTTTAGGCATTATGATAAATAGGTTGGAAAATATGAATGCATAAGCCCAAGTTTATTTAAAAAAAATGGGCAAGAGAAATAAACCTTATTGTCATTGCCCAATCAAATAGGGAAAAAATTTTGGTAAGTTTTTATCATTTATAGCATATATATTCTTGTTATAATTTTATCTACTTATATTTCATTTTTAAATTACAGTCAAAATATAAAAATTTGAAGAAAGAAACATAGATTTTTAATGCAGATTTAAAAAGTTCTCATAAAAGTATAAATTCAAATGTTGCATTCAAGGAAAAGATTGTTCTATTAAATAAATAGAACAACACCTTAAATAAAATTATTAAAGAGCATGCGATGGATCTAGATATTTTATTGAAGTAGAAAATATATTTAGATCTGAGTTTACTTTCAAAGGCAATGTAGTGAATGAGGAGAGAGAAAATATTACAAATATAAATTCTATTATAGAGGATATTCTTAAGGAAGGAGTTATCAAGGAGGGCACACAAGCAGGTTAAGAAGAGGGGGGTTTCAAATGAGGGCAGTGGCATACAATAAGTGGGTGGAGAGTTTGTTCTAAAAAATTGTTAGCTTGTTTCAAAAATACTTTATATTGTTCAAAATGACAATGATATTTATTATGTTTATTTCAAAAACACTTTATTATGTTTGAAAAACACTTGTTTTATTCAATAAATTTTAAATGTCAATGATCTATGTTAAACACTTTATTATGTTTGAAATACTCTTGGTTTGGAATTTTAAGCATTTAAATGTATTGTGGTCCAGCTAAAATATTATATGGAGATATAGGAGTGTAGTATTTATTTAATACTTGTGTGAATATTAATTTTATGAACTAAATGAACTAGACTACAATCTATATTTTAAGATTTAATGCATTTTTGGTTGGACTAGATATCTCATTTAAAATTGAGGAATACCTAGTTATAATGTTAAGTGTTTTTCATCCTTTAATATGAAAGTAAGGATATAAGTTATATTGGTACAATCATGATATATTGTTATATAATTTTGATATAAAAAATGTATTTTCATCAAGCTTAACTGTTTTATGGAGATATAATAATCTATTTTTTAAGGTTGAATGTTTGGTTGGACTGTGTATCCCATTTCACATTAAGGAATACCTAGTTATATTGTTGTGTGTTTTACATACTTTAATATGGCACTAAGGATACAAGTTATTTTTTTTATAATTATGGAGCCTATATCATTATAATATTTGGTCATTCAGTAATAACCTAAATCTTCATTTTCATTTATAAGATCATATTGATTGTTAGTGTCTCCATATTTATATGGTGTGTTTGAATAGATTAGTCTTGGATATTTTATTATCATGACTAGTTTTTATATTTAGACTAGCATATGAATATAATTTTTATCATTGAGAGTCAAAGAATATACATGAATGTAATATTAAGGGTATATATCATTTAAAAGAGTGATATTGGTGGCCCTGTTGACATCTAGTTGAATCAATGCAACTGGGTAGTACTTGCTACCAACTAGTTGCATAATGCAACTAGGTGGCATTTGTTTTTTACTGAGATGCATCATGTAGTTGGGTGGTACTTTCTACTACTTAGTTACATTATGCAATCAAGTGATAAGAGGTTTTGCCCAGTTGTATGGTACTACTAAAAGGTAATAGAAATAAGTGCCTCCCAGTTCCATGGTGTCTAAAACAGTCTTTAGGGTGATTATTAAAAATATGACGCTCATAAAAGTGGACTATGGGCATAAAATTGTAATAGAAGAAAAAATGAAGTGTTAAATTTTAGTCTCTCTATTAAATAAGTATTTCTACATTTTTTACTATCTTAAGGTGTTTCATAATCTTAATGTGAAATTAAAGACATCAATTCTAATTGAGTATCAATTAATCTATAGAGAGTTTAAGAAACTTACAAGTAGTTTACATGCATGAAATATTAAGTTAATAATATATCAAGTTAATTTTTTATAATGAGTGGAAGTAATATATATTAAATTAATCATAAGGCTATAAATAATTTTTTAAAACTCAATCTTTCAAATATTTTACAAAATAAAAAAAATTAATAAAACAGTAATTACCATACATATCAAACTAAAACTCAGGTAGTTGAAACAATCTTCAACAAAGTTGCTCATCATAAGTGATATTTGCATCTACCATGTCTATACCATATTTAGTCTTAGTATTTACATCCTTTGTATTACTCACTATATTAATGATGCCTCTTATTTAAGATAGAGAACTCCATGTTTCTAGTGCTCTTTCATCAGGAAACTTGTCCACAGAATAACATAAAACATATAGTCTCAAGCAAGTCTCTAGATTTTTATCTAATCTGTTGCAAGGTTTTGACTTCACAAAATACAATGCACTAAATACTTGCTCATCTTTCACAGAACCCAAAATCATTTTTTAACAAAGTTTATATAATTTGAAATATTCATTAATACTTTCTAGTGAGATGTTACTGTTGACGCAGTGGATTACACCTGGGGCAGGAAGCCGAGCTCCTGCCTTCCACACGCAACAATGGAAACTCCCCTCTCACCTATAGGACTGGTGAAGCTGGAGGGGAGAGTCTCTAGGTAAGGGCTAGCTCCCTTTGATGCATCATATTCATTCTAGTAAGTGCTAATACATACATACATACATACATACATACATACATACATACATACATACATACATATATATATATATATATATATATATATATATATATATATATATATATATATATATATATATATATATATAATGGGGGGGATGAAAAGGGAGAATGATTTTAGGAAAACAAATCTACTCTAAGGAGGTGATGCACCAAAATAAAGTCGACCTTCTCAAATTCACACTTTAAATCAGACAAACACATACATACACTTCATACTTGGTAGAAGGACTAGGCTGCAAGAAACTCAACAGGGAGGCTCTAATGGAAAATACAGAAAATAGAGATTCACCAAGGTGTTGTGAAATGCACACTGTAAATAATTTCTTCTATTTTTGCACTTATAAATATAGCTCTCCTTGTCAGCTATTGAAATGGCACCTTGTAGACAATAAGTATGTTGGTGTCAAACCTATGAAAGCATCAAGAAATAATGACTAAACACAAACTAACACTCAAGACATACTCAGAAATATCTATCCAAGATAGAGGTAAAAAATGTGTTTATTAATTCAGGTTAAATTTTACTAGGGCTATGCCTTACAAATGTGGAAGATAATTACAAAAATGACAAGTCTCCAATATATAGAAGAAGAAAGGAGGCCTTTTGGTGCCCTTTTTACAAGTGGCCCATTCGGATTCTTCTCATTGGGAAGAGCAGACTGCTCAAAACATCAATGAGCTGCACCCTTTGTCTGCTTGTAAGGCTGCTTCTTCAAGGTGACTACACAGTTTGTCTACTCATATATGCAAAATGAAGAAAACCAGTTGCACTACTAGTTATTTGCACCTCCCAATGGTCAATTCATAGGTACTGTATCATCTTTCAAAATAACTTCTTGAATCAACACTTCCCTTTACCACTTGGACTATCTGTCTACTCCTACACTTAGCACTTTCTGACTCTTTCAGCCCTTTTTGTGAGCTATCTTCTGGCAGATCGCTACATTTCTAGGCCATTTCCATGGTTAGCGCTCCTTTGGTTTGAAAGCAAACAGCTCTTTCACTATGTTAGAATTGACATTCATGTGGCCATCACCGTTTTGAAAACTAATGGCTAATTCACGTCCTTATATTTGATGGCTCTCGAGATATCATCCTCAACAAATTCCTTTAGGCTTTTCTCCTTCAGCCCTTTTTGTGGGTCTTTCCTTTGTTTCAGACCTTTTCCTACAGACAAAAAGTCTACGAGAATTGGTGCTTTGAATTTCTCGGGTCTTTGTTTCGACCCCTCATTGAACCAACCTATTGAACCAAAATTGGTTCAACAATTCAATGGTTCAACGCTGTGCACCGAGCCGACTGAATCAAACATTAAACCACTCACTTTGAATCAAGTGTTGAACTGGTGGTCTTGAACCAAACTCATTGAACCAAGCCATTGAACTAAAATTGGTTCAATAGTTCAATGGTTTAGATGACTGTTGAATCGAGGTGTTTTGAACTGAGTGATGAACTCTTCATTGAACTAGAAGTTGCTAAACCATTTGAACTTTGCTGAAGCACTGAAACTAAGCTTTTGAGCTGAAGCCTTTGAACCAAAATGTTGAACTGCCAATTGAACCAAGTGTTGAATTGAAGTGATGGTTTAATGGCTCAAAGATGCCAGCGTTGTAATTTTTCTTTAGATGAAGGCCTAAAAGAGCCTTGTAAACCCCTACACCTTCTGAACTGATTTCTCATCTGCCAAGGATTTCACCTGTAGAGTCCGTAAAAACTCTTGGACTTGTGCAAAATCAAAAAATGAATTGGCCTTAAATAGTAGGGGAAGAAGGTGACTGATTTTTTGCCCTGTTGGGAAAAAATGGTCAATAGATTCGCACCTCCTGGGGGAAGCATGCCTACCATGCTTAGAAGATAGTTGCCTCAAAAATCCATTGGGCACGGAGTCAGATTGTAACATTAAAATAGCAACAACTTTGATAAATTCCAGAATCAATCACGCAAATTCACTCCAAGAGGAAAAGAAAACACACACAAAGCTAAGAAAACTACTTGTGCAACAACACTTAGGGAAAATAGGGATATACAGTTCTTTAGATGTATCCTATTAACTGGGATATGCAGTTCTTCACCATCCAACCTAGAGAGTTGGAATGCATTATGCTGCTTGAATTGAGTGATTATGTACATGCCACTCTAAAGGGCATCAAACTTTGCATGTTTTCTAGGCTTAGCTCGATATTCATCCCATTTCAAGATAATATCTCCTTCAGAGAAACCTTTTGGTGAATATTTCTTGTCAAAGTGTCTCTTTACTTGCTATTGACAGCTAGTCATGGAAACCATAGCTTGGTCCCTTTCCTCTTGTAGTTCCATTAGCTCGCATAATCTAACCTCCATGCTGGTTCCTTCCTCTAATTGCAGCTGGCAGGTGAGATCCAAGGCTGGCAACTCAAGTGAAATGGGGAACCTAGCTTCCCTTCCATAGACGAGTGTGTATGGCGAGTTGCCAATTGCTCTCTTTGGGGTGATTCGATCAGCCCACAGAGCTATTTTTAGCTTGGCATGCTAAGTCCTCTAATTTTCTTCCATGGTTCTCTTGATGATCCTGATCAAGTTTTTTTTGGTGGACTCAGCCAGCCCATTCCCCTATGGGTAATAATTAGATGAAGTGCTAAGATATATACCATACCTCAATGCCCATTCACTCATTTTGGTTCCTAGAAAAGCCAACACATTATCTAAGATTATGGTTGCTAAAACCCTAAACCTGGTCACTAGGTCCTCATAAAATTTTAGGATTGCACTTTCATTTGGTTCCTTCAGAGCAACAGCCTCCACCCACCTTGTGAAATAGTCCATGGTAGTCAGGACCCACTTGTGTCCAACACTAGAGGGAGGATTAATCATCCCTATGAAGTCCAGGCCCCACTGCATGAATGGCTATTCAACTTGAATGGGTTGTAGAGGCATGGCAACCAACCATTATTTCCCATCAAAAAGGGCACACTTCTGGCACTTTCTTACCCAGGCATGGGTGTCCCTAAAAAGAGTAGGCCAAAAATAACTAGCTCTCATTATCCTTACTACAGTGGCTCTAGGAGCAAAATGACTGCCTACTAGCCTAGTGTGGAACTCAGATAGCACCTTGTCAGCCTAATTCGAGTCTATGCATCTTAGAAGGACCCCAGAGAGATCCTTCCTAAACAATACTCCATCAACCAGAACATAAGGGAGAGACTAGAGCCTGAAGTATCTTCTTTTGATCTTATCAAGATTCTATGGGCACTCACCAGTGAGAAGGAAATGCCTCAGGTCTGATGTCCAGTCCCTTATGATATCTAGTTCTTCTATTGTAGCTACATCATGAATTAGTAAGCTATCTTCCCCTTTCTGTTTGAAGTCCTCAGCAAGGTGTTCACACATGCCTCTTCCTCTCACTAGCTTGGTGATCATGATGTCTATGTCATACTCCATTACCCTGGTGATCCACCCTGCTCTTTTCTCATTTAGGTCTCAGTTGGTCAGGAAATCCTTGATGCCAGGATGTGGAACCATGAGGTGAATCTTGCTATTGGACAATATATACCTAAATTTCTTTAGGCTCTACACTACTACCAGGACTTGCTTCTCTACATATGTGTATCTGACTTCAAAATCCTCTAACCCTTGGTTAAAAAATGAAAGTGGTTGCTCAAGGTCATCACTATTTGCTTGAGTAAGCATGATGGAGATTACCTCTTCATTGCCAAAAGTGTAGAGGTTAAAGTCTTTATTGAAGTTGGGGCTGATCAAAGTAGGAGCCTAGGTTATGGCCTGCTTGATGGCTTCAAAGCTATCCTGCCTTTGTGTTGTCCACTTAAACTCCTGACCCTTTTTTAGCATGCAAGTCAGTGGCTTGACTATCTCTAGAAAATTTAGAATGAATCTCTAAATGAAATTTATTTTGCCAAAGAAAATCTACAGGCCTTTCTTGTGACTAGGTAGGGACATCTCCAAGATGGAACAAAATTTCTCAGGGTCAATAGATAAGCCCTCCTTAGACATGATGTGGCCAAGGAGTTTCCCTTCGTAAACAACAAACACACATTTCTTCGAGTTAAGAGAGATGCCAAACTCCTTACACCTTTCAAAAATTTGCTTGAGGTGTTTCATGTGTTGGCTCACTTCCTTGGAGAATACCATCACATCATTGAGGTATACTAGCACATTATTATTTATCAAGCCTCCAAAAGTCATGTCCATGGCACGCTGAAAGGTAGCACCAGCATTAGCTAGCCTGAATGACATCTTCTTGTAGGCAAACATTCCCCATTAAGTAGTGAAGGATATTTTGCGCTGGTCACAGCCTTACACCAAAATTTGATTATACCCTGAATATCCATCCAAGAGGGAGAAATGCTCACTCCTGATTACCTTTTGGAGGATCCACTCCATGCTCAGGAGGGGATAATGGTCTTTTAAAGAGACTTTATTAAGGTCTCTAAAATTGACACATAGCCTGATCTCCAAGTTCTTCTTTCTAACAAGAACAAGATTGGCCAGCCAGGAGGAATGTTTGATTGGAAATATAATCCCAGACTCAATCAATTTGGCTAGTTCTTTTTGTATGAGAGGCTCAATCATTGGGTTGATAGGTCTCTGCTTCTGTGTGACTGGCCTGGAACCTTCTTCTAATTTGATGGTGTGTTGGGTGAGTCTTGGGTTAAAACCCTTTAGATCACTATAATTCTATGCAAAAACATTGACAAACTCCTGACACAACAAAATGAAAGCCTACCTTTCTTGAACTGTGCAGACTTTTCCAAGTGCAAGCAACTTGTCCTTGAAGATCTCAACCCTTTCATAATTCTCTTCCTTAGTTATGATGCATGCCTTGTCATTTTTCAACTGGTCATCTCCATTGAAGATGCTCTCAAGAGTGACCAAACTTTTAGGGAGCTTATTGTTCTTCAATTAAACAATTTGGTTGCCATATTGCTGTTGCAACTTTGCCTGGTTCTTTGATGCAAACTCAGCTTCTTCCTGCAAGAAGAAAGCTATTTGCTGGTCATTTTCAAAAACCTGCCAGTTTTTAATGTTGTCAGGGATAGAGGGCCAAACTACCACCTTCAAGTAGTGTGAACCACAGTCTCAGCTTATCTCCCTAGAAATATCAAACTAAGCACTAATTGCTGCTAGCCTATCCGCTTGTTTGTTCTACTCTCTAGGAATGGAGGTGATATTGATTGTGAGGAAATCCTCCACCAAGTCCCAAACCCTATGCTTGTAGGACTTTAGCAAGGAATCTTTGGTTAGATTCTAGCCTTTCACCTGATTTACAATTAGTTCACTGTCTCCCAAAACTTACAACTCCTTGATCCCTCTTTTTCTAGCCCATTTTAGACAATGGATCAGGGACTCATATTCTGTGACATTGTTTGTACAAGAAAATTGGAAATGGAAAGATGAAAAGTATCTCTCCTTTGAAGGGGAGACTAACATCACTCCACCACCAGCTCCCAGCCTACTTTTGGAATTGTCAAAATATAGTTTCCATAAACCTAGGTCTTCTTGGCTTGCCTTCATTATATTTGGTATGAAGGCACCCTCTTTATGCATGCAGTAGACTCCAAGGCTGCCTCCTCTATGAACTTATAAGGGTCATGTTTGAAGTTATCACTTCCCCACTCATCTAAGAGTAGGTTTGTAACATCTTCAAGAGTAGAGGACAAAGAGTGGTCTATCTGGGACTCTTCTAGGTCGATAATAGTGTAGCTGACGTTCACTACTTTGAGCGAATATGGTTCTAGATGGTCCTTGTAGAATGGCTCAGATTCGATCTTTACCTTGGTCCCATACTTTGTTTTAAAAACTAGATAGGACCAATTCATTGCTAGATAGCCACCTATCTTTGATGTGAAGTCCCTGGATAAGCAGATTGCAAAATAAGGAGGAACATTTGCCACTACTATATCATGGGGAATTGAGAAGGTTGGGCAAGCATGTAATGTCAAGCTTAAACCCTTCAATATCCCAACTATTTTTGTAGGTGTCCCATCCAACTGTAGGACTCCCTTATTCATCTCCTCATATCTCAGTCCCATCTTGTCAGCTATGCACTTGGTCATCACTGAGGTACTAGCCCCACTGTCAATGATGCAGTTATGCACCAAGAAATCTCCTATAATCAAGGACACATAGAAAGGGGGAATTTTTTATTTCTTCTTGACCTGGCCTGAGGTGGAAGGTTGCCCATTCATCATCAAGACATTATCTGTCCTTACTGGGATAGCTTGTTAGTCTAGCTCATGCAATTCCCTTTGTAGTATGTCCTTCTACCCTGGTAGAGACAATGAATCCCATAAAGATATGTTCATAAGCAGCTTCTTCATCTGGTCCACTATATTGACTTGAGGACTACCTCCCTTTGAGCTTTCTTTGGGGCTAATTCCAACCTGAGGTGTAGGCTAAGGGGTTGAAGGTACAAATGACAGTCTGAAGTTTGGGGTTTTCTAATTTGAGTGTGATGGAGAAGGTGCAACTGTTGATTGGGTAGTTGCCTGGGCTTCTCCCATTGCTCTTCTCTTGAATCTTGTGTTGGTTGTAACATAGTCAGCCTGATTGTTTGTAGCACCCACATAGTTCACTGAATAAAATTCCCCTTCCAGATGATTCATGAGGGTAGAATCAGGCTGGGCCTGATTACTACTCGTGTTAGGTTGCATTAGAGCCTTAAAGACCTAGGAATGAGTGGCTGCCTGATAGTCTACATTTGGGTGATAACCCATCATCTCATTTATGTAAACAACCTATTCATGACCATATCCCATGGTCAAACAACTTGGCTATTCCTATACTAGGTTGTTCTGAATGGGCACCATGGCCTTAAATGATGAAGGGGAGCCTGGGTTGTAGCCCTGATATAGTCTGGTTTGAACAAGCTGACCCTATCCTTGATTGTAGTTTTGTAAAGGGGGTCTAGGGGCTTGATCATAATGTTGGTATCCCTGATTCGATCTATTACTTTGATCTTGTTGCCTTTTAATAGCTACAAGTTCATTTGACATAGTCTACAGCAAACTCTTAACTTCATGAAACTCATTAGATGGAGCAGCAGCTGGTTTTTCTATGCTAGGCAAAGGAGCTAATGTGGGAGCAGTGGCCTGAATTGGAGGTGGCATTTTTGGGAAAAGTGGCATGTGGGGTTTAGGGGCTATTTTCCCTGCTTGTATTAAGCAATTTTTAACTGCTATGGCTATGTCATAGGCAGCAGGCAATACATGCCCTCCCATGGATTGTATCATTACTATAATATCACTGTTCAATGCCTTCAAGTAATATAAGAAAGCATAGATGAGAGTTGGTCTTACCAGAATGGGGATTCTATCCCAAGTCTTCTAAAACTGCATGTTGAAATCTTGCATATATTCATGTGGGGCTCTTTGTATGGTCGTCAGTTGATCAGCAAGCAAGAGGTCATCACTCTTTTCCCTAAAATGGTCTATCAACTAAATACCCAATTCATTCCAAGAATGGATTCAATTTATAGTCAAAGTCCCATACCAGTCAAGAGCTTTGCCCTTGAGAGACAATGCCAGCAATCTGATTGCAACATTTTCCTCTGTGACATTATGAATAGTGCAGAGGTTAGACATGTTCCTAATGTGATCGATAACTGTAATGGGCCCCTCTCCATCGAAAGAAGGCACATTTTTGAGGGTTACTTCTGGGATTGGGTCATATTGTGGGAGATTCAAGGGGCTCCCACCATGAAAAGCTGCAAAGGGTAATGCCATAGCTGGGATGGGATGTAACTATGGCTTTGCTATGTGTGCATCCTTTACAATAGGTTTGGGAGGGTGGTTTTTTGAATAAGGATGGGTCTTCTCAAATCTCAGTCTTTTTGTTGAGTTTAAAGGCAACTCAACAAAATCAAATGGGACACCCTTAGAAGCAGACCGTGTGGTGACTTTCGGCATAAGAAGTTAAAAAACTGGTCTTTGATTGGAAAATTGGAGCTCTCCCCAGTGGAGTCGCTAGATGCTAGAAATATTTGATTTGTTATAACAGGACCAGCATCAATCCTAAAACCTTATTTAGTTGTAAAACTATGTCCCACTGGGCATGCCAAAAACTATTGACGTAGTGGATTACACTCGAGTCAGGAAGCTGAGCTCCCACCTTCCACACGCAATAATGGAAACTCCCCTCTCACCTGTGGGAAGCTGGAGCGGAGAGTCTCTAGGTAAGGGCTAGCTCCCTTTGATGCATCATATTCATTCTAGAAAGTGCTAATATATATATATAATGGGGGGGATGAAAAGGGAGAAAGATTGCAGGAAAAAAAATCTACTCTAAGGAGGTGATGCACCAAAATAAAGTCGACCTTCTCACATTCACACTTTAAATTAGACAAACACATACATACACTTCAGACTCGGTAGGACCAGGCTGCAAGAAACTTGGCAGGGAGGCTCTAATGGAAAATACATAAAATAGAGATTCACCAAGGTGCTGTGAAATGCACACTATAATAATTTTTTCTATTTTTGCACTTCCAAATATAGCTCTCCTTGTCAGCTATAGAAATGGCACCTTATAGACAATAGGTATGTTGGTGTCGAACCTGTGAAAGCATCAAGAAACAATGACTAAACACAAACTAACACTCAAGACATACTCAAAATATCTATCCAAGATAGAGGTAAAAAATGCGTTTATTGATTCAGGTGAAATTTTGCCAGGGCTACGCCTTAAAAATGTGGAAGATGATTACAAAAATGACAAGTCTCCAATGTATAGAAGAAGAAAGGAAGCCTTTTGTCACCCTTTTTACAAGTGGCCCATTCGTGTCCTTCTCATTAGGAAGAGCAAGCTGCTCAAAACATCAATGAGCTGCGCCTTTTGTCTGCTGGTAAGGCCGCTTCTTCAAGGTGATTTCACGGTTTGTCTACAAATAAATGTCAAATGAAGAAAATTGGTTGCATTGCTAGCTATTTGTGCCTCCCAATGGTCAATTTGTAGGTATTGTATCATCTACCAAAATAACTTCTTGAATCGACACATCCTTCGCTACTTAGACTATCTATCTACTCCTATACTTGGCACTTTCTGGCTCTTTCGACCTTTTTTGTGGGCTATCTTCTGGTAGGTCACTACATTTCTGGGCCTTTTCCATGGTTAGCGCTCCTTTGGTTTGAAAGCAAATGGCTCTTTCACTATGTTAGAATTGACATTCACGTAGCCATCATCGCTTTGAAAACCAATAGCTAATTCGCTTCCTTATATTTGATGGCTCTCGAGACTTCATCGTCCTTAACAAATTCCTTCGAGATATTCTCCTTCAGCCCTTTTCGTGGGTCTTTCCTTTGTTTCAGACCTTTTCTCGTGGATAAAAAGTCCATGGGAATTGGTTCTTTAACTTTCTTGGGTCTTTGTTTCGGCCCCTCATTGAACCAACCTATTGAATCGAAATTGGTTCAATGGTTCAACGCTGCGCACTGAACCAACTAAATCAAACATTGAACCACTCGCTTTGAACCAAGTGCTGAATCGGTGGTCTTGAACCAAACTCATTGAACCAAGCCATTGAACCAAAATTGGTTCAATGGTTCAATGGTTTAGATGATTGTTGAATCGAGTTGTTTTGAACTGAGCGATGAACTCTTCATTGAACTAGAAGCCGCTGAACCATTTGAACTTTGCCAAAGCACTGAAACTAAGATTTTGAGCTAAAGCCTTTGAACCAAAACATTGAACTGCCAATTGAACCAAGTGTTGAACTAAAGTGATGGTTCAATGGCTTGAAGACGTTAGCATTGTAATTTTTCTTTAGACGAAGGCCCAAAAGACCCTTGTAAACCCCTGCACCTTCTAAACTAATTTCTCATCTACCAAGGATTTCACCTGCAGAGTCTGTAAAAACTCCAAGACTTGTGCAAAATTAAAAAATGAATTGGCCTTAAATAGTAGGGGAAGAAGGTGACTGATTTTTTGCCCTATTGGGCAAAAATGGTCAACAGCTACTAGAATAAAAAAATTCATAGCTATGTAATTACACCATTTTTAGTTGACTCACTTAGATAGAAATTGATTCATCATTATAAATTTAAAATGTGTTGACTGAGACATTAGTAAATCTTTTTGAAAAATACCTTTAATTTCAACTCCATTCACCTCTATAGATTAATAGAAATGTTTAATAAGGGAACCCATCAATTTGTTAAATTTAAGTGTTAATCTATTGTTGACTATTAACACTATTCTAAAAAATATGATTCATAACTCCCATGTCCTCTAACAAATCATCCCTTTGAAAACATTCTTTGATCTCAATAGATAAGATTTTTGAGATTTTGATTAATTTAATTTGCATTTCAGATATAACAGTATCATATAGAAGAAGTGTTATAGGTACATTTTCAAGTTCACCTCCAACAACTTCAACTCTTCTATAGAAGGTATGCATTGGGATCTCCTTCTCATTTACCATAGCACAAAGATGATCATTGATATTGAATTTCAAATAATTCTCAAGATTATTAAAATATGTCAAAATTTTCCAAGTTCTAAGGATAGGTCCATGAAATCTTTCATTTGATGTGTGCAATATATCTAGATATTAACATACTCATTTTTTCAAATGTATGAAGTCAACAATATATATAGATCTCTCTTGGGCATTTTTCATTAAACAATTGATTTACTTCAACATTGGTAGAATATCACATAATATCAATAATGTTTCTAAATCTATTAAATGGTATAACAAATCTTGTACCTTATCAACTTCCCTATGATATTTATATATAAAAACTATTAAAGATGGATATTCCTCAAAGATTTTACATGTAGGTTCATACATATAAATCCATCTTTTATCAATGTCTTTCAATAAATTTTTTACCATTCATCACCCCAATTGTAAATTTATGGAACTATAAAAAAAAATTTGGGTTGCATGACATATAAGCATGCAATATCAAGAAACCAATTATGTTGAAACAAAATCTTATAATATAAAAAAAATAGAAATAAGTCTACCCATTTTTAAAATGTGGTAAAAAGTAGAGAAATATACATATTTTATCTTTCGATTGGACTACATAACTTTTATAAATTGAGTTTTGATTGTTCCCCCTTTCTTAAAAAGACATTTTTTTTGTTTTTGATCATTTTCATATTCACATGCATATCTTACATACATGCATTCTTCTACATTTTTCCATTTGTGTATTATTGGTGCCTATCCATCTAGATGTTTCATGGATTTTATGTGCACACACACACACACACACACACACACACACACACACACACACACACACACACACACACACATGAATGTATTTATGTATGTATATGTATGTATATATATGTATATATATGTGTGTGCATGTGTGTGTATGTATGTGTATGTGTGCACATGCATATCTTACATACATGCATTCTTCTACATTTTTCCATTTGTGTATTATTGGTGCCTATCCATCTGGATGTTTCATGGATTTTATGTGCACACACACACACACACACACACACACACACACACATATGTATGTATTTATTTATGTATGTATGTATATGTATGTATATATATATGTATATATATGTGTGTGCATGTGTGTGTATGTATATACATACATACATACATACATACATATGTATGTATGTATGTATGTATGTGTGTGTGTACATGCATATCTTACATACATGCATTCTTCTACATTTTTCCATTTGTGTATTATTGGTGCCTATCCATCTGGATGTTTCATGGATTTTATGTGCACACACACACACACACACACACATATGTATGTATTTATGTATGTATGTATGTATATGTATATATATATATGTATATATATGTGTGTGCATGTGTGTGTGTGTGTGTGTGTGTGTGTGTGTGTGTGTGTGTGTGTGTGTGTGTGTGTGTGTGTGTGTATACATACATACATACATACATACATACATATATATATATGTATACATACACACACACATACATACATACATACATATATATGTATGTATTTATGTATGTATGTATGTACACACACACACACACACACACACACACACACACACACACACACACACACACACACACACACACACATTTCCATAATGTTTCTCAATTGTTTCAAATTTAAGTTGCATTTTGTGTTCTTTTCTAAGTTTTCAACTGCATATTGTACATATGTATTATGTTGGAGTCTCATTACCATTTTATGTTTCCACAAATTATATAAAGGGAAATTTTATTGCCTAGTTGACCTAAAATGACCTTCCAATTATCCATTTACTTCTCTTCCTCTATTGAGATTTTTTAGTGGAATTTTCAACTAAATTTGGTGTTTGATGAGAACTACCAATCACTTCTGAATTATCCATAAGAGTGTCTTATAGGGGTGGCATTTAATTAATAAAATATTTAGGTGGAAATATGTTATTATGATTGATTCTTTATAATTAAATAGTATCATTATTATTGGGTATTTTTGTATGTAAAGGGGTTTTGAAATTATTACACAATTAAAAAGAAAATTATTGATTTTTTTTTAAAAGTTAATAAATACCTATATTTTGAGTGCATGTCATTTGTGTGGTCATCTTTTTTTGGTTTATAAAATAAGATAATATGCTCAATTTTCTTGATAATTGCTATGGTGTTTTACTATTACCATCTAACACCATTATAATGTAGGGAAGATGTGACTAGGTGGCATGAAGGGTCAACTGGGTAGTAAATGAATGCAATAGTAATATGACTCAAGATGAGATTTGGTGGTAGTAGTTGTGTAGTGAAAAGGGGTTACCAAGTGATAGAATTTGGGTGTGGAAAGGTGCAGTTAGAAAACAATAGTTGGGCGATTGTAGTGGGGTGAAAATAGGTAGTTTTAGGTATGCTATCAAGTGGTGGCAATCAAATAGATACAAGGATGCAATCTAGTGCCCTCAAGATTCAACTTGGAAATGAGGTAAAGAATGATAATTGGATGATAACCACTATGAACATATTTTTTATATATAAGGTGCATTACATTGATTCTTCCATAAATATTGTAAATAATTGGTGATCTAGCCCATAAAAATTCTACATCCCAAAATTTTAGGTGAATGGGTCTTATGTACAACTCCAAAATTTCCAAATACAATTTCCTAAAAATTAAATCTTCATGAATTAATGAGTACTCACCACTCAAATTTACCTTGCATGATTTATACCATGGATTGGAACATAGGGTGTACCGATTCCATGCATTTATCTTTTATGAGTTCCTCTTCCCTTACATATATACCCTTGATGTTTAGACCCATGTTTTACACATTTTTTATGTTTTTTGGTTGGATTTTTTTCCCAATAGGTACCTAATATAAACTATGAAAGTGTATTTTAAAAAACACTTAGGAACATTTCAATGAAAAGGACCAAGAATAATTTTCATGGAATTTATGTTTAGGAATACTTCATATTTCTATATTTATTCATATTGACTTGTATCAAAGAAGCATTAAAATTTTATACAAAAAATAATGACCTAGGAGAATATCATGTCAATTATGTTTCATACTTAGGAGAGAAGGAAAACCTTATTATTTATGTCATCCATTCACACTACAAAATAATTATGTGGGGTCTAATATTGATATGTTGGATACCCAGTTACAAAACCTTTTTTTCTTGCATAACCCAACAACTTTTTCCCTTATATTTCTTAAAATTTTATGGATATTTGTGTCATGATTATGAAACATATCATATTAAATTAATTATGCCTTTCAATCTTGGGAAAACAAGGTAAAAACAAACACAAAATCTAGTTGAAAAGTGGAACATAAAAATATATTTTTTTAAAGAGAGCATTAGACATGAATAATAATAATAATAATAATAATAATAATAATAATAATAATAATAATAATTAAAAAAAAAAAATGTCAGTTTTGATCCAAACCTAGGCATGAGTAACATAGGCACCAATCCTGTCCCTTCAAAGTTAGATGATCAAAATTAACAGATAACTAACTACATTCCTATAGAGCATAGAATTTCATTCATAAATATATAATGCATAAATT